>JARHVA010000237.1:607500-1207500 GCA_037957365.1 Torreya grandis
AAATTGAGATGAGGCATGTATAAAGTTGCATAGATAGACCATGCCCACACGCGATGATCTGGGTGGGCTAGTAGCTAGATAGTGGATGATTACATACATCTACAGTAAGAACATGTGGAGTGTATGTCTAAGTTGGGTATATATCATGAGAGAGAGAGTAGACATAGTTGTCAATCAAGGTCATGGAGGAAGAGTGGAGCCTTCAATTATGGTATGGATATATTTGAGAGAAAGAGTGAGGGGGTTGGTCCTAATGGCCATGTTTATATTATTGAGTGATGTAATATATTTGTATTGAAACTATTTTTTGAGTTATATATATAGATGTTTATTTTTATATGGGCACTGTGTCTATTAGTATCTTGATATGGTTATATTATGCATTTTTACATGTGTTTAATTATTTTGATTATGTTAAATGATGATACATGTATATAGTATAATGGTAATGAATTTTTTATCTATTTGCAAATGCTTAAGTAGACATGTATAGTGGATTAGGAATGTTATTTTTTGGTATAGGTTTTACAAGTGTTATGTAAGATATCTATGTGTAGATCATGTGACTATGATATGTACTATCTGAATACTAAATGTCATGGTGAACTAATGACCATATTATTCATGTCGTGTTAGTGTAGAAGTAGACTCTAGAACTAAAATTGCATGTGATACACTACTAGTGGATAGGTGTGTAGACACTATAGTAAAGAAATTGATTGGCTACCATGAAAATATTATACTATGAGCCCTATGATCTATGGAAAATATCTTGATTAGTTTTTAGACTATGTTCTATTTTTTGTGATCTCTTGTAAGTATCTTTATCGATGGTTAAACTGAGACTATACTCTCAACTCTATGATTATTTTCAAATATCTTGATTGGTATGTGAACTAAATTTTTGCTCTAATCTCTATAATTATTTCCAAATATCTTGATTGGTGTGCAAATTAAAGGTGTGCTCTAATATTTGTGAATTAGATTCCATATCTACTAAAAATTTTGGTACACAAGATTACTCATAAATAGGTGTCCTAAAAACCACATGGATCATATGATGGGTAACCAATGGCTCCTCAAATGGGATGTCTTGGGATAACCCTATCATAGAAGATCTTTATTTAGGAGACTTTGGAGATTGAGATCTCAGGGGCCCCTATGTGAATGATATAATTCCTTGATTGACATGTTGTTCAATGTGGTCTTAGAGTGCATAATAGTGATTGTCTAAATATCCATATATCTTATGAAAATTGTAATATGTCTTATTTTGTACAATGTATAAATGGTGTGCTAGATAATGATTAACAGGAAGAAGTGCGATCATCTCCTCATCTAATAATGTAAGTAAGATTTCATGAGGCCTATCCATGTTTGAAAACTATATAACCCCTTTGTGTGTGTCATATGCTCTACTTATTATAGGAGGTACTCTGTGAAGTGGTTTTTTTCCCTTATTGAGTATCTTTATCACTTGTTTCTATTCCACAAGTTTATTCATCAAAAGTGAAGTAGGTTCTTATACCATGTCAAATGATTAGGGATATAAGAAACCTACGTCCAAATCTTCCTCTAAATGTGTAGCCACTAGTCCCAATTTGGTCTCTAATGTTATAGTTGTGTTACATAGATGCTAAAATTATTTTGATGTCTGATTTAATAATTTCTCCTTAAGAGGAAAAATTAGGCCTCTATAAAAGATGTATTGTACCTCTAAATATTTTGGCTAGTAAATCAACTAATGCAAACATGATTTGAATTTTAGAATATATTTATTAGATGGTTCTATCTCACCCTAGTGTAATGAAGGCAATCTCTCATGTGTGACTTGAGGTCCCTTATTCTATATGTAGTGCTTGGAAAATATTGCTTCTAACTCCTCATATGTATGTAGTAACCCACTAGGGATTATATGCTGGAATAAAGTTAGTGCTTCCCCATCTAGGGAACTTGGAAATAATTTTAGTAGATTCAAATTGTTAGTGACATGTGCCGTGGATTTCTCATAAGCTTGAAGGTGCAAGTATGGGTCTTCATGCCCATTAAATATAGGTAACACTCGTATTTGAAAATTGGGTGGAAATCTTTTAGTGAATATTCTTATTGTAATAGGGTTGCCATGGATAACATTATCATTGGACTGAGATTGGTATGCTTTATTCTCCAATGTGAGATATTGTAATTTTTGTTGTAAAGCACCCACAACATGCTTCAAGTAAATTACCACTTGTGAAGGTATATTATCATCATCAAGGGGTTCATTTAAATTTTGAATTTTTTTATTTATATCATCCATTGTTATATTGCATTGGTAACCTTGTTTAGGAGGATTGGTTTACTCTCTGTAACCTTTAGAGGTGTGATAACTGGGACCTAGTTAGAGGGAAATGAGTTATCACCCTAGTTTAGGTTAGGTCGAGAAATAAGTTCTATTATAGTAAGGAGGGTAGATAGATATTCATTGGTATCTCTTATTTTGTTAATTTATAAATAATTATCACATGCTAATTGATTATGGGGTACTTTATTATCATGTAAATGTAAGTTATGTAAATTATGAACATAACAATTAGTGTGTGTGTGTGTGTGTTTAAACATGTAACCTAGAATCTCTTTGAACAAGAGAAATAGGTGAAGTAGGAGGAGAACTATAAGATGTAAACTCCATGTTTTCTTCTTCATAATCATATTAATCATTATTATCCTAAGGTTCATCAAAAATAGAGTTTAATTCACTTATGGAAGTAAGAGCAGAAGAAGTATCATTCACATTCTCACTAAGAGAGAGATTAAGACAAGATTTTAAATTTTTAATACTATGAAATGTGTCATCATTTATGGGTGTAATGCAATGCATTTATTAACTATCTATGTATGGAGTGTATGAAATATTATTACTTCCAATCTTAGAGTCAAAGGTAGAAGAAATAGCAATCACATTTTCATTTTGCATATTATGACATGTATTAGAAGAGTTAGAGACATTTGCATTATCAATATATTGTAAATAATTATTGCATTGATCTTGAAATGTAAAATAAGGTGATAAACTAATTTAATCTACTTTATTTTGTGTATTGGTAAAAGGTATAATATCATTAGCACATGTTTTTTTGAATTTAACTAAGAAGGGTAAAGAAGATGCATTTTTATTATCTACTTTTATTGAATCATGAAAAAGTGGATTTTGTGTATTAAACTTATATTGATTAAATTTGAATAAGGAGGTAGTGAAAGAAGTTGAAAAACTAGGATCACATTGGAATAAAGCACTAAAAATAAGAGGTTCTTTTGGCATTATATTGTTAGTTTGATTTTGAGGTGTAATAGAAGAGGTAGAGGAGAGAGAAGAAGATGTATATAGTGTATCCTAATCAAAATTTTCATTGTCATGATCACATTAATCCTCATAGCCATGATTACAAAAATAGTCATCATCATCATTATAAATGAAATCATTATCATGTTCTAATGTAAAATCTTGAAAATTTGTCCATTCATTATTATAATTGTGAGAAAAGCTCAAAAATTCATCAATTAGGTGAGGGGTAGTAGACTTCTTAGATGCCATTTTAAACTTACCAAAGAAGATAATGTAAATAATTACTAGCAATAAAATAAGAGGTATAATGTAATCTAACATAAGTGAATGTGCAACTCTAAAAAATATTTAACATAATGTGTAGAATAAATTAGGATTGTGAATGAAACCCTAATTTCTAGTATTTAGATAAATAAGGACCTAATATGTGACTATAAGGTTTAAATATAGGTTGTTAATCAAAAAAATTAATTACATTAACTTAATGAGACCATACTATAGGATTAATTTGAATGATCTGGGTTGTGTGAAAATTTAGGAAAAAAATAGAAGTTTATCACCCTAATTTAGTGTGCAAAATTTGGAAGAAGTTAAACCCTAGGCAAAATTAGGGTTGTAAACAATAATCAAATTAAGATGGATTCACCAAATGTTTTAACCTTTTGGGACTTAGATGGTGTAATATCTTATGTTGTCAAAGGTATGAGTATAATAATAACCTAGAATGAAAACTAGATATAACTGATTTGACAAACCTTTCCCAAAATAACAAGAATAGAGAGAAATAACACTTATCTAGAATGAAACAGGTAGTTATGTGGCTTAGGAAGATGAAATAGGATGGGAAAATAGGTAGACACCTTCTTTTATATGACTGCAGCTAAAATTTGGTCTTAGATAGTAGCACCCTTATGTGGGCAATAACACCATGTGGTGCTAGTGTCCAATTATGGCTCTAGTGTCCCTCCTAGAGGAGCTATCTAGAATTTTCAAGGAAGTTATGGGAGGTACTGGGGGACCTATAGGTTATTCTATATCTTTTGGGAGCTCACCTATTTCACTATTTTAGTTGTATATCTTCTAAAACCCTAATGAATACCTGGACACATGAAATAACAATTGGATCAAATGCAAAAAAAAGGAAAAAAATTGGGTTATGGAATATAAGGATCACATAAAATAGAACCCCTATTATCCTAGCCAATGCCTACATTAATCCTAATGCTAAGGGTCTAAAATAACATGTAGTTATCACTTAGGGAACATGCATAATCAACATACATGATTTGATAGAATGACTCTCGCTTAGGCCCTTCTTTGATCAATCATACAATGTTTAGATGTGATAGCTGAGTAGTATGTAGAGTATTGAGCACTACTATTGATTAATTTTATGTAATTATGTTCCAAAATAGTAAGTGCTAGATGTAAAACGCCTTGTGAGGCTCTTTATATATAAATAACTTTAATTTGAATATATGACCTTATTCATTGGTTGATAAGTCATAAAATAGGGATGAAAAGCATAAGAGAAGGCTCAAGGTAAGGTTAGGACCTAAACATGGGAGAAAATTATTGTCAGACACTAGATCCATAATTAGATGCTAGCACCACATGGTGCTACTATCCTGAAAATGGTGTTAGTGTCTTGAGGCCTAAAAATAGAGCTAAGACCAAGCAAGATAGGATAGGGGGCCCTGTGACTCAGAGGAGGTGACTTAGGACCACTAAGGGTGAAATAAATAGGGAAGATAAGACATAATAAAGATCAAAAGACCCAAAATGACCATAGGAATAAGGACTATATTCATCACTAAGACCTTCATGTGAAAGAGCAATAAAAGACATAGTACTTATGGTTGTTTGACCAAATTAGGGTATATACACGCACATAGTTAGAAGAATTGGTAGAATTTGATATAGTTTGCATGATTCAAATATACACTTGGGATAGAATATTATGAATTTGACATCAATTTTCATAGATTTGGGATAAAGTTTTTTATATTTTTAGTAAATATTATACATAGTTTAAAGAATGGAGGTTACATTTGATAGATACTTCAATTTGAGACACATTAGAGGTTCATATGCCTTGAAAATGCACCAAATAACATATACATGTTTAGATTATACATCACTTATTATAGATTTTATGAGGGGGCATGAACAAGGTTCATTCCTCTTTCATCTTACATTGATATACTAACCTTTCTAAGATGCATAAATTGAGCCTTTATCTATTTAAAGAAATTAGATCCCTTGAGTAGTGGGGTTGAGATTTAACACCCTCAATGGCATTATCACTACTATCCTTTTTATGTTTAGAGGGTTACACCACTTGACCTTTGCTAGAATATCTAGATTATGTTTACATTTGATTTGTGTAATTAAGATTCAATGCTTTCAATAGCCTTGGCACAACTCACCTTTACACTAGATCAGGGGCATTATCACCCTTTAATTCCCTCTTCACATCTTAAAGGTTCATTTTTTAACCTCTTTCTCTAATTATTCAATAAGGAAGCATCATCACCAAAGCAAAGTACCAAGGGGAAATACAATTGCATTGACCAAGTGTACTCATTCCTTACTCTATTTACTTTAAATCATTTAAATTATTCAAATTTTATATTTATTCACTAATTACACTATAATATTATATTTAATGTAGGAAATACATAAATAAAAAATTCAAATGGGGATCAATTCAAAACAAGGTTTGTTTTGCACACCAACGTATGCATTTCTTTCCTTTAAACCTAATAGTTTCATCCTTATGAATTACTATATTGAAGGGGGGATGTAGATACTAAATTATAATTTTATATGATATATTAGTCTTTTACACTTGAAAAATACCAATCATGGATCGACTCTTCAATTCATAACCTTCCTGTTGCCAAAAGGCTCACATTTACCATCTATTATGCCTAATTTCTTATCTTATATTCTAACCTTAACATCATGATTACCTAGATTAGTTGTACCTTCAGTCTGCATAAAACCTTATTTATATCATACAAATATAGTTATATATCCTCAATAATTTTTTACCTTATAGGACACTAATGTCCAGTTTAGGACACTAGAGTCAACACTAGTGTCCCAAATCTAACGCTAGTGTTCTTGCCTTAAAATAATCAAAATTATAAATATTTCAACATGTATGGGTTGGCCTATGGTATTCCTTTAACCCTATCATGATATAATTTCAAAAAAATTGGTATAAATACAAATCAAAGGTCATTCATTTTGAATTAAGTAATATTTATCGATCATCAAGAAACCTCACACTACACTACTTAAAATCACTTGCACAATTGAGTTATATTTCCTTATTCTTCCCTATTTCAAATTAATCATGAGTAGTAATCTTACAAGTTTAAATGTTTAAAAAATAATCTCATGATCTATTATTTTTCAATTTAAAATCTATATCACTACATGCACTTGCATATAACATATTGCATAATTATTCACACACAAACCCACATAAGGGGGACAACTACATCAATCTGAGACCCTCTTGAGAGTAAATAAATATGTAAGTAGTGTTAATTGATAGATGGGTCTTTATGGTCAGCTTGAATTCACTTGAACTCACAAACCCTTGTTTTTTAAGGTGACATGCCAAGTTAGAGGACCTAGGGTTTTGAGCAAAGCACTGATTCTAGGAACCTGTGTATGTGATTTGAGTTGATAGTCTATGAGATGATAATGAACATTAACAGGTGCATGTGCCTATTATAAAAAAGAGTTTGTATCTTTATCTATACATAAGCATCAATGGTAATGTCCAAGCTAATATAGATTTATTTTTTAAAATTTGATGAATCAATGTGGAACATCAGTTTGCCTTCTTTTGCACTTGTACATGCTAGATTTGTATATGCATCAATAAATAAGATAATTATTATTTATCTTTCATATTGAAACTTTAAAAATATTATTTGGCATTGTACATTTCCATATTTAGCATATTTTAAGATTCAACTTTTTTATTAGAATATTATAAATCTAAATTCATTTAATTCATTTGTTTTTAGAATAGATTACTCCATGGTTAATTAGGCTATTTCCACTACCCATCCAAAAAATGGTTAGACCACACCTTCAACTCTACCCTGCATTATGGGCCTATGTAATGAGTATTGATATACCCACATGGGTAACCCCATATTCTTTTGTCTTTGAATCTAAAGTTATTTTTCCCTTCGAGGTAGAAATTCCTACCCTATATGTCTCTCTTCAATATCTTCTTGATCATGAATATATAGAAACACATGGTTACATAAATTAGATACTTTAGATAAACATAAGGTTGTGGTTGCATAGAATCATGTTACTTACATGGACCATATATGTTGGTAGTATAATAAGAATATCCATGAGCACCTAATACAAGTAAGAGACTTTGTTTTAAGACTTCATAGTAGAATAGATAAAAATAAGGGATAAGGTCATAAATTCATGCCTAATTTGGCTAATCCCATACATGATGATTTAAGACTTAAATAATGGATCCTATTAATTGTGCACTTTATAGGGTAAGGATTTGGTGAGTTTATAAACCCTTTACACCTCAAACAGTTTTACATATAGTCATTACATTTCACATTGCCCTCCTTGCATTTCCATTATTTGTGTATTGTTATACATATTAGATGTTTTGTTTTGTGGTTGTTTAGTTATGAGTTCACATGATAAAAATATTTAGAGTGCAACACATCATTCCATTTCATTTTACTTATCACCTTTTTACCTTTAGAAAAAATCTCAAACTCAATATAACCTGTGTTCTTGTCTTACTTATTATGAGCATAGTATGCTTTATTCTTCATATGCTTCTTTGCAAACTAAAAAAAATCCAGCCTAAAACCTAGTCTAGAAGCTTGTCTATGGAAGGATCTCCTTTTACATTTCCCTCTAAGTAAAATCAATAACATGCTCAAAAATAGGTAACCCTTTCTTATCTTTAGTCCTCAATGATGAGCCCTTACATATTACTCATTACATAGGGCCAATATTTAAGGGTAACAACCTTCCACACACATACACACATATATAATGAAAGACACCAATTCAAAAGTAAAAATATCATTAAAATCAAGTCAACTTTACATCTCTCACCCTCACTAATCCTCAGTGATGACCCCTTACTTCTCACTAGTTATGTGGGGTTAACATTGGGGGGAGATGCCCTTACTTACCTACATATAGCCTTTAGTGTTGATCCAATGTATCTTATAGGTGTAGGAGGTCATAAAAAAAATCAAAGTAAAAACCTTATTCAAAGAAGAATGTGTTTAAAAAAAATCTAAAAAATCTTGTCTAGGTGCCCATGTTGAAAGTATAACTTTGTCGCATTGACCAATTTTGTCATGACTAGCCATGTCTAGATGAAATTAATAAAGTTAGTATTTTTTAAACAATTTCCCTTTGATCTTAATGATTAGGTCAACTTCATTGTCCTTATGAAGTTTTGATGTATGTTTTTCTCTTTTCACCATTTCACATATATCTTATTTCCCTTTCACCCCCTTTCCTACAAGCTACAAGTCCTTTTGTTATATGAATAAAGTAGCTCAATCATCACCTAAAAAATAGTCATTATCACACTAATAAACATTTATTTCATTTTCATATGCATACATTTTATTTTCCAAATTTCAAATATGTAATCAATTCCATAACATTATCATCATAAAAATAAGAGATGCATGGTACATCGTCACATGCCTAGTCATCTAAAGTACATAAATTGAGAAAGTAACAAGAAAATTAAAAGTAACAATACACCATGATGAGTCATCAAAATATATCTCTCTACATCGAAAATATCATATCAAGTCTATACATCAATGTCTCAATACAATCACCTCCATAAAGGGAAAGTGTGTCTAAATATCCAAAAAATTCAAAAAAATAGTATCCATGTGTAATAAGTAAGTGTAGAGTCCTCCTCTATAAGTTATGTGTCTATGGATCTTCCTTATATGAAAATGTCCTAACATTGATGAGTGTCATGGGCTATGATTCCTACTCCTATGATTCTACCTACTCATCCTTATGTGGGAGGTTGTACCTCTTCTTATTTATTATCTCAAATAAGTACAACCTCCTCCATCCCCAATCACCTCTAATAGAGTCTTCACTTGAGACTCTAACATAGCTATATCATTATGTAGGTGAGTGATCTCCACATATGTGTGATAATTTGGGTAAAAAAAAATTATATACCTACCTATACTGACAAGTAGTCTTGGGTTTACCAAAGACTGGTCTTGAGTCAATCCAATGCTTACTTCGAAGAGATTGACAAAAGTATCTATGATAATTTCTCTCCATCTAATATATGTATCTAAGATCACATAAATAAAATTAGATCAAAAATATGATTAAAATCAAATAGGTAATTGTGTTGAAAGGTGAAATGATAAAGAAACTAAATTAAGCAAATGAATGTTTTACATGGGTCATCATTATGCCATTCTAGATCTCATTCCTCATCAAAAATCATCACAATCTCATCCTCCCCCACCTTAGGTTCTTCACCTTCTATCTATTCCCCTCATCCATCACCTCCACCTACTACTTGTTATTTTTAGAGAGTATCCTATAGTAGTGGTGGTGGTGTTTGTAGTTGTTTTTGGCCTGTAAATAATAGTACAACTAAAATGTCTATAGGGATGACATCTTACCCTCATCCCATTGGCTATTTTCAATCATGAATTCATACCCATATAATATTCAAATTACCATCTTGGGTGCACCCATGATCAAAACCCCCTATGTGAGTTGGTTCCATTACAATATACCCAATCTAGCATCTAGGCTCTCTCAAACCCCCTACATACCACCAAAGGAGAAATTAGTTGGGTTATGAATGGTAGTCAAAAATATTGAGGAACCCTATCTATAATATGTATCTCTACCTATATAATCCTAACCATAACCTATTTCAATCTTGTAGCTAATACGAGATAGATTACCTCATCAGCCTATTGTCCTAAAAGGCATGGATATCAAGTATGTTACTGTTAATATCCCAATTTATTAGAAAAAATCTATGAATAGAGCCATCTTGATCCATCTATATGTATTAATAATCCATTAAACCCCAATCATAGCCCCTCATTGATAAGGGATTATCCTCTCAAATACCCATCTCATAACCAATGTAGGATTGCTAATAGAAAGTGACCCCGTCTGAGTAATCATGTATAGATCCTTGTACATCCTTACTATTACCTCATGATATTTTGAATTTATTGATATCCTCTCCTTTCTTTGCCTCATTATCTATGTAAAATAGTATAGTAGGTGGTTCATCCCCTTATCCCCCACTAATCAAGAAGTAAGGATCCCTATGATGACTTTACAAATGGTCAAGATCATTAATCCCTCTACCCTTTCAAGCCTCACTCCATAATTTTAAACCACATTGGGTGTGTCTATATTACTCAATTACTATGCTTATTTAGGACCCTATCCCCTATCTATATCATCCCTTAAGTTCATGATTTGACCCATTGTATACAAGCCTAGTATCATGTACACATCTGTGAGAGTGATGGTCCACTCTCTTAAATCCTATGAAAACTATAAAGTGTCTTGATCTGAACCCCAAAATTAAAAATATCTCAGAATAACATGCTTGAGGGGAGCTTGATCCCCACCTAAGCAATCTTCAAAAAATTGACCCTATCTAAAATGGCTTACCCGTCTATTATCAATTTCCCCAAAATTCATGGAAACTACTCCTAATCCCTAGCTTGGATCAAATAAATGTATCTCCACTACTATAAAAGGCAACCTAAGTCAATCATAATCCCTTTTTTTACCTCAAAAACCATTCTTGATCCCTTTTCTAGCCTCAAAAACCATTCTTGAGCCCTTTTTTAGCCTAAAAAACTATTCTTGAATTGTTCTCTAGCATCAAAATTGACTTGAAAATATTCCTTTTCTAACCGAGATGAAACCACCACCTTTTGCAGGTGAAAATTATGAAACCATCTCAAAATTTGGGGGTGGTTTCATCTTATTCCATTACATTTATATAGTCACTACATAGTTTATGGTTGTGTAACCACCTTGTCTACTAACTATGGTACTTACATTTCCACCATGTTGAATGTGTAATTGTCAGTCTATGAATACCAGTGGTTCCATCTTGATGTATTGGTTTTACCACATAGTTTCACCCCACTTAAAATACCACATAAAATATAAATATTCAACTAAATTCAAATAAACTTAAAAATTCTTAGTCTACCCAATCCCCCAACCCCGTACATGCAATCAATTTGAAATTTAAGTAGATCTAAGTGAATTTTTAATAATTTTTCAAAATTAGGGAAAAAACCATAAAATGGTCAAAACTAACCTAATATGACCCACTCCACCTCCCACTAGTACGCTTACCATCTCCTCTTTGTGCTCATTGATTCAGCTTATTTTTTCTCAATTCAATTACCAAGAATGTAGAGCTCAAAATATCACAAATTAATTTGCATAAATGATTTATTTTTTTGGAAATTTAAATATATATTCTTTATAACTAGCCATTATGTTTTAAAAATTTTCCATTTTTGTTAATTTTCATTATAAACTCATGTTTTTATGCTTTTATATATATTTGTTTCCCAATAAATGCATTTTATGTCTCATGATGACCTTGTCATGGCAGTTTGTAAACTACCATAATGGAAGTGTTATTTTGGTGGAGGTTTTATACTAAGCTACAATGGTTCTACCTTTGACTATGATAGTTACATAATTGACACCTGCACAAGGTGGTAGTTTCATTGCCATTCAAATGTTTTTAAAATAGCTTATGAGACTTCACTTTTCATGTGTTTTAGATGCTTTTGATCATGTTTATTGATAATTATAGATTTTTTTACCTCCTAAATGGCCCAAATTATCCCTAACTTTGTTTTCATCAAATCTCATCTCTCTTATCCTTTCTAAAATTGGTTCAAACTCCAATTAAACTACTACAAGCAACTTCTTTATTTCATTACAAGTATCTCATCTTCTTTATATCTATGGATCCAAGATTTGCATTATAGATTGAATTTTTTGAGTCTTAGAGATCCCTAGCCTACCTAATTTCAATTTTTAATGGGTCTTTTCTTTGATTTTTGAACATCTTCATATTGTTCTATGAAATCTTAGAGAGGATAATTCTTGAATCAACAACCAGTTTTTTGCCTTTTTGGTTCAATTCATCCACTCTTTAGTTTCTCTTATTTTAATTATTTTGTTCCTCTTTCCTTATTTTATTTTCATTTTCTTGTTTGAGAGTGCTAAGGACCATGATTTAGCAAAAAAATCTAGCATACCTAAGGATAGTATATTCACTACAACAATCTTTACTTTCACTTGGTCATCACCATTGATCAAGTTGGAGGTTTTTAATTTTAGTTTTTTTTATTATATTATATTAGATTATTTATTTATTATATTATAATTTACATTCATAAAACTTAAAATAAATTGAAAATAAACTCTTCTTCTCTCTCTCCTTGACACCCAAAAAAGTATCTTAGATATTTCAATTTTGATTACATATAAAAGGAGTTCAAAGCATGTAGTTTGCATCAAAACCTAGGGTAGATTAATTAAATTAAATCATTAGTTACATCCATTTAAACTAATTCACTTTTAATCAAGAACAAACATACACACACACACTAAAAAAAACTTTTACAAAACACATAGAAAAGCCTAGACTAAGGAAAGCCTTGCATCTTAGATTGGATTTCAATCATCTAAATAATATAATAAAATTGTCCTATATCATAAAATTTTAAATTTAATTTTACATTAATCTCATATTAGATAATTTAATTTTATAAACAATCAATTCAAAACCCCAAAAAGATTAGTTTCTAGCTTGCATGAACAAAAAGAATTGTAAATACTTGGAAGTTGTGCTCCCTAAGGTTTGGATCTAATTTTGTTGTGTTTACACATTATAAATTTTTAGATGCATTAAATTTTCATTCATTCATATTTTTAAAAAACAAAATTTTCATTCAGCTTGCATATAGGTGAAATCTCACATCTAGAAAAGGGTAAAATTAACACTTGCATCCTTAGTCTAGATTTCAGTTTTAGTGTTACATGAATAAAAATATATTTGAAAATAATAATAAAATAAAATTTATTTTCATATATTTATATATTTTCATTTGAATCATTACAAATTAATTTCATTTTCAACAATTAGCATAGTTTGATTTCTTTACAAAAACATTGTAAAAATAAATAAATAAATAAACAACCAACTAAGCCTTATCAAAATGAGCACAATCCCAAACCTTGCTTCCACACATCTAAAATAATGATTACCTATTTCATATCATTTCCTAAATAATATAAATTCCTAATCAATCCATCACATCATTATTTTTTCATCTTTTATGACACTTCCATAGCATCCATATCTTATTAAAGTCAGTATATTTTTAAGGGTTAGATCTCGTGTTCTTGGTAGTAATGTTTAAATTGACATCTATGTAGGACTTAGAAATAATATTTTTCCTTCCACCCCATTACCCATATCATCATCAACTAGTTTCATATTCTTAGTGAACAAAAGTGAAAGTAAATCCCATTATTATACACATTAACTTTGTGTGTGACATTGATTGGATAGCCTGAATGAGCTGATTAGATCCTTAGAGTCATCTAACATAGCTATATCTGGTTCATAATCATTAATATTTACCAATAACTTGGATAAATAATCATTACTAATACTAAATGACCTTGGAGTTATGTTTCCCATCAATTATCCACTTTCAATGAGTAACATGACACTTCAGAGATCTTCTGGTATTATCATGAACATCCTTTGCCACCTATCATTCAAAACCATATCCCAATACCTCAGCTTAATATACCTAACCATTATACCTACTCATTTCAATCATATATTAATCAAATATCTCACCTAAACCTTAGTAAGTTGAGTGCACAAGGCGTGCATGTCATTTTCTATGTGTAAAGGGTCCTAGGGTGTCAAAACTTCTTTTGCACTTCATGGGGCTGCAAGGAATCATATTGGGTTATGTGGAACCATATTATTATCCCCAACATCTTGAAGTGTCATAATTCATTTTATTCTTCATGAGATTATGGGTAAATTTTATCATGCCACATAGAACAATTTTATTTTCTCAAGGTCCTAGACTTATAGAATTCTATTTTCACTAGATGAGGATGCTTGGAAATCTAATCATGCCATGTGGAACCATATGATTAACCCATTATCCCAGAGTGGCATAATTCAATAAACATTAAAATTAACAAAAAATAAGTTAAAATGGTGTGAAGATAAAATATCAACTTAAAACATAACACAAAATAGGTTCAAGTTAAAAAGAGTAAAGAGAGATGAATATTTAGATGATGTTGACACTCATCGTCAAAAAATAGCTTTGAAAAAAGCCATAGGTGTACTTTGGATAATTGTAACCATTGTAGTTTTATAGGTGAATTAGAGAAATCATTCACACAATATATTCTATATACTCAAATCATTTGAATATTTATAAAGCAGCATATTCAAAAGTATGTGAATTTCATATAATACACTCACTAGAGTTTAAATGAACTTTGATAAAAAGGTCCCCCCCAAAATCACCATTAATTAACTTTACTTGATTTAAACTTTGTGAATCTCAAATTATCTATAGGGTCTCTAATGCTAAAGAGAAAGGGTAGTCTAGGAGAGTACTAATATTATTTTTACTAAGATATGATCTAACTAGGATCAATGAAGAATCGAAGCATAACTCATACAAGATAGAGGTAAGAAGAGGAGAATTAAAATAAAAACCAAGAAGATTGTTAAAATAGTTAGCATCTGTGTATGTAATATTTATTTATAAATCCATCATCAACAATGTAAAATACAAATTTAGATACATAAAATTAATCATTAAGTGTTGGACAATGTTTATTCTAGACATCCTTATCTTACTTGGTCTATTTGCCATTTTTTTAACTCACAATCTATAAGAGAGCCTTAATTATCTTGAAAACATTAAAAATATCATGAAACCATCCCTATTTTAAACAATTTTATCTCTATTAAGTCTACATGTTCCCATCAAACCTATCGCTATAGTCTTTGGTCTTTTGGGACAAGTTTGTGCTAGGTCGGACAGAGTTGCACTACTACCTTTTCCACTAGTGTGTCCTTATCCCCCGTGCTCTAATGATTACTTTTTGAAATTTATGCATTTCATAATGGCTCTCTTACATATATTGTAAAGTTGGTCAGTGAAAATATTCTAAATATTCCCCTGTAAAAGCACATCAATGCATTCACTTTAACAACACAAGTAAGTTGATTTCAAATAACTACACATTGAGCAAAAGATCACTATTTCTTCCAATTTTAATTTTCTTGCATTCTAAAATTCATAGGCCAAGTTTGAATATTTTTTATTAAAATTCAAGGTCATCAATTTTCAATCATTTTAGTTAATCTTCTAGATATGTTCATGTAGTTACACAATCACAAATCACACGATCACCCTAGGAGGGATAACTACATCAAACATGCCCATTTTGGCTATGTAGGTAGCACTCATATTATGTAGGGTTTTCTGATGATAACTTGGCTATATCCCTAACTCTATTCCCCATTTTTTCATTTGATCTCTTTTTTTATTGTGTAGGAATAAGGATTTATATTTTATAGGTCTTTTGCACATCAACTTGACATAAAAAATTAATAAGAAATCGATCATAAATTATGGCACATACCTAGATCTAAAAATTAGGTACACAATTAACCAAGGTGTGGTCACAATCATTAGATAAATCCATAGTGTGGCTCTATCATCCTCCTACGAACTTGTCCCAACACATAGTAAATTGTTGAATTCAACCATGACATAGTATGCAAGTCCATGCAAGTAGTTTTTAATCACAGATAGCCTGCACAATTAGAATTAAATTAGTTTAGGTATTTTTGCACATCCTTAGGCTCAATTGCTATTTTTAAAAAATTTCCAATTATATAAAATTACGTATTATGTATTAATATCATATTTGTATATTCCAACATTTCTATTTCAATAGGTTGATATTTTCTTAGTTGGAGTTCATTCAATTAAAATAGCATTAAACCTTCTAGTGAACCTGCATTTTATTTTGAACATTACTTGTTGCTTGCTTAATTTTTGTGTGGTCTAGGGTTTCAGTAAAAAATTTAATTTCACAAAAATTATAAATGCATGAGTCCTTACAAATAAAAGATTTTATTTTTCACTTTTGATTTGCTTTTGTTTGTTTGAGAAATTATGTTCTCAAAATTTTAAAACTACTTAGTGATTTTCATGAAGGGCTACATGGTGTTATGCTTATAAACATCATGGCATGAGGGGTTTACCCCAATACTCATATCCATTGTATAACACTAAACATAGACTTTAGTTTCCAAATACCTCATAGTATAACATAAATTCTTAGGACCTCTTATTTATACCACAGGATGTCTCTTTTAACTAGTTGATTTATGGTGCATTTGAGAGGAACATATTACCCAGAGAAGTTACTCTCACCATAATCTTAGAAATGAGTTTAGTGGGATACAGGCATGGTTCTACCTCTATAGTCAATCCTCTAAAACATTAGGTTAACATTAAATAATGAATGAGCAGATATATTTGAGAGTCCATATAATCATTCAAACCTCGCCTAGATCATCCTCATACCTTGATTTTTGCTTGTATTATATTCATAGTCATTAGCATTGCTTGATTCCAATTGTATTTATTTCATAATGGGATCAATTATTTAGTGTTCCTTTCATATGTTTCATATCATTATCTAGATCATTGTTACATATTATTTTACTACTCAACATGTTATTTGTTATGTTTTTACATTGGATCAATGCCAAGTTAATAGAGAAGCTAAGTTAAACAAGGGAAAATATCATGGCCTTCCTATCTCACATGATTGCACTACTATATCATGTCATTATTTTGCTCCAATAGATTTTCTCAAATTTGAGGTGACTTGGGAACAAGAGGAATCACATGTTCTAAATTGTATAAAATATTCAAATGATCATAAATTGCCTACTTCACATCTTCTTCATGGGTGCATCATGGCTCTTGTTCAAAACCTAACCCTCAAGAATAACCTAATGCGATAAATGGTGCAAAAATCATTCAATATCTTCATGAGCATCGTAAAAATATTGACTCACTTTTATATTTTTCTAGATATGAACAAAATAAATGTTCCCAAGCTAGCTCTTCTAATGTTGCTTTTTCTACCATTGCCTCCATTATTATTTCTACACCTTTAACATAATCCCTTATTTTAGTATCATCACTTGGTCTCCAAAATATACCCATGAATATGCTTACTCATGCTACTTACATCCTCTAATTACGTCTCAAAATGCTACTCTTGAGTATACCATTATTACCTTACAAACTAAGCTATCTCAAATTGAGCAAACCATTTATCATTCTAGCCCCTTCTATGGAATCATGTTCTATATTAAATAATCCTTTGGCACCTAAAATTACATATTATCTATTACCAGTTGTATTTTTGGCTCCTAAACTTCCTATATATGAAGGTAAAGATGATTATGAACAAATTTTGCATACATTCCATGTAGCTTGTCTAGATTATGCAAATAATGACAAATTGTTAACAAAGATCTTTCAAGAATTCTTAAATAATATGCTCTTAGATTATTCTATGATCTCCCTCTTCAATCAATAACTGATTTTAATCTTTTGTAAAATAATAATTTGACACACTTTTATATCAACATTGGTGAAAATTTATCATATACTCAAATTTCAAATCTCAAAAAAGAGTCTAATAAAACAATTAATGTATATTTGCTAAAATACAAGACTTTTCTAGTAAAAATTATAAATCCATTGGTTGATAATGAGTTCCAAAATATCTTAACTCAATTTTTTCTATCTCTACTTCAATAGTCATCAATGTTTGATAAGTTCAAATCTTTTGATGAATTATGCCATATAATCAAAGAGCGTGGGGTCAAGTTGGTTACATTGGAAAAACTTAAGTATACTTCAAACTCTCTTTCTACTCAAAAGGTCAAGTTTAAATTCAATCCAAGTTATAAGATCAAACCCAATGAAATAAAGAATGAAGCTAACATTTTAGTTAATGTTATCTCACAACCAAAACAAAAGCTTCTATTTCAAGCTCTACTAAGGAGGAAATATTCAAGGTTACCTTCACCTCCTCATGTATTATTTCAAAATTTTATTAAATTCAATCTCATCACTCTTCCTCCACTAATGGAAGTAGACATGTCTAGGCCACATTCTAAAAAATTTGATGGCAATGTATATTGTGACTATCATAAATTTGTTGGGAATTCTACAAATAAATGTTTCAAGCTAATTCACAAGATTCAAAATCTTGTTGATGAGAACATTATTGAAATTAGCACACCTATTAAACATGATAAGCCTAATCAAATGACAACACAAATATCAAAATGTATAAAGATAATTTTCTAAATCATGAAGAAAACAACAAGGACAATTATGAAGTACATTATGCATATAATGCTCATTCTCCTCATTCTACATATAGACATCCACTTGATAGCATCATTGGTATAGTTACAAACAAACAAACATCACATCCCATGATTGCATTTGATGATAGTGAAATTATGGATGATGATTCAGATAGACATGTACTCTTCATTCGAGCATATACTGATAAATAAGTTATCCATATTATTATGATAGATAATTGATTAAGTGAAAATGTATGCACCATAACACTTCTCTACTATCTTAGTTATATAAGAAATATTTAAAATATACTTCTAAAGTTGTCAGAGTATTTTATGGCCATACACATGATATTCTTGGGCATATAATGCTACCTTTACAAGTGTGGCCTCTCATATTACCCACTTAATTATTAGTCTTTTCAAGCATAGGGGTTTTTGATATGTTATTTAGACACCATTGGATACAAATATTAGAGCAGTACCTTCTATATTGCACAAATTTCTCAAAAAAAATTAATGATAATCAAGTGATCAAAATTCCATCAATCCAATATGAATATCTTTTGTAACCAATCATGTTTACTTCTTCTATATAATAGCTTCTTGGCACAACCATTAAGAAACATGATAATGAAATAGTCTACAGAAGTATTCAAGAGTATTTATATAGTTTCACATGAGCATATTTAGTTAATTTCAAAGATCATTGTACATTATCCTAAGCAAAAGTGGTACATAAGAAGAGACCTTTATCTCCTAAGGCACAACAGTCACCACAATTACAGGTTGTTACATATTCTCCTCTAGAAATGAGGATACATGTTTACATGGTCATATGAATAGTTATTAATAGGGGTGTATTACAATATGAGATCTTAATTTAGATTTAGAGGCATATACAGTTGGCACGTATTATTCACCATAAGCCATTCCTTAATAGCATGCCATGGTTTATGTATACATGCCCATCACTAATGTAATTGGTTAGATACTTGAATTTTCTCTTTGTATATATCTTCTTTGATTTTACTTCCTTGTTAATTCTTTTATACCCTATCCAAGCAATAATCTAGCCCTTGGCTTTATGTTTCACTTTGGGCACTTACCCTCTTGATTTTCAAATCAATTCTAATAATCCAAAACAACTACCTTACAAATACTTTCATTGTCCATTTTTTCTTACTATGGCATCACCACCAAAATTTACTTTCATTTCATTTACATGATCGCATATCTCTCTTACCCATGAGGAGTGTGTACATTTTTATCTGTCTTAATCACTTGTGCTACATTTTTATGATTCATTTACGCACACATTGGGGGTACATTGCTTGCCTTCCTTCTTGTCATACTATGCTTTATCACCTTGTTGAGGATTGTAAGAATCCCTTCCACTTCCTTATTTTTTAAATCTTTGCTTCTTAGCATATTTTTCAAAAAAATGCATTTTGATATTTTCAAAAAATTCCAAAAAATTCAAATATGGAAAAAAATCAATTTCAAATATTTTTAAAATTTTCAAAAATAATCATAAAAAATGTGACCTATAATAATTTTTCAAATGTTGCTAGCTTATTTTATTCACATATGTTATTTGTTTTATGTTAGATAAAATAAAATATTTAAAATTTCAATACACACTATGTTTCATGAGGTATTTAAGTGTGACACAAGACATACTTTTACATGGTTTTGATGTTTAACTTCCCTTATTACCAGAAAAACTTACTAAGTTGGGGGCATCTCTTCATTCTCCATGAATAACTCAAATAGATTGTATCTAACCACAACCTTCCTACCATGTTGAGCTACATATGTTTTTATACTCACTCATATTATACATGTGTTATATAAACTATGTTATTTGATAATAATGACATTGATTCATGATAGTAGATGCAGATTAATATCATTTTCTTTATGCTTCCCTTCTTTGATTTTTCTGTATGATAGGTTACAACTTGCTTGATCATTATATGTGTCCCTTAGTATTGTATGTGTAAAAATCTTAATTGTATGGCATCATCATGCCATTTATGTGTGGCCCTTGTCCTTGTGTTTTATGTGTCATTTGCATGTCCCTTGTATGTGGCCTTTAGGCCTTATGTGTGACATTTTATGAAAATTATGTGACATTATATGACATTGATTTTATGTTCATTTTTTTAACTATGATTCCATGATTCATATCATGCATTATTTATATATATTTTTCTTAATTTAGTGCCATGATGTATATCATGCAAATAATACTTATGTGCTTCAATGATATATCCATATAACACATGAATATTCAATGTTATATTCAAATAATATGATGCAATATATTCAAATTTTTAAGCTACTACATGATTCTATCTTTCACATATGTTTTATTTTGAGATAAGTGACTTGCAGGTTGTCTCCCATATCAAAATGGGGGTATCACAATGGTCTTGTCTTGAAAATTCAAGTCTTCATGAGTAAATTTTAGATTTATGTCACTACATAGTTTCAAAGTTACAACTTGGTTAAAATTTTTCAAATTATGGGGGCATGTGACATGCTTGTGCACTCATTCTTGTAGTCTCAAATTACAATTTTTAAAACAATTATAAGTTTTAATACTTAAAAAATTCAAATGGAATTTAATATAAATATAGTATAGTACAAGGGACATGATATTCATTCATGTTCAAGTTACTACATGGTGATTTCAAAATTTTCAAGTTTAAAACTTTCAAAATTATAAATTTTTAAATAGAATCTAGATCCATGAACAATGGTGTGATTCATATTCATGTTACAAGTGGGTCATGTTAAAGTATAATGATACTCAATGTCTATGGTTGTAATTTTTCTATGTATCGAACCACATTTTATGGTTCTAACCCTTTAAATATTTTACAGAGTACTCTACATAATCAAATGAGAGTTGGAACACACAATTTTTTCAATTCAAGATCATTCAAAGGTTTTCAAATTGAGACTTGATCACTCTCAATTCACCACATGTTCAAGCATTTCTCCAATTGCCTCAACAAGGGGGAAATACATATTTATTTCCAAGTTAAAGGGAAAATAGATCGTATACTCTTTCAGGTGTACACTTTCCTTACTCTTTTTATAAATTATAAATTTTTAATTTTCAAATATGGATAATAACTACTTTCAATAGCATTGTTGTAAGTTTCACATAAAGGCATATTTCACAATCAAGCATCACATTGAAATATAAATTTTGTATACACACTTAGGTTTGAATCTAATTTACTCTATAAATTTTACTTTGTTGCATCACTAGAATAAAGTGGGGGTAAATGTAGACACATAAAATTAATTATGAAATGCTTGACAATGTTTATTCTTGACATCCTTACCTTACTTGGTATATTGACCATTTCAATAACTCACAATATATAAGAGATCCTTCATTATCTTGAAAAAACTATAAATATCATATATACATCCCTATTTTATCCAATTGTATCTCTATTCAATCTCTAGAGTCCCATTAGATATGGCCCTATAGTCTTTGGTCTTCATTAGCATGGCCTTATCTCCTGTGGTCTAGCAGTTAATTTTTCAAGTTGAGATGTTTCAAAATGACTCTCCCACACATATTTTAAATTTATTTAATGAAAATATTCCAAATATTCCCTTAACATCAAGGAATTCATTTGAACACCCCAAGCAAGTTGGTTTCAAATCACTACACACTGAGTAAAAGAGCATTATTTCTTCCAATTCTAATTCTTTTGCATTATAAAATTCATAGGCCAAGTTTAAATATTATTTATTTTAGGTCAAGGTCATCCTTTTTCAAATATTTCAATGAATATCTTATCTACAGTCATTTAGTTACATAATCATGGATCACATAATCACCCTAGGAGGAAGAAATACAATAGCCTAAGGCCTATTTGAGCTATGTAGGTAACACTTAGATTACACAAGTTTTTTTAGGATAGCTCTACTATTACTATAACCGTATTCCACACTTTTGAATTTGATGTATATCTTGTTTATTATATAGGAAAAATGGTTTGTGTTTTATAGGTCTTTTATGCATCAGCTTGGCACACATAATTAATCATCAATCCCTCATAGATTTTCATACATACAGATCAAAAAATCAAGTACATAGTTAACTAAGATGTGGTTGTAGTTATCAAGAAATGACACAATGTAGCCTTTTCCTCCTTCAAACTTGTCCCAACACATATTCAATTGATGCATTAAGTCATGACATAGTACACAGGTCATTGCAAGTAGTTTTCAATCACAGTCAACCTGCACAATATGAATTAAATTTTTTTTAGGTAGGTTTACACATATTTAGGCCTGTTTACTATTTTTATCAAATTTAAAATTATATAGCATACTATATATTGATATCAAATTTATATATTCTAGAATTTCCATTTTAATAGTTTAATATTTGATTAGTTTGGATTCATTTAACTTAAAATAGATTAAACACAAATGAGAATAAGGTTATTTATATCAAAGTCAATGAGTTTCATCTCTTTTCATTTTGGCCACACAAAATACTTCATCTAATGATAGTGTCACATGTAAGGTAGGTAAGCATTAAATGCATACTTAGGCATGTACACACCCTAACTACACACTAACAACATTAATATAAAAGCTAAATACTTGAGTCAACTTAAGTAAAGGTAAACAATAAATATATGCACTAACATCCCCTTAAGTGCAACTTAGGGAGGTCTAAGGAAAAAACCAATTCTTAGAATCCTCATAAAATAGATCTCAACAATAAGGATTGATAAGGTACCTATGTATAATATCGATAAAATAGAGTGAGATGTCAAGTGTCAATATGGATGCCAATCTATCTTATTGAAATACATGGGTGTAAAATCACTATAACTACCAAGACAAACTAATAAATGGTACTTTATACAAATCTCAAGCAATAAAAACACTGATCTCAATAAACTAGGTAGAAAGGACCCAAGGAATCATTGCATACTCATCCCTAAATAATATGGTGATGGCAATGGATGTTTCTCATGATATGATGGAAAAGTATTGAATTAGTTGATGCTCTATAATAGTGTTAATCTTCATAATACTACAAGGTCGCATAATCTTCACTTAGAAGATGTTTTGCATAATGGAAGTGAACACCTAGGAAAATCTCTTGATATCTACATGGGTGCTATGAATCCACAACTACAAACATTAGAATATTATGGTACTTTTGATACCATCAAAAAAATTTAGCTTGAAGGTGACATTTTGAATTATGATACCACTAAGGATGGCTTATAGATAATGTTCTAAATTTTGATACCAACAAATATGGATACCTATGGGTAATTATTAATCATGGTTGATGTTGAAATACTAGATGTTACACTCATAATAGGAGACAGTCTAACTATTAGGGAAAGATTTAAAAATAAAAAATATTACACCAAATAAATCCATCAAAATATGAGTCATACTACAATATTCACACAGGTTCTAACAAACAAAATGATTAATAAGATCCCAATTTATGTTCAAAAAAACTAAACTCATTATTTTGTTAAAACAAATAAAGAATAAGTGCACACAAAGGTGATTATTTGTATAAAATAATCTCTCCTATAAAATGCAATGAGGTGAATATAAAAGGGCCCCAATTATCTTAAAATAAATCACATAAGTGGAGGTTATAGGGTAAACTAATTAGTAACAAATTAATGTGGTGAAAAAACTCCCAATAGTCCAAAAAAAATCCTACATAAGTGGCCCAAAATACACTAGTTTGAACCATATAAATAGGATGATTTTGGGGATACCAGAAGCCAAAAAGAATGATAATCATAATGAAGTGTCAAAAAATACAAGGAACTAATTAGTTGTGTATACGAGTGGACCAAAATCCACTACTTAAACAACATGTTCAAAAATGCATGAGTCTTGCCAAAAGGATGCCATGTAAAAAGAGATAAAATTTTCCTCGATAGGGTCCTGAAAATGAGGCCATGTTAGGTACCCTTCACAAAGTGAAATAAAAAAAAGTTAATTTTCAATGTCAATGGCTTGTTGAAGAAAGGATAGAGACAAAAAAATATAAAAGTTTTATGTGGGGGGGGTTTACTAGTTTTTAAACAAGACCCCACCATCTAATATTCAACAAAAAGACATCAATAATAATTTTCCATAAATCACCATAAATTAATCATTACATTTCAAAAATGCAATAAAGTTGACCTTTCAAAGGTCCCACCAAGATGAAAATTGCACCCTCTAAGTGCAATAAAAGTTCCTTAAAAAAATCCAAAGTAAAATGCATAACTAACCACACTACTATGTAAAACTCAAAAAAATATCCATGTTCAAAACAAATAGAATTCAAAAATTCCAAATAAAACTCAATATATAAGCTTGGGGAGGTGCTTGAAAGAGGTCTACCACAAGTCTTCACTATAATAAATGTTTTACCAGTAAAACTTAGATACCCAAAATATCACAACAATAAAAAAGGATATTCGTAGGCCTCAAGGATCAAGATATATGCCTCCTAAAGTAAAGGTAGGTCTAGAAGATGCCATGTGGCAATACAAATAGTGGCTTCAGTAGTTACAAGTGATAAAGCAGGTAATCTCATGGCAACACATGAGGAACTTATCATAGGTCCATATGGACTATATGAATGGGAATTTTTTTTTTTGTAAATTACCAAAAACCTATAAAATTTCATGAAAATCCCAAAATTATTATAGTACAGATAATACTCTGAGCACAAATTGAGGACCCATAAAAAATTTCCAAATTACCTGTCAGAAACTTATATGGTATTTATAATCAATCCTAAGGTTTAAGTACCTTTTGAACATAATGACGATGTCAATTTTTCTCCAAGATGTTGTATAAAAAACAAATCTTCTAAAAATTTCCTTAAAACTATCATAAGCTATGGAATGAGCCTTCAATGGCTCTGGTAACATATTAAGATCTGGTTTGGCCAAGATCAAAGAATAATTGAATCATAAATCACATATGATATAATCAATAAGAGGAGAACTAAAATTAAAACAAATAAGATTGCTCAAGTATTCAACATCTATGTGTATGTATTACTAATTTGTCAATCCATCATCAACAATGTAAAATACAAAGCAGGAGAAGAGTATTTATAGAAAATTTAAGAACTCACATCTCTTTTTATTTTGGATACATAAAAGGTGTCATCTAATGATGGTGGCATATTTAAGCTAGGTAAACATTAAATGCATGCATGGGCATGGGCATGTTCACATCGTAACTACACAATAACTAGCCTTAGTAGAAAAGATAACTATTTGAGCCAACTTAGCCAAAGGTGCACAATAAATATTTGCACCAATAATTTGAATATGGTGAACACTATTAAATTAGATAAAGTTAAATCACCCCTTTCTAGTACTCATGGGGATGTAAATTAAAATAATTATTGCAATATCAATTCATGAGAATATACCTCAATGAGAAGTGTTCCATTTAGATAATACTTTATCATATCCAATATGACTAGACCATAAGAGTAACAACACATTACATGATGTATCAAAGGTGAGTGTCCAATGTTTATGAAGATTTCAATAAATTATGTAGAATTCATGGATATAAAACCTTATAACAAATTATAGGTAACTATTGTACAAGATAAATTGAACATTATATTACATATGTTACTTTCTAGGAATTTGATTGCTCTATCTTCCACTTGACCTAGAGCTATGCATTAATTATCACACTAGAATGGGAGTTTATATTGTAGTTATCATATAATAATTGGGCATGAGATAAATTCTTGTGCAGCCTTATGGAAATAAAATTAGAAATTAAAGAATGAAGTGGCCACCACAATAATATAGGTACATCAAAATCTACCAATATTGGTTGCTAAGAAGAATTAGTATAATAATATACCATGTAGAACATATAAGTGCCCACAAATTGGCACATTTAATATTTAAGTATACATTAAGGGAAATTATCAGCAATATATTCATATTGATGAAGAAGAGCGGGGAAATATGTGCTACATTCAATTCTTACAATAGTTGGGTAGCAAGGTAGATTAATTGTAACACAGTATACATTGCCACAGATCAATCAAACATATTACATTACCAATTAATTGTGGGCCAAATGTTCTCAATACATTGATATTTGTGATGAATAATATCAATTAATTTTGTGCTTCACTTGGATAACAATTATAGGAACAAATTCAAGATAAATTTGACATTCCAAATAAGTGTATTGCATTCATGTTTGAAGGCAATACAATCAAGGTTCATGATAATGAAAATAATGAGCACCAAAACATTAAAGACTCGAGGACAAGTGAAATAACATTATTTCATAAGATAGATCATAAGCCCTCATATAAAATTGAATAAAATGCAACATATATTCATAATATCTAATAAATAGTAAAAGGAAAGATGAAATTCATTGGTGTATAGAGATATATTGATGATATTGATGATGGCAAATTGGAATTTGATAAAATACTATATTGAAAGTTAAGAAATTTATAACTAGAGTCATCATATGAATTTATTCATCCCTTGGATGCCATATTAGGACACTAAGCTTCATGTAATTCATATTAAAAAAATAAAAACACAAAATAAAATAATTCAAATAATAAAAAATCATGACCTATGCATGACATGTTTGTCTAGTTACATGATTGATGTATGTTATTTATCATATACATGGTAGATTACATATCTATGTTCTATGCACATGATTTTAATAGTATATCTAAATTGGATGCAAGACATACATGTTACATATGATAGGTGGACAAATATATGTAAGACACACCTTACACTTAGTGGATACCTTTCTACATTGGGATCATGCATACAATAGGGGCATCTTGGTATACTTTATGGGTTACATATCTATATAACCATTTCATTGATCATATAGAACTACTTATACTAATTATACATGATTGACTCTTATGTATACTCTCTAGGGTGTTATATTCCATGGATATTATACTTTTCTATGTTTCAATAATGACATTATTTGATTATTTAGGCTAACATTGTTTGTTATATACATGGTTATGTTAGTACATATTACATGGTGTGATTATTGATGTTTGTTACATTATGTGTGACATTACATGTTTTTTTTGTGACCATTATGTGTTGCATTGCATGATCCACGAGTTGATTGATATTACATTATGTGACCATTGATGTGTGTTACATTGAGTGTTATCTTACATGTTTATATGAGTTCACTGATTATGTGTTGTCATGTCATACATAAAAAAATTTATCTATCCTCTAGTCTGTGTCTAGTCAAAGCTTATAGATACTAAACTTAATATTCATAACATCTCAATCTTGTACATATAAAAAATACCAATGAGGGCTCTACCCTTCAACTCTTTACCTTCTCATTATTGAAAGGCTTTCATTTTCCATCTCTTTATGCCTAAATGGTTATCTTATACTCCAACCCTTATCATTTTGATGACCTATACCACCTATACATAAAGCTAAAAACTTGATATATATGATGTTAGAAAAAATGTATCCTATTGTGCAAGTAAATAATGTAGAATAAAAATAAGCTAAAAAATAATACACAAAAGGGAACACATTACACAATATATACATGGAAACCTTACAATGTGTAAGGAAAAACCATGGGGTAAATGGTATCTTCCATACGTAAATAACTTCATTAACTCCTTTCTTACAACATACAGCTTCTCCAGTTTCTCCTTTCATAGTGATAACAAACCAATAACTCAGGTGAGCCAAGCACACAAATCCTTCAAGATCTAATATATAACCTTAAAGATAGCCATGCTTAAAACAAAGCATATAATGCATCTAGGTGATCCAAACAACATAAATTTTAGGCTCTACCTCTCTACAAGCATGCAAGCACAAGCTTGGAAGGATCTAAGAGTGATCCTCAAAGGGATAATAAATAAAAATGAGAATGCATGCTTGCATAACATTTATAACATAGAAAAGAGAGGGATTGAGAAACAACATGGTGGCCCAACAAGTTTGCCACGCTCCATGGGTGAACAATGGTCAACAATGAAATGTTTGTCTTCATGCATAAAGTGTCAACAAAGTAGATCTGCAATTGTATACAAAATCATAGCCACCTCCATGTGACTCTAAACATTATTCCCCAATCCACATGTGAGTCCAATTATCAATATTGTATTCTTGTCTTCTACTTCCCATGTAAACACAAAATCCCAAAAGGTGTTTCAATCACCTTTTGTCTTTCACCAGACATGAGGAATCATGGAGCCTCTTAAAAATTTACCCCATTACCAACCCTTGTCATTTATGTTTCAATACATAACACATGTGACTTCTAAGTACAAAACCCATGTCCCTTGGTGGAGTGATATGCCCCACTCCCATCACATCAACCTCATCACATGTGAGAGACCCTCTATGGTCCATACCACATCACCAACAATCCAAATCACCTACATGACACATCATTTACATGCCACATCACCTACATACCATGTACCACATCATTTACATGCCACATCACTTGCATGCCACATCAACATAAATAGTGACCATGAATAATGATTATGAATAGTGACTTCACACCTAACATTCTCCCACTTGAATTCAATATACACAAGATTTTTAAAATTCCTGATCATACTATCATATAATTACCAATGATGTCCAATTTTGCCCTGACGTAAACCCAATAAAAGTTTTATTGCACTACTAAAACTTCTCTGCCCTAATTGGCTTTGTCAACATTTATTCTTCTATATCAAAATATAGCACTTGAAGTGACTCTCCACTTCACCACAAACCAATCTTCCATCTAAGATTCTTTCATGAACCTACTCATAACTCCCATTGCTAAGAAGTATGTAGTCTAGTGTACACCATGGTATAGATAAGGCTTCCTAATCCTAATGAGTTAAATACACAAGATAAACATGTCTTCCCCTCTATTCTAGGTCACTCCTTGGAAGACAACTTACAATGCAAGAATAAGGGTACATCTTCCTTGCCTTCCCATCCTTATGCATCTCCATCTTTGATTAATTACTCTTACCACCTTCATCACAAATGTCCTAGCCAACTAAGCCAACAAAATGATGATCATGTTGGGTCTTATAACCAAGATGTCATCAACACATAGTAGCAACATCTACTAAAACCTTGGATCTCTATAAAAGTACTAAAATTATTGTACTCCATCAGCATGTTTGATGAAACCCATACAATGATTTTTTCAATCTACAAACTAGAAACTCTTTGCCTCATCCTCATAGCCTTCAAGTGAAACCATCTCTTATAGAAATATGACCATGTAGGAATCAAGTTGTTCCAATTATTGAACAACATGTGCAAGTAGTACTCTTGATAGTAGTTAGTAGATAATATATCAAAGAATTTAATATCAGACTTCTCCACATAACCCTTTAGTTATCAACCATGCTCAACATGGTATAAATTCACTAAACCTATCAACAGTTCCAAGGAAGTTATCATGTTACTTAGTGCATTATTGCAACTCCCAAGTTTTTGAGCCTCTTATTCTATCATATGTCCAAACACATGACCTCCTTCTTGGACCACTAGGTCTCACTTATTCTTCTTCATCTTCTTAAACTACTTCAAAATAGGTATAATTTTAGGTTTCTTTTATACTTCCTCATTTGTATGGATTTTATTTTTTTCTTCTTCATCTCTATCTAACAATCATGTGGTCAGTAGGATACCAAAACTTGTACCCCTTCCCTTTTTTTTCAAACATAGTTGAGACACATAACAAGGTACATGGCTTATCCTCATCCTCCATATTCACACTCATGGAGACCATATTACTACTCAAGTTGTACAATTTATTCTTATTTATGAAAACTATGTTTGTCAATCCATCTAGAAAATCTTGTTAAGCTCCTCATATAACTCTCAAGTGGGCTTCTCCTCAGCAACATTGAAGAGAACACAATCTTCACCAAGAGATCATCCATCTTGCTCCACAGAGATAACTTACTACCATAAAAAAAAATTCTTTCCATCTTGAACTTGGTCTCTTTTCCTATCATAGTGGTTCCCACTTGCATGAAATAGCCTTTCAATGGAAAACACTCACAAATAGGAGTTTTTCACCATGGATCTGATACCATATGTTAGTAAAAATCTATCTTGTTATGAAAGTAAATAATGCATAATAAAAATAATATACAAAAGAATAGACAAGAGGGAACACACTACATAAGATATATGTGGAAACCTTGCAGTGTGCAAGGAAAAACCATGGGGCAAATGGGAGCTTATAGACTTCAATTAATTTAGTAACTCCTATCTTACAATTTGTAGCTTCTCCAACAACTCTTTTCATAGTGATAACAAACCAAGCACTCAGGTGAGTCAAGCATACAAATCCTCCAAACTCTAACCTACAACCTCAAGGATAACCATACTTACAATAAAGCATGTAATGCATCTAGGTTGGAAAAGCATACATAGACTTTAGGATTTAACATCTAAACATGCATATAATGCTTACACACAAAGCATCTATGTGATCCAAACAACATAACCTTTAGTCTCTACTTATCTACAAGCATGTAAGCCCAAGCTTGTAAGGATCAAAGATTGATCCTCAAAGGGATAAAAAATAAAAAGGGAAATTCATGGTTATACAGTATTTACAACTTAAAAGAGATATGGAGAAGAAACAACATGGTGGCCCAACAAATTTTCCACACTCCATGGGTGAACAATGATCAACAATGAAATGTGTGTCTTCATGCACAAAGGGTCAAAAAAGTAGATCCATTAATTTATATGATATCATATCCACCTCCATATGACTCCAAACATTGCACCCAACTCCACATGTGAGGCCAATCAACAATAGTGTATTATTGTCTTCTACTTCCCATGTGCACACAAAAGTCCAAAAGGTGTTACAATCACCTTTTAACTTTCACTAGACATGAGGAATCATGGAGCCTCCTAAAAATGTGCCCCATTACCAACCCTTATCACTTATGCCTCTAGAAAAAACCCATGTGCCTTAGTGGAGTGTTATGCCCCACTGTCATGACATCAACCTGATCACATGTGAGAGACCTTCCATGGTCCATGCCACATCACCAAATATCCACATCACCTGCATGCCACATCACCTACATACTACATGCCATATAATCTACATGCCATATCACCTGCATGCCACATCACCATAAATAAATAAAATGAATAGTGATTGTGAATAGTGATATGTGAATAGTGAATTCACACCCAACATATCCTTTACTATTAGTTATATATTTGTACATATTTTCTAGCCTTTTAGGAACTACCAACTAGAGAGGGACATTACCATTGACACTAGTGTTCAATACTTAAAATTCATAAAAATTACAAACTATTTAAAACTCTTGGGTTGGCTTATTTGTCTTATTGAAGCCTACCATGAGATATTTTCAAAAGATGTGGTGTAAATACAAGTCTAAGCCTTATTATTATTATCTAGAAAATACCAAGAAAGTATCTACCAAGGCTCATTCAATCAATCGTACAATTGATTTATTCTACCTTATTCATCCCTATTTCTTTATGAATCATAGGAGAAGCCATACAAAAGATCTGAAGCATCCAAAGAGTATCCCATGAGTGGCATTTTTCAATTAACAAGCTAGATCATTGCATGTATCTACATATATCATATTGCATCATTGTTCACACACACTCCCACACATAGGGGATAACTACATAAGTTTGATGCCCTCAAATTATTGGTTATGTGGGTATTACTCATTGATATAGGGGTATTTGAGATTAGCTTTATGCCATGAACTGACTAACCCATTTTTAATAAACACATCCCAAAGGTGAATAAGGGTGAAGAGTTAGGGTTTTTACCCAAAATAAATTATATGTATCATGTGCTCCATATCTAATTACATCAACATAAATGAGACAAAAAACCTATATCATTAAATTTTTTCACATCATAATCCAACATATATTCCATACCGATTAGTAGCATCATAGCACATATGGTAGCATCGATGGTAGTTTTTTTGGATCTAGAAACTTTGTTTCTAGAATCTAATGACTATATCAAAATCTTGATCCTACACACATGCTTGTGTACAACTTAGACCCACCTACACATCATAAATATAGTTTAGTATCATTCCTCCTTGGTAATGCAATAAATAGAACATCTTTCAAAAAATTTACATTATATAGTTAGCACATCTTAGTATTTTAACTCAAAAAATTCATTTATCTAAGTTTTTAATTAATTGGCATGTTATAAAATATTTGTGTTCATCTTTATGTATAGGTTATTCTATCCACTTAACCCTTAACAACATATTTTCCAAAAAATGGTTAAGCATTTCGTGAACCTGACCTTTGTGTCTTATTACACAAAACCCTAGTTTGACTTAGGGCTTCTCTGATTTTTTTATTTCTAAACTAAAAATATTTTACAAGAAATAAATATTTTCATTTATTACAAAGGAATCAATCATCTTAAATATGGATGCATCCATCATTTATTTCATTATCTAATACATCATGGTAGTCATTGCTTCTTATGTTTCATGTATGGTTAAATCAATCAAATCTATAAACAAGAAGGGTCAAAACCCTGATAACTTTAAAAAGTATGTATTATTGCATACCCCTAAGTGTTATCATGTTTATAATGAGATCCTACATGTCACTAATAAATATCAAATGGAGTGAATAAAATAACCATTTTCTCCATACAATACTACCAACCGCTCCAATAATGGTATTAAAACTTCACTCTTGGATTTAATTCACAATTCTCCCCATTATAAATATATTCTTTTGGATGCATTACGTATAACCATACTACCAAACAACATGGAGACACCATATGTAACCTCCTTGATAAACTCCATAAAATGGACTAAAAATTATATCTAATTTTAAAAAGAGGATTTAACACCTTAAAATATTAGGGAAAAATTACAATTCTACATCCAAGTTTGTGTTTTCAATAAAAAAATTAAAACAGTGCTTGTGGACAATGGTTTGAGACTCAATATTTACAATATATATTTCCTTTCCTTACTTGGAATTGGGGATAAAGACTTGGAATCATCAAGGGATTTTATAATATCTCATGAAAGGTATTGGGGCAAATAAAATTGCACATTACTATGGGACCTTGTACGTTACCTTATTTATGCCAAGTTATGCCAAATGATTTAAACTACAGCATACTTTTGGGACAACCTTAGATACATTAAATGTATGTAGTTTCATATAATTTTCATGTATAACTAAAATTTATCCACTAATGACTTATTTATATATGCCCAATGGATATTGATCTATTCAAAAATTGTGAGATAATACAACAAAAGAATATTTATACACCATAATCTTTTATGGCACCTTTGCAAAAGTTACTAAATATGAGACCAATCCAAGATGACAATTATAAGAAAAAACTTCCAATTACATAAAGTAAAAATCATCCACATAAAAAAAATTTAAAAATCACATTATTAATGGGTGGTGAATATTTTTGGCATAACCTTATAGATCCTTTAGAAAAAGAAAGCCATTGTATTATAAGACATTTTTCATAATTTGGATATCATCTTAAAGACTCATGTCAAAAATGAGGATGAAAAGACTCCTTAGGATAAAAAATAATGCCATGTTAATGTGGTCCTCATGTGGTTCAAATAAAAGTTTGGATTATTCCCCATACGTCTCAATATTGTTTTATATTGGGAACATTTTGGTTATACCAAATAGAAACTCAATTTGACTCAAATCAACAAGTTATCTCATTTTCCCATAATGTAAAATTGGTCCACATACCACATTATAGTTATTTTCCTTCTAATATGTAATTAAATTATGAAAAATAGCATTCCATGCACCATTTTCACCTCTCTAACCATCAGCTAAATCATTCAATTTATCAAACTTAAGATTCAAAAAATTCAAAAATACCAAAAAAATATCAAAATTCCTATGTTTATTATATCCTTGGCACATATATTTTTGTGTTCATATTATTAGATATAATATCATTTCATTTTTATACACATACATGTTCCATGCATCTTTGAGTGTGATACAGGCATACCATAGACACATGATATATCCACATCTAGATGTTGGACCTATCCTTTACTCATGTCATATAGTTCATTAGGGCATATACTTCATTGATCATGGTTGATAAAAGTTAAATATCATTTATTATCATTTTTTACATTAGCATGTTTGAGTTTTTACATTTTTACATTATTTTAATAGTGTACTTGATATGAAACGTTACATGACATTTTTTACCAAAACATTTATGCGGATACTAGTATGATATGGATGTTGGTTACTTATACTTAATTTATTTACATTGTCACTTCCTTGAGTGTATTTCATTACTTTTTATTTTCTTGATTATGGAAATTTTGAATATGTTCCATGCATGTTAGACTATGTGCCATTATATGTTGTTTGGACATTTGAATATGACATCCTATGTTGATTGGACATTTTAATATGCCATTTATTTTTTGCTATGTAGCATTTGAATATGAACCTTGTATTAGGTCTCCTCTAACCATTCTCTTGAATTACATTGAGTGTTATTGTGTGTGTGCTTGATTGTTTATTGAGCTTGTACTGTTACTCTTTAGATGTTTTCATGATACATATCATGCATCTTAGGGCCCGATGTGATCACATAGTATGATTTTTATTAATATAAATAATTAGACATGTTAATCCTATATGATAAATGATTCATACATATATTATATATTATCCTTATCCTTTTGAGGTAAGGTACCTACCAGATTCTATTTCTTTCACCTCAAAATGGGGGCATGTCAAAAATGGCATGACCTTCACATTTACATAGTTTTTAAATTTTAGTGGGGGCATGTTATAAATACATGAAATTCACACTTACTCAATTATCAATATCTATATATTTTAGTTGGGGCATGTCATAAATACATAACCTCCAAAATTACACAATATCCAATATAGTTACATGATTCAGATTTACACTTGGGTTAGAATATGATACATTTCACTAAATTTTCATAGATTTAAAATAGAGTTTTTAAATATTTGTGACACATATAATTTATTTTGAGACATATTAGAGGTTCATATTCCATGTTATTTCACCAAAAAAATAAAATCTATCGATTATATCTCTAGATTAAGATAATTAGGAAGCAATGTTTTACACTAGGAAGTATTAGTATCAAACCTTTTTACAACAATTTATTCTATTTATAGATTGAATTGATTAAATAATTCAAACTCACTATATTTATAGGTTGGATTAATTAAATCATCCAACCTCGCTATATTTAGAGTATGAGTTGTTTAAATCACTCACCCTCACCAAATTATATATATTCACACTTAAGTTGTGCGATTGAGATTTAATGATATCAATGGTTGTGACACAACTCATCATTAAACTGTATTAGGGGAATAATACCTTACAATATCACTCTTATAATCTCCAAATTTTATGTTTAAACCTCTCTCAACTCTAATGCTTTATAATGAAGCATCTTTACCAAAGTTAAGTACAAAGGGGTAACATGGTTGCATCAACATAAAGGTGTACTCTTTCCTTACTCTCTTCCTTTTTAAGCATTTTAATTACTTCAAATTTAAAATTATATGGACTAATTTATACTATAACATATCTTGGTTATAATTCATACACGTTCAACACCCTCAAAGTGGGCTCAAGTAAAGGCAAGGTGTGTAGTACACACCTAGGTGTGCATTTATTTCATTTAACCTAGTAATTTCATCATTATTCATTACTATATTAAAGGGGGTAAATGTAAATACTAAAAATAAATATTTATATCATCTTAGTCTTGTACATTTGATGAATACCAATCAAGGCTAACACTTCAATTCTAGACCTTCTTGTTTATCAAAGGCTTGCATTCACCATCTCAATGTGCCTAAATAATTATCATATAATCTAACCCTTATCATTATGATGACCTATATCACTTTTAGACTACCAAAAGCTTAAAACTTAATATATATCCTTCACTATTTGTTATGTATTTTTACCTATTTTCTATCCTTCTAGACACTACCATCCACATAGGGACACTAGCATCAATGCTAGTGTTTACATCCTTATTTAGTGTTCAATACTCAAAATTCATCCAAATTGAAAACTATTCTAAACCTATGGGTTGGCCTATTTATCTTATTGAACCCTAACCTAATATTTTTTGCAAAGGTGTAGTATAAGTACAAGTCTAATCCTTCTCATTATTCATCTAAAAAATACCAAGAAATCACCTACCAATACTCATTCAATCAATCGTACAACTAAGTTATTCTACCCTATTCATCCCTATTTATTTCTCAGTCATATGAAAAACCATATAAAAGGTCTGAAGCATCCAAATAAAAACCCATGAGAAATATTTTTTAAGTTACAAGCTATATCATTACATGTATTTACATATAGCATATTACATCATTTTTTACACACACTCCACACAAAGGGGAGAATTACATAAGTATAAATCCCTCCTTTTTGTATTGGTTATGTAGGAAATGTTCATTTATAGATGGGTATTTGAGATCAGCTTGAAATCATGAGCCCATTAACCTATTTTTGGAATCACATCCCAAGGATGAAGAAGGGTGAAGAGATAGGGTTTTGATCTATAAGTAGATATATACATCTTGTGTTCTAAATATGAATGCATCAGTATAAAGGTAACAAAAAACCTAAGTAGTGAATTTGTTTGCATCATAATCCAACACATATTCTATACTAGATAGTAGCATCGCAACATGGATAATAGTGTTGATGGTAGCATTTAAAACTCCATAAACATCATTTATAGAATCTAAAAATTGTCTCAAAATCCTAATCCTACACACTTAGATACCTATGTACAATCCATACATGTCTGCATATTATAAATCTAGTTGAGTATCATTTCACCTTGGTATTTCAATCAACAGAACATATTTAAAATTTATTATTTTATATATTTATCAAATCATAGTATTTTAATTTATATTATTCATTTATATGAGTTTGCAATTAATTGGCCTTATATATAATATTTATATTCATCCTTGTGTATAAGCTATTTTATCCCATTGACCATTAACAACATATTTTCCAAAAAAGGGTTAAACAAAGTTATCTTATGTCTTGATGCTTGTGTGTGTCATGATCATGACTTTATGTGCATATATGTGTGTAGTTACATAGATGCTAAGCTTGTGTTGTTATTATTACTATCACACATTATACTACTTATCTGTGATGTCATTATTGTTATCATGCATCTTTTACATTCCTTATTATCAGGTGCTTACATATATGGTTCTTATTATTGATGATTATTATTATATGCCCAATAGATTCATTGACTTGACATTAAACTTATATGTCTTAGATTACATGTTTCTATATTTCTATACTTTTTCCATTATTGAATGAGTTTAGATTATTACTTGTCACTCACCAATGTTGTTTTTATTTCATGTACTTTTTCCATTATTGAGTGACTTTAGATTGTTACTTCTCACTCACCAATGTTATCTTCCCCTTCATGCACCTTTTTCTATTGATGTTTGAGTTTGGATTGTTACTTCTCACTCATCAATGTTATTTTAGTTTATGTGTCTTTCCCATCTTTGTTTAAGTAAGTATTGTTATTTATTTCACATTGATTTTATATTTTCATTTTCATGTATCATTAGTTTGATTTGGTTTTTTACCCTCCTTACCTAGGGTATATTTGTTTGAGTTTTTTTATCATTTCATAGACTTGAATTTTCATTCACCTAATTTACCCTAAATTTTGGCTTGGTCATTTTCTCTTAACTTAGAATTTATCACCCTAGATTACAAAAATTCTAAGTACATCATGCTTACACATTTCAATTATCTTGACTTTCTTGCATTTTTTTGTTTTTACTCTCTAAGTTTTGTATCCTTAGGGTTTGTCTAAAGCATTCTTTGCACCCTCCATGATCAAAATTATAAATATAGTAGACAACCATTCACCAATAAATGTAACTCAAGGTACACATATATTACTTATTTATTTTAGTTATTCTATTTCAGTAATTTACTTTTAGTTATTTTTTGCTTTAAAATATTACAATTTATTTAGCTCAACGTTATGTGTTGATATGTTATTTTCTTAAATCACCATCCCATGTTGTAACTACATGATACATGATGAGCTTCAAGTGAGGAATATATATAGACATAATATTTTAAAACTTTATCAATTATTGATGCCTTCTCTCTTGCAGGAACCTGTTGAGTCTCGATCTCTTTGAGTGCATGCCTTAAAGGGTGCATTGATAAAGGGGTGGGTAGACCACTAATACTATGCAAGTTTGTTATTTCCTATACTAACACAAATCCCTCTTATGAATTTACCTAATCTTTTACACCTCCTTTACATTCTCCTCTAAATAATTCACCACCTCAAATAGCCCCAACCTAAGCCAATCCTATTTTTACCATCCTCTAAACACAATTTAATGGGTCAACCCTATTTTTGGAATTGAGCACATTACAGGACTAAGTCAGCCTAATTGAGTTAGTCTAAGACCTAACTATAGACACCTAAAATTGGCCACTAATGGCCTTTGATCAGACTTCATATTGATTCCTACCAACCATTGCAAATTAAGCCTAAGAATCATTAAATGTCCCAAATTTTCTTTTGCATCATTCATCAAAGCTTAAAATCTCATTAAGAAATCCCTAATTGGGATATCCTACTGTAAAAACTAAAAACTTCTCATGGATTCATCTCTAATCAACCTGCAGCATCATAACATGCAATTTGACTTATGGACCTATTAAGTGGGGCTCTCGCACACATAAAATCAAATTTTAGAGCTAAATGGCTAATCAAAATTAATTAAAAATTTAAACAAAATTAAATGCCTATTTGAATTATCCATGTGCGATTAATGAATTACTAAAACAATAAATTCAAAATTATGAAATATCCTAGGTTTTCATGATTACCTTTTGTGAGTTGTCAAGCCTTTGCAAATATCTCACCCATGTCTATTCATTGAAAATCATTATTTATTGAAAAATTTTAACTATAATAGGGTTAATTGACTCACTTAGGTTAGATTTGAACTCATTCTATGTTTAAACTACACCTTAACTCACCTTGGGTTAGAGTTAGTTCTTAAGCTTATAAACACAAACCATTGCCTATTGGAAAGAGAGCTTGGAAATAGTAGAGTTATAATGTAGGTTTTGTATCATGATTCATATCCATAATGTTATAATTCCAAAATATTGATCCAATACTCATCAAGCCATAAACATAAACCACATCAATCAATCTAATAATAGTGCCAAGGAGAGAAGAAGCAAAGAAAACTCCATTGCCAAAGACTCTTTGAGCACAAACCAAGCAAGCCACATAAAAAATCATTTGGAACATTCAATGAAGGTAAGGGTTTTGTCATTATTTGTATTTTAGTTGTGATTTCATATGGTTTTTTTTGTTATACTCCCCCTATGATCTAGGTTTAGAGATGTTAGAATGTTAGTGTGTTCTTTTCATTATTTTATGAACTAACACTTGATCTAACCTCCTATCTATTGTCAAATTATTATGATCACAAATGGAATACCCAATGGGACATATATGCATCCCACATAAAAAATAAACCAAGATGAAATTCTTAACTTTTCAAATGAATGCTTAAATGTCTTAAAAATTAGAGTTTTAGCTTTATTTTTGCCATATTCTTATTTTTGTGGTAACTCAGATTTACACAGAGACCAACATCGGTTTGGTATAACTAGCATCAGTTCTACCTAACTATCATTAGTTTTCACTAATTGACATTGATTTCCTAACCATCATCAGTTAGGATGTAGGGTAGGACATAGCTTAAAAACTTGGATTTTGAATCTTCTTAGCACTCCTAGTTGATATTTATTGGTTTCATTAACTTGTATTCTACCTATCTAATCACCTTATTGTAGGTTTTGTAGATTTTTTATAATATTTTAAGCTAATTTTTTTTTTTACATCATTTTGGTTTTGCCTTCAAGTTCACAAGCAATTGATATCGGTCTTTATCAATCGATATCTGTTATTATCAACCAGCATCGATTCTTTGGTAACCGATATCAGTGTCTATGTCAAAAAATATAGAGAAACTTGAGAGATATGTTTTAAAAACTTATTTATTCATTCATGAATATGATTAAAAGTAAAAGGAAACTCTCTAACACTTACAGGACCAAGGTAGGAATAGTACATAAATTTACAAGTTTAAATTCTTGAACACTTCATTTTGGTGCCTAAAAAGAATGGTTGAGTCTTGAACATTTGGTGTTAGTGCTTAAAAGGGACCTAGGTGTTTTAGATTAAGTTTTTTTGTGAAAATTGTTACAAAGTTTTGAAAAAATAAGACAAGGGGCCAAATAAATTCATCAAACATTTCATTTGGTGCATAAAATTAAAACTTACTTAAATTATAAATTATTAAAAGTGTTATTTTATACTTGTTTGTTTATTTAAGAAAAACTAGGAGTGCATGGATGCTCTCCCCCCATGCCCTATAGGTAACTTGGATGACCAAAAACACATTTTCACTTGTAATTTGTGCCTAGTATAAGGTGTGAAAATAATGTTGTTAAGGCTCTCCCTAAAACCCATTTGGTTTGGGTGATCTAAACACAACCTCTAAATTCTTTTCACTTAGTTTTATTTTATGCAAATTATCTTCTGAGGGGGAGTTTATAGCTTCTTCACGTGTTCTTTAGGGAAACTTTGACTTGAGTTTTCATCTCCCAATATTATTTCAACCTCACTCTATGGTGGGGTAGACAAATCAAGGTATGCACACTATGAGAGCTAGGGGGCTGAGTGGCTAACATATCTTTTCATAACAAAATCTTGATTTAGGTATGATTAACTAGGGGATTCCACTAAAAAATACATGGATGTAATAATTATGCAAAATAATAGACCCTTACATAATAAGTTAATCAGTATGAACTCAATTGACGTGATGCATCTCTAGTGTTACCCACACTTGAGACCATCTAGATGGTTGAAAATCTAGGTTTTATAATAACCCCACTTTTTGTGAATATATTGTTGATGGAGGGTGAGTAGACTGAAGGTCTATGTCATCATATAATCTCTTGGGAGAAGGGGGGTATAAAAACCCTACCACATCATGCATTTATATTTTTGCATTAACACTTAAAATCCTTCCAAGAGCATGTATATAGATGGATTTCAATAATACAATACAACCTTATTAGTCATAGGGCTTAGGATGATTTACTTAGTTGTATTTGGTCTTTTTCCTTTTACTTGGTTGGTATTTGATTCTAAAATTTTATTTCTCTTCCCATGTCAAAATGAGTTTTGTGTTGACACCACTTTATTATTTGAGGACACGTTATGTCATCCATTTGATGCCTCATTTTTAACTTAATCTTTTGTCAAAAATGTTGTGTGTGTGTGTGTCACTTGATTGAAATTGGTAGCATTACACTGCCCAAATCATTTTTGAAGTTTTGTGCCTTGGAAGTCTTGAAACAAACCATCGATCATACCTTTAGAGAGTGATAATACCATTACACTACTCAAATTATTTTATAGACTCATTTGTCTTGTATCCAAGAGTCCAAGTTTAAAACTAATCCATGTGTGCCTTCTAGATCTTTGTTTAGTGTCGTTATGTCATTTAAATTGATTTAATTTGTTTGTTTAAAATGCCTAATTTTCTTAAGTTGAGTTTTTAATTAACCTTGACAAGTTTGAATCCAAACATTGATTGATGTTTGTTTATTGCCTTGTGTAATTTGGACTTAGACATCAATCTTTCTCTTTTGGGTAGTGTAATTTAGGTTAATTATTTACCCAAATTTAAAAACTATTAGTTTGTGCCTTTATTTGGGAGAAAATATTTTATCCCAAAGTGACTTTTATTTCATGCCTTATACCAATTTGTTCAAGTTCATGTCTAAATTCTAGTGCCTAGTCTATGCCAAAGAGTTTCAAGTTTGTTAGATTAAATACCCCTTTGTTTTAAGTCTAGCTTTTGATGTTGTGTTTGACCAAAAGTCTTAGCACATGTGTTGGGCCCCTTATTTTGGTATGTAAGAATTCATACCATCATGGTAGACACATCGATGCAAGACATCATTTTGAGTGATGATGACTTTTGGCATTGTTAACCATTTTTACCACAAGCCAAAATGGGTCAAACCCTATAGTTAGAATCCTATATAGAGGATTTTTTATAATGTTATGAGGTATGTTGTAACTCATTTTATGTCATTTCATATGTCATTCTAAGCTTTGGTCATATTATATCTTAGTCTTTGTATCATTTGGTGTCTAAGAGGTCATTTTAAGGTCATATATGCAAGTGGTAGGTTTTTATGGTGTCAAGAAGTTGCAAGAACAAGTCCAAAAAAGCCTAAGTTTACACTTAGGAAATATTTCAAATTTTGGCTAAATGTTAGAGGGAACTATTTTTCTTTCAAAGAATTTTTTCCACACATTGTCCATAACAAAATTACAAGTCATAATTCTCTTGGAGAAATTATTCTGAAGGCAAAAGGCTAAGGACACAAATATTTCAAGAAAATTATCTGAGATAATTTCTTGAGGACATATTTCTTTTGGAAAGAATGTTTGAGATAATCTTTTTAAAAACACATTATTTTAAAGAAAATGTTCAAAGCAAAAGGTACTTATCGAAATCTCGAAGTCATTTCTTTTAGACATTTTATCTGATATAAAAAGCCCATAGACATAATTATTCCAGAGGAAATGTTCAAGATAAAATATCTATGGCAACATACCCTTGCAAAGCTCCAATGGAATTAAAAGGTTTTAGAGAAATTGTTTTGTCCAAGCCTTCAAAATTGATCCAAGAAGGATCTCATAGTGTTCATAAGTTGACAGATAAGTGGACTATATTGAAAAAATCTTATAAACTCACTAGGACCTTGAAGGATTGAATCAAAATGACTTGGGCAAGTTTGATGAACAAGACCATCATCAGGATGTCATGAAGAAATAGACTAGACATAATGTTTGTGAATTATCTAAATGTGATTAAGAAGCCTTACATGACCATCAAACCATGTACAATCAATGTCCTTAGTACCAAGATCATTTTTGTCAAGTTTCATATCTTGATGAGTCTTCTATCTCAATATTTAAGCCTTCAAGGTTCAGCTTATCGAGTTTAAGTGGCCAGGCCATCCTACACATCACATGGAAATTAGCATACCATCTTCTTTGAGCATTTTTCATCTTCACTCAGAAATTTGTGTGATCTAAATTATTGTAGCTCCATAGATCTCTTCATGCCTAGATCATATCCTAAAATTTTTAAGTCTACGTGAGCTTCCTAGCTCAAGTTATGAGAATTCAAAGTTGGACTTGTAGAGCAAGATGTTTATGTAAGTTTCAAAGTCAAGCCTCATCAAGTACCTATTTAGATTCAAATTATTAGTGACAAGCATGTGTACATCATGAAAAACACATAGTTTAGATCACTTGAACATTTTGTAACACACTTAGAAATCTCCCAGAGCCAGTGGATCAAGTGGAAATAATCCTATTAGCATCAAGAACATCTCCTAAAAATTTGGTGCCTTTATGACTTTTTCACTTCCAAATCCAATCTATTAGGAACATGTGCTACCCCTCCTCTTTTATTTTTTAGTATAATAGTTGCTACGGATGCATACGTTTTGTAAGTCATCTCGTGAACATTATTTTTATCCCACATTCATGGCCAAGTAGTAGTTGTTTAGATTAGACTTAGTATATAAGTAACTATTGAGGCAAATGAAGGCATCCATGAATTTATTGTATTGAGCTTGATCAAAGGAGGTTTCCCCCTTGAAGAGGCCAATTATTCTACAATTCATCCACTATAATTCAATTTTTCTTATTTGAGTTAATATATTGCTAATTTTCATGGTTTATTTCATTTATTTACAATTATCTACTAACTTGTTCAAGAAGGATCCTCTCATCTAGTATTAGAACACTTTCCAAGGCCAATTTTTTTTTAAAGTGTTTTTTTGTTCCACTGCATAATTAACTTAAGTATTTTTTTGTATCATAATAATCTATTTTGGACCAGGGTAAAAACTTGTCTGCATAACTATGGGAAGTGCTTGGGTGAAATCCCTAAAACTCATTGTGATTAGTACCAAAAGACCCCAAATTAGATGGCTCATTAAGAGGACCTAATAGTGAAATAGATAATGGCCCCATCTTGATTAACTAGTTCCCATCTATGAGAAAAACCAAGAGTTGTCATTTAGAGGTAAACCTGTGGCCAAAAATTTTTTGGAGAGCGGTACTCACTCAGATGGCATTGGTGGCCAAAAATATATCTTTAAACCCTTAGGTATCCATTAAAATTTGGGGCCCATTTCTATCAATTTTAAAATATTTCTAGTAGACTATCAAAAAATCAACCAATAGCAGACTATTCAAACACTATCAGAGGACTTACAACTAGACATTTAACAGAAACTAGAAACTAGAAAATATTCATCCTATCAGTTTCATAAAAATATCCACAGAGTATCAAACAGCTGTTAGAAGACTTGTAGAGTAAAATATTTTTCATTTTTTTATCACGTCTCTCCATCTATAGCCCCGTTGATCCTTAACTTTATCTGGACACCTAAAATTCCATTCTCTGTGTTTTCTTCCTTGAGGTCCCATATCTCATTTCCACTCCTAATTCTCATAAATCTCAATTTCCCCTTTTTTTGGGTTTTTCCATAACTTCTATTTTTGTTCATTTGCCTCAAAAAAATTCCATAGTGTTTATCTCCCTTTTATTCTCATTTGTCCCTCTTTGATAAATTTTCTAGTTTTTCCATTTTCACTCTTGAAATTGCCCTCACCTTCGTCAATCATACTCTCACTGTGAAAAAAATTAGTAAAAGTACCTTTAACCCTCATAATTAACCCGAATCCCAAACTTCCCTTATTAAATGTGCCTTAACTCTAGTTGTCCTACCCATTGCAAAAAAAAATCTCTTATTCGGGTCATGGTAATAACCCGAACAGGAGCAAAAAACATGGAGGATGAAATTACCACCCTCAAGACACATCAAAAATCTTGATGAAAAAATACTTGGCCTCGGTATTCAACATACCACTTTGAACAACAAACGACATCTACAGTCCTCTTCCAACACCAAATTTTCTTCTTCCAACAATTTTTGTGGGTTGAAGCTTGATTTCCTTGATTCCATGGAGTAGATCTGACTGGATGGATCTATCGAGCAGAATAATATTTTAGTTTGATTAATACTTTTTATGCCAACAAGGTTCTACTTGCATCTTTTCACTTGGAACTTGAAGCTCTTTAATGGTATCATTGGTATACCAAGGCTCATAACGAGCCAAGATGGATCAATTTTTGCACCCTCATTTTGTAATGGTTTGGCCCTAGTGCTTTTGATAACTTCATACGAACACTGACTAAACTTTTCCAAATAGGAATCATAAGAGAATATCAAACAAAATTTGAAAAACTAGCCAATCACATAGAGGGATTGTCTAATGAATTATTTAGGAGTTGCTTTATCAGTGGACTAAAGGATGTAATTTGATCTAAGGTTAAAATGTTCTAACCCAATACGATGATGGAAGCCCTAGGGTTGGGTAAGTTGGTAGAGGATAAGATCACATCTCAACAGTGACTCAAATCCAATTTTTATCTATTCAAAAATACAACTCCACAATGATCTCAAACAATGTCATCCCCTAGAACCACTCCTATCAAGCATTTGACTAAAGTAGAGATGTGAGCCCATAGAGAAAGAGGACTAGTTATAATTATGATGAGAATTTCACTCAGGGACATTAATGTGTCGAGCAAAATCTCTACCTATTAGATGTGGAATCTCCACCTGAAACTAAATATTGGGAAGATGTTCAAGATACAACAGATGATATAGAAGAAGCTCAGTCGATTGTGGAACCTGCTTCTCAAGAAGACCAACCAAATATCTCTCATCATGCCTTAGTAAGAGTCACCACCCCCCAAACCATGTGAGTTAGGGGTTACTTTAAGAAGTTCCCTCTCATAATACTCATTGATTATGGTAGCACTCATAACTTCATTGACCCTCAAATCACCAAATAGGTTGATTATTTTGTCTATCCTTACTCCAACTTTGAAGTCATGATTGCCAATGGGGGCACATTACCTTGCAAAGGGAAGCTCACAATGTGCATATATCTATTGGATATTATAGATTGTACTCTAACATGTTGGCCTTGCCCTTAGGTGGATGTGATGTTGTTTTGGAAGCTAAATGGTTATGCACACTTGGATCCATCTTATAGGATTTTGTTGAACTTTGGATGTATTTTTTAGATAATGGGAAAAAACACACATTACAAGGCTTAAAATGGGGGTCTCTCAGCATCATCAATTCACTTTGCATGGAAAATTTTATTAAAAAGAAGTCACATGGAATCATTTCCCAGCTCCATTCCATTCAAATGCAACCATCAACGGTCTTCACTCTTTCTGAGCTACAAACCATTATGCATAGCTATACACGTCTTTATTGAACTAGTGGGATTGCCACCTTCACAACCAGAGGACCATTGTATTTTCTAATTCTTGGAAGCATTCCTCCCAAAATCAGGCCCTATCACTACCCATTTTACCAAAATACTGAGATTGAGATGCTCATTCAAGACTTACTGAAGCAAGGCATTATTCACCCTAGTACCAGCCCATATTCTTCCCTAATTTTCCTTGTTAAAAAAAGATGGGTCATGGTGCCTCTATATTTACTATTTCACACTTAATCACATCACAATCAAGGATAAGTTCTCAATCCCTATTATTGATGAGCTTCATGGCACTCATTTTTTCTCCAAGTTGGATCTTTGCTCTAGATATCACCAAATCCAGCTTCATGAAGATGATATCCCTAAGATAGATTTTCACACATATGATGGCCACTATATTTTTTGGTCATGCCCTTTGGCCTCACTAATGCTCCTTCAACATTACAAGTATTGATGAATAAAATATTTCATCCCTACCTTAAAAAATTCATTTTTGTCTTTTTCAATGACATCCTCATCTATAGTAAAACATGGTCTAAGCATCTCTAATATCTGGAGCTCACACTGCAACTTCTCTATGACCATCATCTTTGTGAAAAATAGTCTAAATGTGATTTTGGCTAGGATGAAGTGGAGTATCTCAGGCATATTGTTTCATCCTAAGGGGTTTGGTTGGATCCTAAAAAAATAGTTGCTATGATAAATTGGCCTCATCCTCAAACACTCAAGAGCCTCCATGGTTTTTTGGGGCTGACTGGATACTTTCAAAAGTTTTTCAAGGATTATGGAAAGATTTTAACTCCACTAATATCTATGTTGAAAAAGCATGCTTTTACATGGACATAAGCTTCTAAGTGTGTATTTGAAGAATTGAAACAAGATATGTGTACTACACCTATTCTAGCTATGCCAAATTTTGCCAAGACCTTCACTATAAAGAGTGATTCTTGTGTCAATGGACTTGGTTTTATTCTCCTCTAAGAAGGATTCCCCATTATGTTCGCTAGCAAAGCTCTTTCTAGCAATAATTTAGTACTCTTTACTTATGAGAAGGAAATAATGGACACTTTGCATATAATACAAAAGTGGTGGCCATACTTACTAGGGAATCATTTTGGCATCAAAATTGATCACCATAGTTTGAAATATTTTTTAGAACAATGGGTCTCTAACCCATCACAATAGAAATAGGTCAAGAACCTCATGGGTTATGACTATGAGATCACTTAAAAGAAGTTTGAGGACAATATTATGGTTGATGCTCTATATCACATATTTGCAGAGCAAGTTTCCTTTTCAACTACTTCCATGACTATTCCAAATGGGTTGGACACTATATAATAGGGGTATGTCAATGACTCTTCATTATCTCAAATCATTCAATAGTTGGGAACTAACCCCTTTTTTGTACCACATTATTCTTTGGATGGTACTTCTATATGATATAAGGGTCATCTGGTGCTTCCTCAAAGCACAGATCTTTAGCAGGTTGTATTTTATGAACTCCATGCTTCTCCATCCATAAGGCACTCAGGGTTTCTCAAAACTTATGAGTGAGCACGATGCAACTTATTTTAGAAGGAAATGAAAAAGTAAATTTAATAAATGGTGGATAAATATGATACCTACCAACACAACAAGGGTGAAACCACACTTATCCCTAGGTTTCTCAAACCCTTGCCCATCCCTATCAAGATATGGATAGATATTTCTATGTATTTCATTGAGGGGATCCCTAAATCTAGAGGGAAAATAGTGATCTTGGTTTTGGTTGATCACCTTTCCAAATATAATCATTTTTAGTCCCTCAACCATCCCTATATGCCTCCATAATTGCACAAATTTTATTAGACCAGATTTTCCATCTTCATGGCATTCCTTCAACCATTATCTCAGATCGTGATGCAAATTTCACTAGCCATTTTTGGATAGAATTATTTTGATGCACCAGTACCCAACTAAAGATGAGTTTTGGGTATCATCCATAAACAGATGATTAGACTGAAATTGTTAACAAATTCTTGGAAACTTTCCTTCATTTCTTCACCTCAAAATAATAACATCAACAGGAAAAATGGTTCCCCCTCACCAAATGGTGGTAAAATACCTCCTACCACACTTCAACTAAAATGACTCCATATGAAGCAGTCTATGGTCAAGTACCACCATTGTTCCTTCCATACACCCCCAGTAGTTTATCAATTCAAGTAGTCAACATGATTCTCCAAACTTGGGATATCCTCATCACCCTATAGGATAATCTTCATATGGCACAAAATTGAATGAAATAATAGGCTGATCAGCACTGTTTTAAGTTCACTTTTCAAGTAGGTGATATGGTTTTTCTTCACCTACAGCGATACAAACAATTTTCCCTAAAACTTAAAGGGAATCATAAGTTGGCTCCCAAGTTCTATGGTCTGTATAAGGTTCTCCAACAGATTAGGTCAGTCACTTATAAGTTGGAGCTCCCACCTTCTTCTTGAGTTTACACAATATTCATTTCTCTAGTCTAAAAAAATTTCTTGGCACCAATATCAAAGTGTAGACTATTTTACCAAAGCTTGATAATGAATAATCCATCCTTCTTGAGTTGAAGGCAATCCTAGATAGGTGCACATGCCAATTTTTCTCTTGCTTCATCACATAGGTTTTAATTCAATGACATAGAATGCAACTTGAGGATGCCACATGGGAACAACTATTTTAGATTTAGCACCAATTCCCACATTTGAATCTTTGAGGACAAAGATTTTTCTAAGAAGGAGGGGATGTTAGGAACTTGTGCTACCCCTTCTCTTTACTTTGTTAACATAATAGTTGCTATGGATGTATATGTTTTGTAAGTCATCCCATGAGCATTTTTTTTTATCCCACATTCATGGGAAGTAGTAGTTATTTAGATTAAACTTAGTATATAAGTGAGTGTTGAGGCCAATGAAGTAATCCATGAATTTATTGTATTGAGATTGCTCAAAGGAGGTTGCCTCCTTGAAGAGGCCAGCAATTTTGTAATTCAGCCATTGTAATTTAGTTTTACTTATTTGAGTTAATATATTGTTAATTTTCATAGTTTATTGCATGTATTTACAATTATCTACTAACTTGTTCAAGAAGGATCCTCTCACAAGCTTTCAAAGTTGGTTAAATAACATAAGATGTTTGCACTAACATCAAGTTTGAACTCTATAAAGTAACAGTTTGGTTCAAAAGTTCTTTAAAAGGTTTAAAGTTGATCAAGACCTAATGGCCCTTATGAGCTTGCATACTAACACATGATATCTAATGGTTCATGTTGGAATTAGATAAGTCAAAAGGGCCCTAGGTTTAAGTCCTTTAAAGAGATACAAGTTGGACAAGATCGAACAGTGTAGATCAATCAAGTAGACATCTAATGACATGAGCTTGACTAGTGGGATAATGGGCCCAATGAGATATACAGATCATGTTTCTTTGTACATCTTGATCTAATAGAGTGAGAGGATTCAAAAGGTCAAGCAGCTTAAGAGGCCACCATGTGCTATAATCACATAAAGTAGTAGGTTGAGAATAGGATCCTGAGATCAACACATGATTGATAAGTGGCATGAACACATTATAGCTGGTAAAAGATCTACAAATTACATTCATTTGCATTCGGTAGATCAATAAAGTGAGATGATTCAAAATGTTAATGATCTAGGTCAGTTTTTGATGTCCAATCAAATGAAGATGAACCCAGCTGACTTAGGTGAAGGTTAACAAAGCAATTTTCAATAGGGCAAGGTAAATAAAAAGCATGGAGATAAATTTAAGCATGGTTCAATTTGGACCCAAGCCAATGTTTTAAATTATGACACCAAGGAGGACATGTAGACCACAATGGTTTCATCTCCAAGACTAGCTGCATGAAAGGGACCCTTCTCTCCACTTTTGCATGCCATGACAAACTAGTTAGGAGTAGTTGGCACCATGACAAAGCTATAAAAGATGGATCTGATTATTATAAGCGCATTGATGTTAGAACCCAGCTTAGAATAACTTGATCCTACCATTACAACTATCAAAGAGCATCGATGAGAGAATAATGTAATTATGCAACCACTTGAAGTGACAAGGATCAATCAGAAGGTCTGAATGAGCATAATTTGTAGAGGAAATTGTAACTAAAATTCAAATGGAGTTATGCTCATATGATTCTTTTTTTAGTGCCAAAATCTCTCCCTCTTTCTCTCTTTTTCTATAAATATAGCCTTTGAGCTATTATTAAGCATCCCTCAAGCTGGTATGATTAAACTATGCCATAATTTGTATTTTTCACCTCTTGGAGTAATGAATATATCATTTCATAGTTTTTTACTAATCTGTGCTTAGTGTTTTACATTTGTCTGATATGCAAAATTGGTTTTCATCTTCCATTTGTAGGTCTAGGTTTAACTTAAGTGCTAATAAACTTCCTTGTAGGTCATCTAGAGTGTCTTAAGGTTGATGTCTTAGGTGTAGAGTGGATAGTTCAGTATAAGTGCTTTCAATCAATCCTTTATCTCATCACCCTCTAGCCTAAGCCCTTAAAATTGACCTTTAGGTGAAACACTATTTCTTGGAAATCATTTTAGACATTGAATTAGTTCAATTCATGGTCCATTAGTGTGATAATGAGTCAATATTGAGAGTGGATCTTTGAAAATTTGGTGCATCACCACTTTTAGATTAGGTTCAATTCATGCCTTCTCTAACTTTTTTCCCCATAAGTAATTAGTCAGTACAGATAAGAACATTTAAATATACATTAGGGAGATAGCCCTTAAATCTAGAGGCTCATTTCCAATATAGGTACACCCACATACCTAGAAATGTTCCCATGTTACCCAAATCTAGAAGAAGCCTGAACAACTTCTTCTAGGGTGTAAGATTTGTTGATAATAGGCATATTGGCACCAGGTTGAGGAATCAACACACACCTTATACTAGTTGGTAGGAAACTAACTAATTCTAGGACTTCTATGGCATCTTCTAAGTTGGAAGATATGAGGCAATTTTAGTGCAAACTTTACAAAGTGATGGAGTTGGTGGAACGATCAATAAAGGCTCCAAATCGACACTTGACATGTACAATCCACCTTGGTAGATATGTTCATGAAAAGATATAAAAGGATCTTGAACCAATGAAGTAAATGATGCAAACTTAGTGCAACAAAGCTCTAAAGAATTGAAATTGGTTTTGTAGTACCACCATTAGATGTCGGACTAGCTCGGATGCCATGAAGGCTCTACTTATATATGCCCAAGCTTACCTATGAGCCTTTGGGCCATTAAGTAGAATGAATTAAGCATGTAATCTATTTTAAGTACTATAAAATTTGTTCTATATTTGAAATTTCATTAATGATAAAGAATAGTTGTAGTGAATAGAACATCTAGTTTATGCATCTTTGGTATTATTAGTTGAATGTGCAATGTATGTAATAGATGTAATGTTATAGTTTAAATTCATTTATGCTAAGGAAATTTCAATCAAGCTTCTAGTTCATGACATTAATGGCATCCCTATGATAAATGATGATGTCATCCATAACATGGAGGAAGGAATAAGTGTAAAGAGAGATTGCACTAAATGTCCTTACCCTTTCTAGAGTGTGAGCCTAGTATGAACACTTAAACTAAAAGTAGACCCTCTACCCATCTATCACCTATTTGACACTAAGCTTAGTTTATCAGAGGATTTCACCCAAATAACTCTAGAACTAGTCCCCCAAATGGGTTTTCACCTATAGACCAACAAATATAGTCTATGAAAGGCTTGTGCCAATGGATCTACTTGAAACCTTCTTGGAATTAACCAAGTCTTAGAATTGATGACTTGTGTTATGGCATAACTATCCCAATATGGGACCCAGTTCTTTCTCTACTATGCTTTGGGTGAGTGCATAAGGCATGTGCCTTATGTGAATTAATGTTTACATATCCAAGTGTAAAATGTTGAGCATAGAAAAACAATCCCATGTTTGTGCCTGAGTGTAATAAGTCAAGACCCAACTAAGATAACCTCTTGCACCTGAATTTTTGGCAGCAACATGCCTTTGTTTTAGCCTAGATTTTGATGCCATATTTGGCCAAAATATCTAGCAACCTTTATTTTCCTAGATTAAACCTATTTGGAACACTTTAGACCTAGAGTTTAGCATTTTGTTTTTAGTTCATCCATTTAAACTTTTTGTGTGAGACATTTGACATTAGTTTTTTTTGTTATAAGTTTTAGCATAGCCCCTTTTTTGGAGATATAACTCCATCCTTTGACTAAGTTAGATCAAGTTTGAACCATTTGTCTTTTTAGACATTATTTTTTAGAGTGTGTAGAATTATAACCCTTTTATCATGAAGCATTCACCATTGATTCAAACATGTCTCACTATACACGTAGTGGAGTCATGTACAATCCAAGGTATAGTAATGTGGTCGCACAAGAAGAATTTGTTCAAAACCCCTATGGAGATGATGTTATTTGTGAGATGAATCCTTATCCACCTAACCATACTCAAATGAGGGAATAGATCCAAGACCCTTTGGCCCATTATTTGGTTAACACACCTCCATACTCAGAGCAATACTAAGAGTAAATGGCATAATACCTAGCTAACGTACCTTCAATTTTAGAACAAGTCCAATAGTAAATGTACTACATTATGATTATATCAACCTATGACCCTTATTTGTTTGATTTTCACTTGATTTCAAATAAGGATGAGGTTTTAATTAGATCCACAGTGGTAGGGTCTAAGTTTTTGGTAAACTTTCCCCATGAAAACTTGACAAGTCTAGTAGGAGTGCCTTACAACATGCCTTATAATCAAAACATTAAACATGCCTCTTCTATCATTCCTTAGGCTATAGTTTCAATGTTGTATCAAGACCCTCATACGATTGTCACAAGAAAATGCCTCATGGAGTGCCACTTCGTATAGATACAAACAACATGCTAGACCTATCTAAACTTAGCGTGTAACTTCAATAACATGACCATATCAAATGCTCCTCTTATTGAGTTAGTTCCTTAAATATGAGTATTAATTGAATTGAAAAGCCAATAAAATCAAGGTATATAACTATTCGTGAAAATTAAATTATTTGGATATATGTTTAATGCCCTAACCATCAAATAAGTGTATTCTACCTCTATGAAGAATACTAAGCCAAACATAATAGACAACATGTAAGTGACATCCAATCTAGACCAAAGTGGTGTAAATGCACAAACAACTAATCCATAATAAAATGTGCCTTTAGTAAATGCTATGAGTGGTTCAAAAACATAGGTGGTAGGAACTTCTACCTTCCAACCATAAATAACTACATATAATCATCAAATAGTTACTTCTTCAAGCACCCAACCACAAGGATTAAGTAATGAAGCAATGACCAGTGCCATGCCTCAACAAAATGTGATAAATATTACTCCACCATAATAGGTGATGAATAACATTCCATAACAACAAGCACCATCCAACATACCCATGCAACAGAGGTAAAACATTTTGCCACCTCAATAGGGGGCAACCAATGTTACACCTTACCAAGTAATGATTAACATACCTCTTTAGTCGTAGGCTAACATACCAATCCAATCATGAATTATGTCTGATCAATAGCATACAACTATTGGTTAGTGACAATTGTTGAATCTCTAACATGCATCTACTCCCTAATAAGTATTTATGCAACTAAGAGGTTCCAATGTTCCACAAGTATCGATTAGGCAATAATTGCCTTTTATGACAAACATGTCACAAGATTAATCATAGGGCCTTGGTTCAAAAGTTCCCCTTAATAATCAAGGTTTGACTAGTTAGTATCAAGTCCCTAATCAACCTCAATAGGCATAGTATTTCACTCTTAGCCATATCCTTCTATCTTAGCCATAATTTCCCCAAAATTAAGCCTAAATACCTAATACTAACTAGAATATCACACCATAACACATGTAATTTTAACAATCACATCTTAATCTATATATGCATATTATTAGTCAATTCCTAAACCAAACTAAGATTCCCCAACCAATGCCTCCATTATACCCTGGTCAAAGTAACCCACTTTTGACTGCCCAACCTCCACCTCAGGGCAATGTTCCAACTAGTTTCCTTGCACAAGAAATGCAACAAATGAAGGATGCAATTGCCCTCCTTCAAGTTAGAAAGAAAACCAAGAAGTTTAAGCTAGATGATGTGTGTTCCTAACCTTTCAACATGGAGTACTTAAATTACCATTTCCTCCAAGGTACGAACCACCAAAATTTGTCAAATACAAGGGGAAAGGAGATCCCAAAGATCATTTGATAGAATTCTTTGTTTCTTGTCAACCAGTGGCCTATAGTGACATATACCTTCTACTATTTTTCCTATGGAGTCTATTAGGATAGGTATTGGATTGGTTTATAAAATTACCCAAGAATTCAGTATCTAACTTTAATGATCTTTCAGATAAGTTTGTGCAACACTTCTCTTACAATCTCAAACATGAGATTTTGTTGGTAGATTTGATGTAAGCCAAAAAAAATGCCAATGAAAGATTTTTGAGTTATCTACAGTGATGGATACCCTTTGTAAGTTGATTCACCCATAGTCTACCAAACAAGTAATTAGCCATTGTGTTTACCAAGAATTTACATAGTGAGATATCTTACCATCTAGAGTTGTAATGCACACACACTTTTAAGGAAATCATTGACAAAGTTTTTTTTATCAAAATAACCCTCATTAACAAAGGGATCATTAAAATTACTTCATAAAATTAGATCCATAATCAAAACTAGAATAATGGCCAAAATAAGAACCAAGTCCAAGCACAAGCGTTGCAACCAACCTAGGCTAATAATTATGACAAACCCAAGAAGTTCAATCATAACAAGAATGTTTTAGGGAATGAAGTAATTGATTCATGACATGTCTAAATAGTGAAAACACTATCTAATTATCCTCTGTCACATATAAAAATTACTCATAAATAACAACCTCTTCAATAGGCATAGTAGCCTAGACCATCACAACAAATGTAAAAACCATTGCCTTTATAAAACCCTCTTTTAAGAAGAATTGTGCCTACTTGTCATGTTTTTAGTGACCTTAGAGAGCCAATTGAATAAATTTTTTGTAATCTTACCATTTCTAATTTGATTAGCTGGCCTATTTTGAAACACTATCCTGAGGGCATCCTTTATCTGGATTGGTACCAACAAAATGAATTATGTGAGTATCATTGGGTTAATGGCTATAATTTTCACCATTGTGTGAAAATTAAACATTTGATTGAGAATATGTTGGAAAAGAAAGAGATCACATTAGATCATGGAGCTTCCAAATACAATCAGAACCTTGGTATTTATAAAAACCCCTTTCCATAATATAATAACTAGCAATAACAATAATAGCAACTAGTACAGTAACAATAACAATATCAAAAGCCAAGGTAGAACAAATAAAATCAATAGTAGTAGAACCAAAAACATTAAATTAATGGACATAACCAAGGGCAAAACAATACCAACAACCAATAGACCTACTATGCAATTACACATGACTACAACGACGTTGTAGGCCATATTTTAGGAGGTCATGTTTCCACCATCTCCATCAATCCAAGACCAAATACCAATCAAAAAAGACTGTTGCTAATCAATTCAAACCAACCAACCCATGCCAGTAAACTTTATTTGACTTAAGACTGCATACAGGGGTACCAACAAATAAGGATTACTCCTTTTGGACCCCATATTGATAACTCATCATTGACCCATGACCATGCACAAATACATTGACAACTGAGACTTATCCTATTTATTCCCCATCCATCATCATTTGTTAGCAACAATGGTCCTGTATCTAATTATGATTATGCAATCATAACCTAAAGGTCAAATATTACCATACCCAGCCCATAATCATCTACCACTTCACCCATCCAACTAACCATTTTGGCTAAGAACAATCCATTTATCATTATGCAAGAAAAGATGTTTGATATTATGGAATAATTGAAGAATATGCCCACACAAATATCCATTTTGGATTTTTCATGTATGTCCACCATCCACAAGAACATATTAATAGAGTTCCTTAGCCAATTCCAAGTTCCTAATGACATATCTCCAAAAAAAATTCAAGCTTTGGTTGGACATCTCACCCTAGGCCAATAAATAACCTTCAACCAAAGTGATATGTCATCCCTTGACCATTTTCATAACAATCTATTGTACATCAAAGTTGTCATAATGTGGAACAGAGTGAAATGTGTCCTCCTAAATAATGGATTAGGTCTAAATATCATGTCTCTAAAGCTCATCAATATTCTTGGGTACACCACAACTGATATGTAGCTATAAATGATCACCATCAAGGCCTATGATAATGAAGAATGAGAATCACAAGGCACCATCAGCTTGTCAGTTATCATTGGGCCCTTGACCCATGATACTCTATGCCATGTGTTAGACCTTGATTTATCATATAATATGCTTTTAGGTAGACCTTGGATACATGAGATACATGTAATTCCTTCAACATTGCACCAATGTATCAAGTTCTCCCATTCAGGTAAGGAAGTTACTATCCATGGAGATTTGTAGCCATATAAACATTGTAAGAATTTGGAGGCTGAGTACCAAAGCTATAATTACCATTTTGGCCTAAATATAGTTATTAAGAAATATAAGGGAAAATAAATCATTTTTGATTCACCAAAGGCCAATTGCATTGACCGGAATATCCTTGATTCACTTTTCCACATGCCACCTCTTGAAATGTCTAATCATTATATTATATCAACTAATGGCCCAAGAGAATATTTGACCCATGATAAATTCCACATTTCTAATCTTATATAGAACCCCAAGTCCTATGGAATACCTAAATCCAAACCTCCTTGCATGGAATGGAAAAAAGGGCAAAGCCAAACTGCATAGTCCAGTACCTATCAATTTCATACCAACCATTGGCCAAGAATAGGATATACTTGCAGATGATGAATATTGGTTGTATAATGAAAAATAATTTGACTATTATATAAATTACAAGTATCATATTTCAAACAAAATCATGGAGAAGCATGCCTATGAAGAAGGAGGCCTTGGGCTAAATCAACAAGGTCTTCTTGAGCCAATTTCTACCATTAGGTACAAAATAACCTATGGACTCAAATTTAAACCACCTGGGGGTGACCCCATGTACCTTATTCATGTTCTAATGCCAATTAATAGTGACAATTATGTTGAAAGTGATGTAGAGTGTAATCATATCCCTTTCAATGACCTAGCCCATACCAATTTGTTTGATACCACTGCCATTTATACCCTTTAACTAGTTATTCACCATAATCAGCTTTCATTATATTACCCTCAACGAATAGACTAGGTTCAATAAGAAAATAGTGTTAGTTGATGAGTTTTAGAATGATAAGGCCTTCTATGATTTTCTAGGCCTTAGGGATAATGTTCCTTTGGGAGACCACAAACAACGGTTCTCAATCAAGTTAGATCTTGTAGCCTATTTTAGAGAGTGGATGAACACCCTTAGCCATAAATAAATAAAAAAGAATTGATGTCCCAAAGTGAAAACCTCTTTGATGCACCTTTGGATGAGGTAAATAGTAAAGAGAAAAGCCAATCTAGTGGTGAAAACTTGTTTTAGGCACCATTAGACGGGGGCATTCAACCTTCCTCAAATATAACTCAGGAGACCACCAACGATGAACTTACCTTTGGGTTTAAGTTTAGACTTGAAGAATAGCAAGCTTTTAATCAAATCATTCAAGAGTTCCCAATAGTATTTATTACATGGCCATCCGTACCATTAGTGGATTCTGATTCATCATGCTTAGGAGAACTTAAAGATATAGTCTTAACACAGGACTCTACCATTGCAAGTTGGTTTAAATCTTTACCAACTATTTTGGAAGATGGTTTGACCATTCTAATAAAGAACACTACAAATGTTAACATTAGGACTCCAAATGACCCAAAATGGATCAAATTAGGTTCATCCCTCATTGAGGAGGACATGAAGTATTTATAGCCCTTTTGAGGGAATTTGTTGATATGTTTACCTAGGCCTACTTTGACATGCCTGGTTTAGACCCCACCTTGGTTATACACCACCTTATGGTACATCCTAATGCTAAACTTATGAAACAAAAATTTCATAAGATGAAACCTTGCATCATTTTATTAGTGAATAAATATTTTAAAAAACTCTTGAAAGTGAGATATATTCAACCGATCGAATACTTAGAGTGGATCTCTTGTTAGGTTGTGGAGCTAAAAGCTTCACTGATGTAGACATGGAAGAGGTCATTGGAGGAGGTTGTTGAGTGTCATAGACATCGGCGTCGGTCAGGCCAACCGATGTCAATAGGATTAGACAGGAAGAGCAACCGACATCAATCAGGGATCGGTCGGCGTCGGTCACCTCCAGGCAGATAGGGACCGATGTCAGTCGCCTGTGCAGTTTAGAACTGTGAGTGTTAAGGGTAGTTAGTTAATGAACCAACTGTTTGCATGTCAAGAGCCAAATTTAGACTAGAAGCTGTGGATCTAATTATTGTAATTAGGTGTCTAATTATTGTTTGCATGAGATCTATTTAAGAGACTCATGGGCTATATTTTAATGTGTGCTAGAGAGTAAGAGAGCAAAATATTAGCTCTTTTTGTGTGTGAAGAGAGCATGGTGTGTTCCTCCTAGTGCCACAGTGCCAAGTGTGGGTGTTGGTTTGGAGAATCAGAAGGGTTCTTCATGTATGTATGATCTTGGTTAGCAGGTGTGTATGGCTATGTTAGGAGATCTGCATGGTAAGTATGATCATTGATCTACAGGTGTATGTGGGTGTGAGATCTAGGTTTGCAAGTGTGCAGAACCAGATTGATTTGCAGGTGTGCAAGATCAGGGAGGATAGCAACACAACAGGGAGCAAGATCAGGCAAGATCTACTTGGAGTACGGTGTGTACTCAGTCTAGAGCAAGAGAGGAAGGCAAGGAAGATCCTTCCATAAGTGAGATCATTTGGGTTGTAGGTTGTTGCAGTTCAGGGGAGATCTACTTGAAGTACATTTGTGTACTTGGAGTGTGTAGAGAACTTGTGGAGTGTGTGGAGCACTGGTGTACTGGCAGTAGTGGATATTGATGGGTTGGAGAGGTGAACACCAACTCTGTGTTTGAGTTGTGTGTTGGGACCGTAAGAGAGAGAGATTTGAGGAGAGAATTATTGTTCACTTGAGGTGTGGGAAGCCTCTGAGAGGTGGTGAAGAAGAAGTGGCATCTTCTTTATTGTATTCTTTTTTGGATGAGTATTAATACAAGTTGTGTATTGTCTCTCATATTCTGTGTTGTTTCTGGTTTCTAGTTACTTGTTACTTTTGGTTAATTCTGCATCTTAAGTTGCTTGTATATGGTAATCAATTGTGTGCTTCCACGGGTTCCTAACATCTCTAATGTTGTGCTAGTCAACAAGAAACCTAAAGGAATTAGAATATACACTAATTTTAGGGACATAAGCAAAGCCTTCCCCAAGGATGACTTTCTACCAAACATTGGCATAATTTTCAACTCCACAGTGGGTTATGAAATGCTTTCATTGATGGATGGATTCTCAAGGTACAACCAAATATAGATTACGCTAGAAGACCAACATAAAATAATTTTCACCACCCTGTGGAGAACATTCTATTATCATGTTGTGCCATTTGGTCTTTAAAATGTTGGGGACACCTACCAAATAACCATGACCATCATATTTCATGATATGATGCATGATATTGTTGAAGACTACATCGATGACATAATAGAAAAATCAAAGATCAAGGATGATCATCTAGCAGCACTAAGAAGGATATTTGAGTGACTACATAAATATAAAGTTAGGCTCAATCCCAAGAAGTGTGTTTTTGGATTTACTTCAAGAAAATTTCTTAGCTTTATTGTGTCTTATTGAGGCATTGAAGTTAATCCAGACAAAGTATGAGCCATAACAAAAATGCCACTACCAACCAATTTGAAATACTTCCATAGTTTACAGGGAAAAATACAATCTATCTAATGATTCATATCTCACTTGGTCGATAAGTGCCATCCCTTTACACATCTACTGAATAAGGGTGTGACATTTCATTGGGATGATGAATGCTAGAAAGCTTTTCAACAACTAAAGGAATATCTTTTAAATCTACCTATTTTGTTACCTCATATGTTAAGAAAGTCATTCTTATTATATCTATCAGTTACAGATAAAGCCCTATGGGAATTTCTCACTCAACATGATGATAATAGAAAGGAACATGTCATGTACTATTTAAGTCATACATTAGTCGCATATGATCATAATTATACACCCATTAAAAATTTGTGTTTAGCTATGGTCTTCATAGCTCAAAAATTATGACATTACATGTTAAACAATAAGACCATGGTTGTTTCAAAAGTAGATTCACTCAAGTATTTATTATCTAAAACAAATTTACAAGGCCACATGGCCAAATGGATCATGCTTCTCAGTGAGTTTGAAATAGAATATGTCAACCAAAAATCCATCAAGGGGTAAGTTCTTACAGATTAGCTTACCAAAGCACCCCTTGAAGATATAGAGTTGTTAACATTCTAATTCCTAGACAAATCCATTATGACCATCATTGAAACACCCCTTAAGGAGCAAGACTAGAAGATATATTTTGATGGATCATTCACAACACATGGATTGACGGTAGGCATTTTGTTCATCACACCATAGGAGGATCTAATCCCTAAATCATTATGAATCATCTTTCTTTATACCAACAACATGGTTTAATATGAAGCACTTGTTATAGGGATTTGATAGGCAATGAAATGTAACATACAACATCTAAATGTTTATGGTTATTCTTAGTTAATCATCAATCAGGTTATAAACCATTTTTAGACCAAGGATGATAAGTTGGTGTCATACAAGGCCATTGTTAACAATCTCAAACAACAGATTGCCAATGTAATGTTTGGAAATATAACAAGGGCCAATAATAGAATAGAAGATTCCATAGCCACCATTGTATATTTCATTCATCATAAAAATACAGCCAAAGAGTACTAGTTCCTCATCAAAAATCTACTAGCACCAGCTCATAAACCTTTAACTATCATAATGATCTATGATATTATTTATCCTACCTCTATTTGGTATTCAGACCTTTATGCCTATCTTCACGACCAAATAATACCACCAAACTTATTCTACAAACAATCCAAAGCCTTTATCCACCATATCACACATTATACCTTACTCAAATAAACCATATACCATTACAACTTTGATATAACTCTACTTCATTATTTAACTTTAGTAGAATCTACATTATCATTATGAGAAGTACATGAAGGAGTATGTGGATCCCACACTAGTAGGGTCATCCTATCCAAAAAGTTCCTACATACTAGTTATTATTGGCTAATTATGGATGCAAATGTAACCATGTATGTGAAAAAGTGTGATATATGTCAATAGCATGCTAATCTAATTCATGTCATGGCCAAGACTTTAAAACCAATGCTTACACCCTAGTTGTTTTTTACATGGGGCCTTGATCTCATTGGGAAGATAAACCCCACCTCATCTGATGACCACAAACATATCCTTATCACCATCGAATATTTCACTAAGTGGGTTAAAGTTATACCCCTCACTTACGTGACAAGAAATCAAATTTCCAATTTTATATTCAACCATCTCATTTATCACTATGGTATCCCCTCTGAAATTATATTTGATAATGGTGGATCATTAAAAAATAATTATGTCAAATCATTATGTGCTAAGTACAAAATTACTCTCAATATTTTTGAACCACATATTACCCACAAAGTAATGGCCAAATAGAAGTGTCTAAAATAACCACTATCAACATCCTCAAAAATATTATCAATGATGTTGGCCATGATTGGCACCTCCAAATATTCCATGCCCTTTAGGTATACCATACCAATCACCACACCCTAATAGGAACCACTCTATATTCACTTGTTTATGGCACTGAAGCCATTCTTCCCATTGAGTTTGAGTTACCTTCTTTATGCACCTATTTGAAGCATGTCCTAGACAATGAATACTATCGATTAGTTCACCTAAAATAGATAGATTTACTTGATGAGAAATGCCCAGTCATAGTTAATAACCTGCAAGCATACTACAATCAACTATGTGGCCACTACAATCGGTGTGTTATACATAGAGAATTTGAGCTTGGTGATCTTGTTCTTAAATAAAACCAATAAAATACCATGACTGAGAAGAAACACAAAGGGAAGTTTAAACCTAACTAGGTAGATTATTTCACCATTATCGTAAACTATGGCATTGTATCATACATGCTCACTACACCTAACAAGGGTGAACTTGATGAGCTGATGAACATTATACACCTCAAGCATTACTTCACTTGAGAGACCTAGTGTATTGTCTATGAGGCACATTTTAGTTGTACCATAATATTGACATTCTTATTTATACCATACCATTCTATCACATTATTGATTCACCACTCTGTTCTACCATACCTTTTCTATTGACCAAGTTATTTTCACCCTCCATACCCAGCCTGTTTGACCTTGGTTTCATTTCATTTATTCTATGACCACTTTTAGCATAAAGATTCTGATCGATTTTTAGTAGTTGTTTCAAGTATTATAGATAGAGGTCATATTTTTTGGAGCAGTATGATAGTGGTTTGGTAGTTACATCCTTCATTTATTGTTTTATTTTATACCAAGTGTGTTTGATTATAACTGCCTTTGGGAAAATTAGTGTTTCACCATCATTCTACTAATTATAACTGCATATAAGAAAATTAATAACATTAACCTATGTCATTATTTCCTAATTATAAATACCTATGGGAAAATTAGGGACAACACTTGTTTATCAACCTTAAATTACCACCTTACCATTGTTATGTCGTACTATTCCATTTACCAACTTTGCCTATTTTATTTGACTTGGTTGCTATACTAGTCAAATTCTTTTGCTATAAGGCAAAACTACAGTGACTTGAGGTCCCATCCTAAGACTACATAAATAGCATTTGATTTACATTGAGGTTAGCTTAGTCACCCCTTTTCCATGCTCTCTCCATTTTGTGATCAACCTAATCCACACTCTCACCATTTTACAAGCAACCTAAGACATGATCTTACCATTTTATGAGCAACCTAAGCCACACTCTCATTGTTTTATGTGCAATCTTAAGTTTGAATGCTTTTTACATTTTATGAGCTTGAACCGTTTAGTGTCTCATCATTCTCAATTGAGTTGAGATGCTCTAAAATTCCAAAAACATTTATAAAACTAATTTCAAAAATCTAAAAACATTGACCACTTCTTTGCCTTAAGAATTCTCGGAACCCTCACTAACTCACAAGAGACCACTTGTTATTTAGTTTCCCCATCCTTTTTGGCCTTATATCCCATGCACTTTCCATTTTGTGAGACCATCATATGTTCTTCTATAACATCCATCATTTTCTTTCTCATCATTTTTCTTCTATCCCATTTCCTAGGAAAACTACATTTGGCTTAAATATTTTGTTGGATATCATGTCCATAGAACTATGTAGGTAGTGTCTACTTGCCTAACACATCTAGAGCTAGCTTAGCCACCCACTTCATTTTCTTCTATGTTCCCCATTTTGTTTGTTTATTGTATTATCTCCTATCTTCTAGGGGTAATGTTCACCATCTTCTTTTTATCAAGTTGTTTGTACTAACATTGTGATTAATCATTATTTGTTTCATGTTTTTCTTTTTCTGTGTGTTTTGTTTTGTTTATTTGTTTATTTGCCTATTTTTTTCTTTCTTATTGTACCTTGATTTAGTCTATGTTCATTCCTTGGGTGATTCCTTGTGCATTATTCTTGAATCCATCCATATTCATATGTCAATATTGTCATCATTATTTTTATCATTGGTGCATTGTTTTATATAAATTATTAGATCACATGTCAGTCCTTATGCATATTTTGGCCAAGTCCTTATGGTGTTTTATCATGATGCCTACCATCACATGCTATATAATAAATAAGCTCTATGAGTCTACAAGGCAATGAAGTAATGATATATCCCTTTGGCACTAGAAAAACTCCTAATCTAATCCAAATCATATCCCAAACAGAGTAATTAAACAACAAAATAATTTTAACCTTTGTTATGTTTAGACAAGCATCTCCCTACTAACAGGTTGCCCCAATTTATCTTTCTCCTTTGTACCCATTTGCCATCATATTCCATATCATGTTTTCCATAATTGGGATACTAATGATTCTAACCACCTTTGGGTAAATCATTGTATATCATCCCACTTGCATCACCAATGATTCTAACCATGTTTAGGTAAATCATTCTCTTTATTCTACCCAATTGGGGCATGTTTTCATTGTGATAATGTTTATAACCATGTTTGGGCAAACCAATATCTATATCCACCCAACTGGGGCATGTTTTTATCCTACCAATGATTCTAACCACCTATGGGCAAATCATTGTTTTTCCTTTTATTGATTATAATCACCTTTGGGTAAATCAATTTCTTGTTACCCTAAGCCTTTTTCAATGATTATAACCACCTTTGGGAAAATCATTATCTTTTTTATCCCACCTATGCCAATGATTATAACCACCTATGAGAAAATCATCTTGTTTATCTACCCTAACTGGGGCAACTCCATATGCCACTGATTATAACTGCCTATGGTAAAATTAATCTTTTTCACCCCATTTCATCTTTTTGGTCTAATCATTTCCTCCTTTTTAGAAACTAATTGCTGGCCCCTTTGCCAACCACTCCCTCAAGGGGGAACTTATAGTTCAACTATTTTTAATTGAAGTCATAAGCATACAAGACCTTTTCATTCTTTGCAAAGATGTTACTATGCTTACAACTTGTAATTCCTTCCCAAATAGGGCCAAAATGTAGACACCTAAAATTGGCCACCAATTGCCTTTACCAGACTTTAGATTGATTCCTACCAATAATTGTAAATTAAGCCTAAGAATCACTAAACATCCCAAAGTTTCTTATGAATCATTCATCAAAGCTTATAATCTCATTAAAACATCCCTAATTTTGGTATCCTACCATAATCAATAAAAACCTCTCATGGATTCATCTTTAATCAACCTACGGCATCATAACATGTAATTTGGCTTATGGACCTATTAAGTGGGGCACTTTCACATATAAAATCAAATCTTGAAAGAGCTAAATGTCTAATTAGAATTAATTAAAAAGACAAACAAAATTAAATGCCTATTTGAATTATCCAAGTTCAATTAATGAATTAATGAAAAAGGAAATTCAAAAATATGAAATATCCTAGCTTTTCACGATTACCTTTTATGAGTTGTCAAGCCTTTGCAAATATCTCAAAATATCTCACCCATGCCTATTCATTACAAATCATTATTTATTGAAAATTTAAACTCTACTAGGGTTAATTAACTCACTTATATTAGGTTTGAATCCATTCCATGTTTAAACTACACCTTAATTCATCTTGGGTTAGGGTTAGTTCCTAAGTCTATAAATACAAGCCATTGCCTACTGAAAAGAGAACTTGGAAATAGTAGAGTTATAATGTAGGTTTTATAGCATGATTCATATCCATCATGTTATAATTCAAAAATATTGATCCAAGACCCATCAAGCCACAAGCATAAGCCACATTAAGCAATCCAACAATGGTGCCAAGGAGAGAAGGAGAAAAGAAAACTCCATTGCCAAAGACTCTTTGAGCACAAACTGAGCAAGCCACACAAAAAATCATTTGGAGCATTCAATTAAGGTAAGGGATTTAAAATTATTTGTATTTTAGTTGTGATTTTATATGGTTTTGTTCATTATGCTCCCCCTATGATCTAGGCTTATAGATGTTAGCATGTTAGTGTGTTTTTTCATTGTTTTATGAACTAACACTTGATCTAACCTCCTCTTTATTTCAAATTCCTATGATTACACTAACTACTTTTATTATAAAAAATTAGGTTGATTGGGTTGACTATGTTAGCTAAAATTTTGGAATACTTTAGGGTTATATCTAGTTATATATACACATCCTTTACCCTATTTCCAATAGAGATAGATAGAATCATTCATTTTTGCTTTTTTATGATGTACTCTTCCACCATTGTACTTTAAGAGTCATTACTTAGGGTTTACATTTGGATAATAATCTTGTCTTTTAGAAATGTCTTGGATGCATAGGAGAAGTCTTATAGCCTAGAGTTGACCTATCTTTGGGATCCTTATGAACCACAATAACATTTTGCAAAGCACCATTGGCCAATAAAGAAATTGAGCCTCAACAGGTTCATCTTCAAGGTAAGTATTCTTAATTCTTATTCCTTTAATGGCTTATGAATGTATTTATATCTTCATGCTTATGATTACTTATACATTAAATTGATTAGAGTTCTTCTTTGCATGTTTAATTTTATGTTTATTATGCCCCATTTGTGCCATAAGCTTTGGTGACCACTAGATTAGATTTACTTTTAATTTGTTAGAAACTAGAGGACCTAACTAGGATTATTATATGGTATTTCTTGAATAGAGGCTTTGGAACTCTCTCTAATAATATTATGTGTTAATAGACCCCTTAACTAGGTCTAGTAGATACATATTGGTCATGACCCTGATTGTTTAAATGTACCAAAAAGTAGAAGGGCTAGTTTGATTTATCTTCCCTGAGTTAAGATTGATTTATAGATCAGCTTCACTTTCCTTTGTTTACATTCTATTGAACCTAACATGAACTAACCCTTGTAGGTTTTCTTTCACACTTTTATTTATTTTCATTTATTATTTATTTCATTTTTACATCATTGGATCGAATCTATCCACTTAGTATAACATTTTATGCACATCTTTAACACATAATTGATCTAATCAACTCTATTTGGATTTGTGTGGGTCATATTCAACTACAGGTAACTTGATCAATCCAATCTAATTAGTTTGTTTGTTCACATATAGGTTTTTAGACTTAGTTGAGTCTTTTAGTAGATTAAAAATCTTCATCTAGATGACATGGTATAAAAAATATCAATTCAACATCATTAAAATCATTGGGTTCATTCTCACCAACTTAGTCATTTATTTTCCTTCATTTCAAACCTATTTTTCATAGTTTATGGTATATAAAATTGTAACCCTACAATGAACTAAGTCGACTAGATCAAATTAGGCTTATAGTTACTTCTTGCCCAAGAGACTTAGTCGACTCATTCAACTATATTTTTTGGCCTTTTCTTCAATAGATAGAATCAACTCAGTCAATTCTCTTATGTATTATTTGCATACTCAATCAACTTGATCGACCTTGTACTCTTAAAGAAAAAGAATTAACTCACATTATTATTAATTAATTCATCTTTCATTTTGTTGTTTGCTTTATTAGAGTAGCACACATAGACTAAATAAGAAGGTTCAATTTATCGATTTAGTCACACTACTTTTTATTTTATTCACACACTTATAAACCACAAAACATCAAAAAACATTAAACAATTATACCCAAAGTCTACTTACTTGGATTTCATCACCAAGGGGGAAGCTAACTCAATTTTTGGCTAAGTATAAATACATGATCGATGTTATATATTGGAAACTCACCCAAAACCCTTATAATTGTGGAATTGTGAAGTAAGGGGGTAGGCCCCAATACCAAACTAGTACCATCACCAATACAGATCCCTTTTAGCCTTAAGAAACTTAAATCAAATTCAAATTACCTCTTTCTAGTTCCTTTCTAAAGCCAAACACCCTATCACATTTATTTTTAAAGTTATAATTTAAAACATTCAAGAATGACCTCATAGATTAGCAGTTATATTTTTCATTGTTGCTTGTTCTTTATTGATTTTATATTATATAATAAAATTATATTGGTCAACATTGATACAAGGTTTGTACTTTGTGTCACAACTAGATCATCTAATTTGACCTAGTTGTCTATGTTTATTTCAATTTTTTTGATAATTAACACTAGATCATTCAAATTCATAACTATCAAAACATGTCTTTACCCTTAGAACATAGTCGATCTACTCGACTATGTCACCTACAATTTTCCTTTCTATATAACATAGTCATTCTATTTGACCTAGTCCCTCACAAACTACTCTTTTTACCTTTATACATAACACAGTCATCGTGTTTGACCCAGTCTCTCACAAGCTAGTCTCTATTTCTTCCCCATAGAAAACAATTGGCCCACTCAATTATGTCCTTTGTTGGATATTTTTTTGGTATTCCTTATAAACTAATTTGACTTTATTGACCTCATACCACATGGTTGATTTAGTTATTTTTCCTAAAATCCTGCGTAGCCAATCCAATTCAGTATCTGGTCAACTTTGTTTCACCACTTCACCTTTGCTCCTTAGTATTATATCCTCATTCCAAAAATCATAAAATCCCCTATTAAAATCTTTTTGGATAAACTTAATCCATTTAGATGACACATTGGGTATTATTTCCTTCCTAATTTAAGCACCCAAGAAGATTCTCACTCTTGGTGCACCTTCTCTCACCCTTCATCTTTGGACTACAATATGGTTTAAATTACCCCAACTGATGATACCAATGGATCAAATCAATTTCACACTTCTCAAGATAATTCTCTCTCTAAATCACCTTATTACATTATAGGGGTAATTGACACAAGATTAACCAATAACCATGTGTGAAATACTTTAAACACCATTAACCCACCACCTAACAATCATCCACCCAAAAAACCACCCCTTAATACCAATTTAGGTAATATTCCTCCTACTAACCCTATCAATCCCCCTTTAAACACTAATAATCCCAATCTACTAATTAACACCACTCAAATTCTTGTACAAATAGTTCAACAAATGAATATTATGCAAACATCTAATACTTCTCAAATGATGTAAATACAACATCATTTATTAAACATGGCTAATCAACCTCTTATTCTCTTACCTTAAAATAACCAAAATTATATCCCTCCACCTCTTAGAGATGCCATGGGAAATATCTTTCCCCAACCCCCTATGCATAACAAGATACTCCAAAATATTCAAAATGAACCTTTAGATCCCTTCATTATTTTCATTGATATTGGAAATATCTATCCAACTATTAAATATGATAGAACTAAATACCCTACATCTTTTCTTAAAGCATTCAGTAATCTCTACAAAGAGTGGATTTAAATAAATACCTTTACTACCACCAAACTTATAGTCAAAACATTCACAAGAGATGTATTAGAATAGTATAATCAACTCCATCAACATTCCATTTGAAAACTTAAGGATTTATTTAATCCTCTAGTAAATGACTTTCAATATAATGATCTTCATAAAAATTATCTTAGTCATTTTATCAATATTAAACAATCACATTCTAAATCAGCTCATGACTTCATTAAATGATGGAAATATTTGGCTCACAAAGCTGATCATAACATGACTGATGATAACTTATTTAAAAAATTTATAACCACCTTAACACCCTCCCTTCAATTTAAGGTTTGAACTTTTTCTCCCCAAATTATAAATGATTCAATTGATTAAGATAAAAGACAAGACTTTCTTATGAAATAATTTGAGCCCAACCATAAATCCATCAAGGGATCTTTCCAAAATTCCATTATTATGATTACTAACAATCCTCCTCAAAAAAAAATATGATTAATAAAACTGGATAACCCCCAAGCTTCCCATACACCATTAATAGTTCAACAAATGAAACAACTATTATCTCCTTCTAAATATTTCACCTATACTAATAATCCACCTACATGGTATGATCCTAAGAAATTTCATTTCTTTCATTCTCATGTGGGTAATTCTCATGAAACATGTCATGGGTTCCTCAATTTTTTGTTTATTTTATGTTAGGATATACATTTCACCACGATGCTATGATCAAAATATGTCATCATGATTATGTCAAAGACTCTAAAAAAAAACAAGTTACCAAACCTTCATCATTTAAACCTCAAAAAACTATTTCCACTTCCAACCCACAACATTCAAATTAATATATATATGTAATTGATTCTAATTATGATTGATATTATAGCAATTATCAATATGTTAACATAGTCAAAGTTAATTATAGATGCAAACCCACCCATAAAGATCCTGTCACTAAGCCTAAAAAACCATCAACTAAAGAGTAATTACTTAAAAATGCCACAACTACCACTATCATAACTTTTGAAACAAATGAAGAAACATTCCCACAACTAGAACCTCAATCTACTTCTCATATTCTTACAAAAAACATTACTCCTCCTAAGCCTCGTGTTGGCTCTTCATCTTCTCAATCACATTGGAATTTCTAAGAAGAAACTCAATTCAATGCCTTGTAAAATACCCCTCATGGCATTAGTTCATACTTTTTGATATCATCATAATTTTCTAATGCAAAAATTATAACACATCAAAGAACCACCATCTCTTGATGTGTAAAAACCTCCTCAAGACCCTTCACCGAAAGAAGTGCATACTATTGAAACTATTTTTAATTCTTCTAAACCTTCCATAGAATTTATTTAAAAAGACATAAATTAACAATGAAATTATTTTTTGATCCCATAATCCACATCTATTTATTAAAATTGAAATTAATACCACCCTTATTCAAAAATTCTTAGTAGAAGGGTTAGGAATTAATGTTATCTCCCTTTGCTTAATTCAACAATTTGGATATACTAATGATCACCTTAAACAAAATCATCTCACATGTTGAGGATTTGATAAGAGAAATCAAAAACCACTTGGTTGTATTTATCTCCCCCTCACTATTGGACCCAATACCGTACATTCCAATCTCATGGTCCTCGATTTACCACTATCTTACAACATACTCCTATGTCACCCACAGACACATTGTATGAGGGGTATTGTCTCCTCAAGTAGTCAATGTATGAAATTCATCCATAATGGAAAATGCTACAAATATGAGGCTGATCCTAATCCATGGAGTATACAACTACCATACCCTAAATCTCAAAATCAAATTCTAACCATTCCATGCATTAATAGTTCACCTCTACCTGAATTTGTTAACATTAATATAGATCTACAAGTCACTCTTGCCAATTCTAATGATGATGAACCTAATGACTTACAAAATACTTGTAACACCACTAAATTACCTCCTTACATTTCAGAGTGGATTCCTCTTTCTTTACTTCTACTTGATCATACCATCCCTCTAATTGATGAGATCATTGAAATTCTTCCTCCCTGTAATGCAAATGAAGCTTCTTACATAGAAGAGCATTTCACATGTGATGAGTATGGAGTGGCCAAATTATTTCAAGATACTTTAACAATGTCTCCCTAAAAATTTATTGATTAAGGTACATCCACTTTTGATTCTCCTATAAAATCAAATGCATGCATAATTTTCCACACATATGATGAAAATTATATCATGGCTCAAGCTCAATCATGAGACTTAGATGTACAACACTATCAACAAACATAAGCTAAAATACATGCCTTAAAATGTGATGTCCATGTTATTCACACATCAACTGATAATAAATCAAAACCTAAAGCATGTATCTCTCATAAATATTTCACCATTAAACACCCAGTGGGTACTTGAACAAATATCAACTCTAGAAAATTGGGAAACTTTTGAACCATCTATACATTCTACACAACCAAACAATCTACCAACTTCCCTTCCTTCTCATAATTTTATAGATACCACTGAGGCTATCCACCTCAATTAAATTGAACCTCCATCTTTAATACAACCTAACACACCTATTACTAATCTAGTTAAATCTACTCAACCTCAACCTAAAATCAAACCTACACCCAAAATTACCTTAGATGCTAAAGCCATAGATGTATGACAAATACATTCTAAATATGATTGTAACGGTAATAAAATCATTGATCTCAAAGTATATGTCAAATACTATGGATTGTTACCCATGCTCCTTAGTGATGAAGCTATACTTGAACTAATCCATGCTAGATAACCTCAACTTCCCCAATGTAATCACCTAAAAATGAAACTTGAGTGATAAGAGTGCTACTTGAGACCACACATCCATATATTAGCCCTAAACTAATATTAAGGCCTATTTTCACACTTATCCAACCTTCGTGTGGGCCATAAGCATCCCTAGACATCCCTAAATTAGTCACAGGCCTTCATTTTTACATATTATCCCTTCGTGCCTTAGGTTCTACCACCTAGACACTAGCACCATAATAGGGAAAATAGCACCACATGGTGATAGTGTCATAATTTTGGTACTACTATACTATCCCTCATTTTTCTACCAATAGATATCTTATCAAATCTAAGACCACTTAGGGTCAACCTAGATCTCTTTTAAAACCTGCACAAGCACCATAACAATTTATATACATTATTTTTATCCTTCTAACCACTAGATGGAAATTAGATACAAATTAAAAATATGAACTCAAAACAATTTGTTCATAATAAATTTTATCAATCCCTATTCTACACTACTTTTGCATATAAAAATCTACATCATTCCTAAGCTTAGACTACTTAGGTTTCCAGTCAAGCACAATCAAAGCACTCAAGTCAACATGCATACTAGCTTTACTTGAACTTGCACTAGCACTTAGGTGGGAAGTACTACATCGGGCTTGATCCCTCTTTGGATTATTGGTATATAGGTAACTCTCATCATAATGGGGTGTTGAGTATGTCTAGCTTACCCCACTAACAAACACACTTTTCTGCTTGTATTAATTGGATGCCCTAGCAACATAGAAGACTAGGGTGTGTATATAACATTAGTCAAAACAAGTCACCTATAGATATCTAAAACTTGTGTGTGTAAGAAAAAGCTTGATAGACCCAAACATAAGTGAACTCAAAATTTTAGAACATATTGCACATAGGACACTACTTCCAAAATAGGGGCACTAGTGCCACATATAACTATTATCCAATTAGGGCACTACTATCTAGGATTGGTTTTGACACTTGGGTCCTATTTGCAACACTCAAACTAGCCTCTATTTTAGATTTTAGCCTCAAAATATCCCATTTCAATCATTTTCTAGCTAAGTTCTTGTGTACATTACTTATTACTATTTTTAAAAAGGTAAATTAAGTCAATTTTGTTACAAATCAATGGATATATTTATTGCATATTTCAACCTTGGTTTATTATACTCGGCTCTTTAACAACATAGGATTTACATACTTTTAAGTCCTAAAATTTTAAAATATTTGGTGAGCCTAACTTAATTTTAATATTGCACAAACCCTAACCCTATATAACCCTAAGGTTTATATTTCCAACATTCTAGGACCCATATTTAGCTTTTAAATTCATACATATTCTAATTTTTATTTGATATAATCATGATAATAATAACAGAAGAAGTTTATCATTTTTTTATGTAAATTTTAATACTTTCATTTACATGTTTGTTTCCTTTAATTTGGAATGAACTCAAAAAATACATAAACACATGTATACATGATGCTTTATATCAATTGAAATGCATGTCATGTTTCATTATTTATTTAACATGTTATTTATCTCTTAGGTGGAATTCAATTAAGAAGCAAATCTTTAAACACAAAGAATATATTACATAAGATACCAAATTCATTATCTAAAATTAATAGGTCTTCTTTATATGCCTCTTGCTCTTTGGTTCACTTCAATTCCTTACCTATTTCTACTAGACTTAAGGGAACATCAGTGGTCTCATTTATCCCTCCTGCTTCCCAACCCCACGTATCTAGCTACCATCCTACTTTTACTACTAGCTTTGCCCTTGTAGTACCCCTTGAAGTCCAAGTTATGATGTTTACATGTGGTCTCAAAGCATGGAAAGTTAGCAAAACCCATGGCTATCATCTTCTTGACCATAACAATGTTTCTTTAGCCACAGATCCATTTTATAGATCTTAAAGAATTCTGACACATACAAAGACATTTTATATGCATCACTCCATGATACTCATGTTCCTCAAACATCTAAGCCAACTTATATTGATTCTATAATTAATACTATGAACTATATTGAAGAGCATATTTCATTCAAAAATGAATATCTCCCACCTTAGCACATCATAGATCTATACTTGCCTCTCTATATTACATTATGAATTAAAAATGTGGGTATTAGACATGTTTTATTTGACAATGGATCAGGATTGAACATTTAATATATCTTTTCTTGAACTTATTAATATACATGTTAAATATTTGGGTCCTTCTGATATGAACATCCTAGGGTTCAATAATATTCCATGTAAATTCTTGGGTGAAATCACACTAAACCTTAGATTGGGGCCTAGAACGCTACTTGTAACATGTCAAGTTATCATGCCTAATGATCTTATTTACAATATCTTGCTTGAAAGACCATGGATTCATGATATGCATGTAGATCCATCCAATTTACATGCATGTTTAAATTTCAGCTACAAATATCATATCTACTTATGCCTTATGGATCAAGAACCATTTAAATACTATCAACATACAGAGCCTTCACATAATTATATTCCTCGCGTGGATTTTGATACAACACCACTCCAGTCTACTATTAAAATACACATATCAGTCCTCCAAATAATTCTAGAGCATATGATAATAAGTTCACTTCTATTTTTTCATTGAGATATTTCCAAAAAATGGGTTATACAGGACAAGGCCTTGGAAAACATCAGCACAGAATCCTTAATCCCATTGAAGCATATGATCAATAGGGAAAACAAGTACTTGGATATAAAGATAGCACATCCAATACCAAGTCCTCTCACCATACTTATCAACATATAATGTTTTTCCACCTATTCCATGGGTAGATGATATGATAAATCATGTTTCTACACTCTTAGTTGTTTATCCCAATCTTATCAATGATATAGCTTTTTTATATTTTCCTACTTTTAATGAATTTGCTAATGACAAGGCTCTCTTAGAATTTTTATAGGCATATGAGGATCTCCCTTCCTTCTATCATAAAAAATGTTACCTCATTCCATAGATGCCCAGGCATACTTTGGTGAGCATTCAGATGATTTCAATGATATTTTACCCAACATAGATGATAATATCCCTACAATATTATACACTATGGATCGATCTACATTACTTAATGAAGAGACAATCAAATTAAATTATGTCATAGATATTAATCCTCACATTATATTTTTAATTGTTGCCCTACATAAAGAAGAAGATATAGATATTCATCAGATTTTAAAATATTTCCTTGAAGTTTTTGCTTGGGAATATTCTGGTATGTCTGGCATTGATCCCTCAACCATAGTACATAGGATAACACTATATCTTGATGGAAAGCATGTTAAACAAAAAATTATAAAAATTCACCCCAAAGTTTCTCTTTTAGTCACAGATGAGATCCAATGGCTCCTTGATGTTGGTTTCATTTGCTAAGTTGCTCATCCCCAATGGGTTGCTAAAATTATCCTTGTTATTAAACCTAATATCCAAATATGATGTAGTTGTGATTATAGAGACTTAAAAAAATCGTGTCCTAAGGATGATTTTCCTTTACCTAACATTGATTGACAATCTACTCCACAGCAAGCTAATAAATGATCTCTTGTATGGATGTCTTCATCGGTTATAATCAAATAAAGATCATTGAATAAGACCAAGAAAAAACTAATTTTACCACACCATGGGGCACTTTCTACTACATAGTCATGCCTTTTGGATTTAAAAATGCAAGAGTAACAAACTAATTAATAGTGGCCCATATCTTTCATGATCTCATTCATAAGAAAGTCTAAAGATTATGTCAATTATTTTCTTATAAAATTGACATAATGACAACATCATGCAATATATTTACAACATATTTTTGAAAGACTAAAAAAATACAATAAATAACTAAATCCCAAGAAATGCATCTTTGGGGTTTCATTTGGTAAACTCTTAGGATTTATAATATCCCAACATGGTATCAAGGTTGACCTAAAGAAAGTCAAATCCATGATGGGCATGCCTCCTCCTACCAACTTAAAGTAACTTCATTCCCTACAAGGTAAGATTTAGGTAATAAGTCACTTATGGCACAACTAGCAGATAAGACTCAATCATTCACCAAATTACTTAAGAAGGATATAAAATTTGAATGGGATATCACATGTCAAGAAAGATTTTACACACTCAAATAGTACATATTGAAACCACCTATATTGGCACCACCAACACCTGGCAAACCACTTCTCCTTTACGTCTCAATGATAAATCATGCACTTAGGCACTCTTGGCATAGCATGATGATCACCATAAAGAGTGAGCCATTTACTACATCAGTCCCACAATTGTTGACTATGAATTAAAATATCCAACAATACAAAAACTTTGTTTGGCACTTGTATTTTCTACTTAGAAGTTTTGGCACTATATGATTAACAATGAGACATAAGTCATTACAAAAGTTGATCCTTTAAATTTACTCATGTCAAAACCACATTTTTTAGATTATATTGAAAAATGGTTTATGTTACTCATAGAATTCAACCTCAATATTATCTTATATAAATTAGTAAAAGGCCAGATAATTATAGATCAATTGGCAATAGCCTTGTTATTGGACATAAATTCTATCAATGATGACTTCATAGCATATAATACCACTTTTGACATATGGATAATGTTCTTCAATGGTTCTAGATGTGCATCTAGTTCTGGGGTCATAATTATTTTCATCAACCCATTTGGGCACATAGTACCCCTCATTTATCAACTCAAATTTTCATGTACCAACAACATCACAGAATATAAGGCCCTTATCCTGGGCCTTTAAATAGCTTGGGGTCTCCAAAACAAATCAATTAAATTTTATGAGGATTCACAATTAATTATCAACCATGTTACATACATCTACCAAACCAAAGAATAATTCATCATTCCCTATAAGAATATGGTTCAATGAATATAAGATCAGTTTGAAAACTTCTCTATTGAAAACATTCCATGTAAAGATAATTGTCATGCCGATGAAATGGCCAGTGTAGTATCATTGATCCCCATTAACATAAATGAAGACCAAGTTATCTTCACTATCAAATAATTATAATATCTATTAGTGGCCCATGTAGACCTCATAGCTCTAATGGTTCTAGTTACCACATGCAGTATAGTAGCATCTGAATGGTTCTCTAATATATATAATTTTCTACATAAATATATTACACCAAACACTTTCACAAAAAAAGAAAAGTGCAAACTATATCAAAACTCCCTCTAATATGTCATTATTAGTGGGGATTTATTCAAAAGATCTTCTTATTGACACTTACTCTGATGTTTGACAATGAGGAAGTTAAGTTGCCTATCAGATAGGTGCAAGATAGCAAATATAATGGTCATTTTAGTATTAAATCAATGTCATTAATTACTTAGACAAGGTTACTATTTTCCAACCATGGAATAAGAATGTTATGAATATGCCAAGTTATGCAACAAATGTCAATGCCATGGAAATTGAAACCATGTCACTTCATAGTAACTACAACCCATAGTATCCTCATGGTCATTCATGATATGGGGTTTTGATTTAATTGGTAAGATAAATCTAGAATCTACAGGAGATCACAAATTCATTATCATAGATACATAATACTTTACAAAATGGGTGGAGGTCATTCCATTAAAATCCATAAAGGGAGAAGATATATGTATTTTTCTCATGACCAACATTATTTCCTACTTCAGCCTCCTAATAGCCATCATTACAAACAATGGAACTTATTTTAATAATAAAATAGTGATAAAATTGTGTGCTAAATATAAAATTTGACACACATTCTCTAATCCATATTACCCATAGGGAAATGGTCAAGCAAAATCTACAAACAATATAATCAACAATATCCTCAACAAAATAGGTCAAATTTGGTGATGATTGACATAATCAACTTGTCTATGCACTATGGGTGCACTAATATTTTCATATCGATAGGATCTATTCCTTATTCACTAATATATGACACAAATATTTATCCCACTGGAGTTAGAAATCCCATCCTTGTAGGTATCCTTAAAAGGGAAAATTATAGATTATCAATACAAAGAAAGATTTATCCATAAATTAGAACAGTTGGATCACATATGCATTCAAGATGTAGAGCATATCTGAAATGAATCCAACAGACCTACAATAATTGTGTTCATAATAGAGAATTCAAAGTCAATGATCTAGTTTTAAAATAAAATCTTGAAAATGTCAACACTAAAGAAGAGAACAAAGGAAAATTCAAACCAAATTGGCTTGGCTTATACTTAGTCATATAAATATTAGCCCAAAAGCATATTGCAAGCTTCACTTGGTGGTAAGGCAATCAAAAATCCATTAAACATCATGCATCTAAGGAGACTATACATAGCTTATATCTAGAAAATAACAAAATAATATAATATGCCAAAAACACAAAAACATTCAAATATTTTCTCACAAAACATAAGTTATAGATTGTATGCATTACCATGTTCACACTTCTTATAATTCATAGAAACTACATATGATAGTTATCTTAGTATAGTTAGTTTTATCATGCATACATGCTTCACTTATTCTTATCGAGTACTTGTAAATTACTACAGGACTCAGGTCTACTACACCGATATAGATTTATTACATCTACCCTCTGGTGGCATACACATAGATACATCAGTTCTTCATTAGACACATTCATCCATTTGGGGGAACCCTATACATAGTTTTTATTACCAAGTTATATATTTCTAAACTCTACATCACAGATTTAGCATTGTTATATCTTGATATTTATCACACTACACTTATATTTTTTTCCATCTACTACTACTTTAGACTTAGCTTATGTACATCTTATATCTTATACATATTTATACTACATGTTATTGTATGCTTTCATTTCTATATTTCCTAGTTTAGAATTTATTGTATCTTTATTTTTCCTCTATTTAAGGGCATTTGAATATGTCATTTCTCTATGGCTCTACACTACTTCTTTCCATTATATGTATGCTTCGAACATGTTCCCATGTCCTTGTGTGTGCCTTCTTGATTGTGTATGTGGGCATTTGAACATGTCCTTCCATGTGGCTCTAAGCCAATTTTCCTATTATTTGTGTATGTGGACATTAAAACATGTCCTTGTATGTTTTACTTTCTCAAATTTAGTGACATGTACCCATGTCCCTTGTGTGGTGGCCACTTGGCCTAATTTATGTGCCTAATGTGTGTTGTATGTATGATTTATTTTATGTGTAATGGCCACAACACTTGTCTCTTGCTTGGTACACACTCTTGTTTTATATTTCATGAGGGAACTCATGCATTTCCCCTTCCTACCTGGGTGTCATGATGGACATAATGATCCATCCCCTAGATAGTTACTTAGTTATTACTCAAATTTGTTATTCATATACATTGTTATATATATATATTGACAACCTTGTGAATGATATACCTAACATGCATTGCACATTACACACTTATGCTCAGATTATCTTACATTCTAATGTTATATATGCATATTGTATTAGATTATTACATAGATATCATATATGCTCCAGCTAACACACATTTTATAGAGATTTTTCTTTTAAGGGTAGTTATTACATAGGTACAATAACTCCCCTTAAAATAGGGGGCATTCATAGGGGTTTGTCAAAGAGATAAGTTATCCTAATGCACTCAAAGTATAAATTTTTAGCACACAAGCTCAGAATATAGAAATTATACTTGAGTAAACATACTAGGAAATAGTGACATAAAGATTAGTTACAGTTGCATAAAAATAAGAACAATTAGACATTAGCACCTAAATTATGACACTAGCACCACATGGTGGTACTATCTAATAAATGGTGCTATTGTCTAGTAGCCCCATTTTTAGAAAAAAATAGATTGGCTAGAAAAGTACAATAGGTATAATCCAAGTTTACATAGATTCAGTTACAGCTTATGAGTTTTGACTCAATTTAGATCATATCCATACCAATTTTCTTAGATTGTAAGCATCATACATGGCATGATCATTCCCATTCTAGTTTAAATACTCAAATATAGATTACGACAGCTTAATCTAGAATCTATATGCTCAGATATCATATTTTGGGGCATGTGTGGCACATTCTTTCCATGTGCTCACTTATACACTAATTGATCAGATGGAATGACAAACTCCTTGTCATTTTCAATGTTTTGCATATCAAACACCATGTTCTAGGTTACACACTAGTTCATGCCTTACTCCATCTATAGTGGTTGGCATTCCTAAGTGGCGTAGAGCCACCTAATTTACCTGAGTGGCTTAAGAGTTGATAACTTTAGTTAGACATTTCTAGTTACATTGCATAGTTTCAATTTTAGATGCATCTACTACACATGGGTAGGCAATGATGAAATAATAGTCTACTTGAGTTATTGATCCAAATACATGAGAGGGTTAGACTTACCATCAAACTAATTCAAGCTATTCACAAGTCATGAACCACCAAGTAGGGGTGGGCAATGATGAATTCAAAACTAGAATGAGTTCTTGAACCACCCACACATGGGGATTGAGAAATCCATTAACTTAGTACAATATATTCAATGATTGATCACTATATGCATGCACATACATAGAGGACATGAAATGGAGCATGCTTCACATACTTAGATCTAGATACATGGGATTTTCCTCCTAGGTAAGTCTAGGTATGCTTCTTTTTCTTTTATCCTAGTTATTTCACTTTATTGCATTTCTAGAATAAAAGGGGGCCAAATATAATCACCTAAAAATGACACTTGATTGCTAAGAGTGCTAATTGATACCACCCATCCCTAGCTTAGCCCTAGACCTATCTTAAGTCTTATTTTCACACTTATCCAATGTTCATGTGGGCCAAAGGCATCCCTAGACATCCCTAAAGCAATCCTAAACCCTCATTTTGACATTCTAGCCCTTCATGCCTTAGGTTCTGCCACTTGGACACTAGCACCATAATAGAGACAGTAACACCATGTGGTGCTAGTGTCCTAATTTTTATCACTATTATCCTTTCCCTCCTTTTTCTACTAATGGATATCTTTTGAAATCTAAGACCACCTAGGGTTAGCCTAGACCTCTTTCAAGACCTATACAAGCACCATAATAATATATATACATGACTTTTTTCCCTCTAACCACTAGATGGAAATTAGATGCAAATTACATATATGAAATTAGAACAATTTGTGTACAATCAAGTTTATCAATCCTTATTCTACCCTACTTCTGCATACAACCATCTATAGGATTCCTAAGCTTGGATTACTTAGGTTTCTAGACTCAAGCACATTCAAAGCACTCAAGTCAACATCCATACTAGATTCACTTGTACTTGCACCAACACCTAGGTGGGGATTACTACATCTAGCTTGATCCCTCTTCATAATATTGGTATAGAGGAAACTCTCATCATAGTGGGATGTTGAAGATGTCCATCCTACCCCACTAACAAACACACTTTTCTTCTTGTATCTACTGAATGCCCTAATAATATAGAAGATTAGGGTTTACACATAAACTTAGCCAAAATAGGTCACCTACAAAGATCCAAAACTCATGCATAAAAAATAAGCTTGATAGACCTAGACACAGGTACACCCAAAAACTTAGAATAATACTACACAGGGGACATTACCACCAAAATATGGACAATAGTGCAACATGGAGCTATTGTCCAATTAGGGCACTATTGTCTAAGAAGGTTTTTAATACATAGGTCCTATTTTCAATACTAAAACCAGCTTTTGTCTCATTTCTTAGCCTCCATATCTCCCATTTCAATCAATTTCTAGCTAAGTCCTTTACATTACTTATTGTTATTTTTAGAAAGGTAAAATTAAGTCATTTCTATTACAAACCAGTGATTGTATTTATTATATAATTCTACCCTAATTCACTATACTCAGCTCTTTAACAACATAGGATTTACATACTTCTCAGTTCTAAAAAGTTAAAACACCTGACAACATCATAAACTTGGAAACTTCACACGAAAAGATCCTTGCTTTAATATTTTCATCGCTAGTGTGGATCCTAAAAAAAATCTTATTTCTTCTCTTCTTTATGATCCATATCATTTCTAAGATGAAAATTCCATGCTCATTGAAGAAACAACAAGAATATAATATGGTATACCAATATGTCCTTAACTTATCACTGTCTCTAAAGAACTCACACTAACTGAGCATGATAACTTTAGCTTATTCTTTGACAATTATCAGAAAACATTTTCTTGGTCATATAAATATATGTCAGGTATTGATTCTAGAATTATCATACATAATATCATCACTTATCTAGATGTAAAACCTGTTAGACAAAAATTATGAAAATTTTCACCTAAAATTTTTACCTTATGTCATAAATAAATTATTAAACTTTTGGATGCCAAATTTATCAAACATGTTGACTATTCTAGATGGGTATAAAACATTAGTCTCATTCATAAAAAAGTCACCATGGTCATTCATATATGCATTTATTTTATTAATCTTAACCTCATGTGTCCAACATATATCTTCCCATTTCCTTCAAAAGATGTTATAGTAGATTCCATTGCTAGATATGAAATAGTGTCACTTATGAACGGTTATTAAGGCTATAACTAAATTCACATAGCTCTCGAAGACTAAAATAAAATAACATTTACTATATAATGGGTCACCTATTGTTAAATAAAAATGCATTTTGGTTTAAAAATTGAGGAGTAACCAATCAATGTGCAATGACCCACATCTTCCATGATCTTATACACAAGATAGTGGAAACCTATGTCAATGATCTCATTACCAAATTTAAGAGTTGTACAATGTACCTCACCAATCTAACTATAATTTTCAATCAAATATAAAGTTAGACTTAACCCATATAAATGTGAATTTGGAGTTACATATGGTAAACTTTGAGGGTTTTTAGTCTCTCTTTGAGGCATTGATGTAGATTCAGATAAAATAAACATTTTCATCAACACACATATTCTTATTCTATTCATGACATATTCACTTACCTTGGAAAACTTGGGGAAATTTGATGATTTATAACAAAAATGGCTTACCATATCTACTCTATCAATTCCCTTAAAAAATATAATTCTCTAGAATGGACAAATTCATGTTAAAAATATTTTGATAACATGAAAGAATATTTTATCCATCCTCCCACTCTTCGACCACCTTCTAATGATCAACCCTTAATATTATATACCTCCTCTACCCCCATATCATTTGAGGCAATTATTTCCCAACAATATTATATTGGTAGAGAGTATGTTATTTATTACATTAGTCAAAGACTCATTCACTATGAAAAATGTTATACCAAAGTATAACATGATTGCCTTGCTATCTATTTCACATCTGAAAATGTCTATCATTATATTCTCTACCAAACCACTTATGTCATTATTCATTCTAATCCACTTCATCATTTATTCTACAAATCATTCTTACCTAGAGATAGAATTGGCAAATGGATGGTCCTTTTGATGGAATTCAACCTTTGAGCTGTTACAAAAAAATCTATCAAATGACAATTCATTGTCAAACAACTTGCAATGGTACCTTTACCAATGACAAATCACCTTCAAGATAATTTCCTTGATGTTAACATTATTTATATTGAATGTCTTAACCAAGATCTCTCTCTAAAATATTATTTCTATAATTTCACTATTGATTTAGAAGCAAATAATCAAGAAGATACCAATACCACTCCCTATACTACTAAATCCAAAGTAGTTATCAAAAAACTACATAAAGTTACCATTGATTTGCATGAAGACACTTGGACCCTCCACTTTGGTGATTCCAAATGCTACTAAGGAGTTGGTATAGGATTTATTCTAACAAACCCACATGGTAAGATCATACCTTTGGTATTTCAATTTAATTTTGATGTCACTAATAACATGGTCAAATATGAAGCTCTAATATTAGGCATAAAAGTAGCACTTGACTTAGATATCCCATATCTACATGTTTTGGGTGACTCTAAACTTATCTTTTGCCAAGTTAATGGTGATTATCAATGTAAAATTGAAAATATAATTACATACCATCAAATGGATACCATAATTTCCAAAAAAAAATCTTCTTTTACCATCGAACCAATTCTACGAGATCAAAATTACATAGTTGATTCTCTTGTTTCATCAGCATCTCTATTTTACCCTCATTAAGTACTTGATTATTCCCAATTCCTTATCCAAATAATAAAATCACCTTATTATATCCAACCAATTTATTTTCTCAAATGTCATATTGAGGCTAACACTATTTGACAAATCCCATGGTATAAAAACATAATCCAATTTATTGAACACCAAATTTACCCTCTAGACATGGATGCTCATGAAAAGACTTGAATATACAAATAAGATTTCAAGTATGTATTTTGAGAAAACACCCTTTACTATATTAATGCATAAGGTACCCTACTTTATTATGTAATGCAAGAAGAGGTTCTTACTCACCTAAAACAAGCACATGGGGGCATTTATGGTGCTCACTATAGTGGACATGTTATAGCCCATAAATGCTTACATATGGGTTAATTTTGGCCTAATATAAAAAAATGTGCTTTAAATTTGATAAAAATTTAATCCTTATCAACTCCATGATGATCTAATTGACTCACCATCGGTTGAGCTCCAAAGAGTGGAGTCTCCATGGCCATTCTCTATGTGGGGCTTATACCTCATTGGTAAACAATCTTGGTCAAAATATGTTCATGTTTTTATCATTACTACTACTAAATATTTTATCAAATGGGTATAAGTAATGCTTCTTTCAATTTCATGGGAACCACTATTTTAAAATTTATCCTTAACCAAATTATTTGTCATTTTGGAGTTCCCCAAACTATCATCTCTGATAATGGTGGTAATTTCAAAAACAAAGACATGAATCAATTATGTGATAAATTTAAAATTTACCATAAATTTTTCACACCTTACCATCCTTAATGTACTAGCTAAGTAGAGGCTACTAATAAAATTCTAAATAAAATCTTACAAAAAAACATTTAAAAAACTCAAACTGATTAGCACCTTCATTTATATCCTGCACTTTGGGCTTATCGTACTAGCATATGTATTGTATTTGGGCAACACCATTCTTACTAGTATATGGTTTCAAATAAATTTTACCATTAAAATTCAAACTCCCATATTTACATATATCTCTTCATGGTATCATTTTTAATGAAGACCTATGTGAATATCATCTTCATTCTTTAAACTTTATTGATGAACACCGCTTGGTCACTTTATAACATAACCTCCAATATAAGTCTCACATTACTAAAAAATATAATAAAAAGGTCAAAGTATACACATTTAATATTTGTGACTTAAATTATATTACATACATGACAAATAAGTAAAATATTCCCAAAAATGGTGGGGCCCTTACATAATAAAAGACATTCTTGGTCCTAGTACTTATTGTCTATAAACTAATGAAGGCCATGTTTTCAAAGAACCCACCAATGTGCAATTCTTGAAGAAATATTTTTCTTAAATATCTTTCTTATTTTAATAATTTTATATATTTTCCTACTAACATTTCTTACAAGACTTCTCGAATGATCTTAACTATTTAGTAGTCTATTCTATACACAAACCTTAGTCCCTTTCTTTGGTCCTTTGGTTTCTATTTTCATTTATTTCATGAGTTAAATTATAATACCTTGGATAAGACCTGAGTTTCCTCATGAATACTTTTTTTTCATACATCCATTTTTCATGTTTTTTCTCTTTGATCATAAGTTTTTAATTTTATAAATCTTTTTCATTTTATTCTTTCTTTTGTGAGCTACATTGTAAGACCATGGATAGGACCAAGAATTCCTCACAAATACCATTTTACACATTTTACACCTACTTGGGTTTAGATTTTATAAGTTACAATGTAAGACCATGGATAGGACTAGGCTCTCCTCATAAAATCTACATATTCTTTCAAATATTTTTGCAAACCAAGTGTTCTTTTTAGAATGTTCAAAAATGGTTGAAAGTTTGTGATTCCATATTCTCAACCTCAATTTTTTTTCTTTTATAGATAAAACTTGAACAAAAAAACTATGTTAGCATGTTTTCCTATAATTACATACATTCTTATGATAAGGAATCAAACTTCCCTATCATTGTATCCCTTTCACATTATCACATTTTTTTGTGATTTAAAGTAACTTAAATCATTTCATCTTCATTTTCCATTGATTTCTCCGCGCCCCCCCCCCCACACCCCTTTTCCATTCCACATTGGATAAAATAAGGTCAAATTCAAGATAACACTTTTATTTAACATTAATAAATAAGACTCTTATACATCCTTCTCTCTAATTCCTCTTTCTTAGCCACCAAGTTCAAAGTTTTCAAATGATAATCATTTTTAGCACCTATGATTGGTTCTCTAAATCCTTATGGAGGAGGAATATAAAAAGCCATAAAAATTTAAAAGCTAAATCATTAAAAAAAGGAAATGATCAAAAGGTAATATAAAAATATAAGAGTCAACATCACACCAAACATGTGATTTATAGCACCTCTCTTATCCCTATTCAAAGATCAAACTCTATAGTTGGCCTCATAATAGAGTTGAGGTCCATTCAAAAATGATAGGCCAATAGATTGGGATAGGAGAGTTTATTTATATATAGTGTTACCTAATTTATCACACAAGTACATAATCTTCATAGTATATTAATGGCTCTGTAAGGGGTCCTGAGGAATGGGAAACATGTTGTGGGAGGGTAGGTCCATTTTACTTTTCCTGCATATTGGCTTCATGGGATGATATTCATACTTCATTTTATAACCCAAGACTTTTATGGTTAGTAGAAGTTATTTATAGTTTTTAATGTTGAAATTCCTCTTGTTTTGACAAACTTAATTTTAGTGTCTTTGACTTTGATAAAGAGTTTCTCTACCTTGATTTTTCCTACATCTCCCCCACCACCCATTTCATTTCCCCCTTGATAGGAAAGTTTGATTTTAAATATGTTTCCCCACTTTTATATTACCTCTTCTTCACATCTTAAAACATGATAACAATACTTTGTTTTGGTTTTATAGATATCTTTAGAACAAAACAGAATGCTTGAGTGGCTATGGATTATTTTCTTTACACCATTACTTTACATTTATAGAATTGCCTTGGTTTTATTTAACAAATTTTAAACATTCATTATTATTCCTTTTTTAGACAACTAGGTTTGTTTCTATATTTCTATACTTTTTCCATTATTGAGTAAGTTTGGATCATTACTTCTCACTCACCAATGTTATTTTTATTTCATGTACTTTTTTCTATTTTTGAGTGAGTTTGGATTGTTACTTCTCACTCACCAATGTTGTTTTTATTTCACATACTTTTTCCATTTTTGAGTGAGTTTGGATTTTTACTTCTCACTCACCGATGTTGGTTTCCCTTTCATGCACCTTTTTCCATTAATGCTTGAGTTTGGATTGTCACTTCTCACTCATCAATGTTGTTTTACTTTATGTGTCTTGATCATCTTTATTTAAGTAAAGATTATTATTGATTTCACATTAATGTTATATTTTCATTTTCATGTATCTTTAGTCTGATTTAGTTTTTTACCCTTCTCACCTAAGGTACATTTGTTTGAGTTTTTTGGTCATTTATTAGCCTTGACTTTTCGATGACTCGATTTACTCTAAATTTTGGCTTCGTCATTTGTTCTTAACTTAGCATTTATCAGTAATAAAGGTAAGTAAAGTTACACATATATTACTCATTATTTTTAGTTATTCCTTTTAGTAATTTATTTTTAGTTATTTTATGCTTTAAAATATTATAATTTATTTATATTAATGTTGTGTGTTGCTATGTTATTTTCTCAAAGCACCATCCCATGTTACAACTGCATGACACATGATGAGCTTTGAGTGGATCATACCTATATATATAATATTTTTAAACTTTATCAATTATTGATGCTTATCTCTTGTAAAAACCCATCGAGTCTCAAGATCTCTAAGTGCATGCATTAATGGGTGCACCAGGAAAGGGATGGGTAGACCATTGGTGCTTCCTAAATTATTGTTACCTATACGACCACTTAAAACTAACACAGTCCCTCTTATACATTTCCCTAATATTTGACACTTCCCTTACATACTCCTCCAAGTAATTCACCAGCTCAAATATATCTTACCTATGCAAAACCTCTTTTTACCATCCTTCAAACATAGTCAAATGGGTAGACCCTATTCTAAGAATTGATCATATTATGAGACTAAGTCAGCCTAGCTGATTTAGTCCAAGACCTAACTACTTTATTTTTAAAAAAATTAGGTTGACTAGGCTGACTGTGTCAACTAAAACTTTATAAGGATTTAGGGTTATATCCATCTATATATAGACATCATTTACTCCATTTCCAATAGAGATGGAGAGAATCATTCATGTGTGCTTCTTTATGATCTACTCTTCCACCATTCTAATTGAGGAGTCATTACTTAGGGTTTACACTTAGAGAATAATCTTATCTTATATAAATATCTTAGATACATAGGATAAGTCTTATATACTAGATCTAACCTATCTTTGTGATCCTTATTAGCCATAACAACCTCTTATAAATCACCATTGGCTAAGGAAGATATTGAGCCTCGATGGGTTCGTCTTCAAGGTAAGTATTTCTAACTCTTGTTCCTCTACTTTGGTAGAAAGAAGTGCATAATTAATGGCTTATGAATGTATTTATCTCTCCATGCTTAGGATGACATCTACATTAAATTGAGTATATTTCCTATTTACATGTTTACTCTTATGTTTATTATCCCACATTTATGCCACAAGCTTTGGTGAGAACTAAATTATATTTAGTTTTGCTTTGTTAAAAACCATAGGACTTAGCTAGGGTTATTGTGTGGTATTACTTGAATAGAGCCTTTAGCACCCTCTCTAGTGATATTGTGTAGTAAGAGACCCCTTAGTTAGCTCTAGTGGATCTATATTGGTCATGATCTAGATTGTTCAAATGTATCAACAATTAGAAGAGCTAGTTTGATTTATCTTTTCTGAGCTAGGATTGATTTATAGATCAGCTTCACTTTCCCTTATATACACAAGGTTCCACCAAAAGAGTTAAGTTGATACTATGAATAGTTTTATTGAGGTTTATGTGTCACTCAATTACTAACAGTTGTCATTCTCAATTAGAGGTTGATGAATTTACTATTTAACCATGGTTTTAATATTGTAATTTCCTTTGGGTATAATCACCCCATTCTCTAATGAGTTCAAAGGGTACCTTAGTTTCCATACCCACAAGTGTATTTGTTCCTTGATTTATCAACTTCAAATGGTTCAATTATCTAGATTGTTCAAATTTTCTATGATGAGTAGACATTGATTTCAACATGTTTCCTTTTAGGTTTCACATGGAGTAAGTTGGATGTTTGGGGAAAACTTGTTAACATCAAGTGATATTATATACAAATACCAACTTCATTTATTTTATCCTTTTAATATATAATTTTCAATATTAATCTAAAAATGGGGCATCTATAGACACATAACTTTGGTATTAGACTCTTGGCCACATCAATTTTGACATATTTTTTACATAATGAATTATACATGCTTGTTTTACTCTTATTCACATTCTCCATTATCCATTTATATGTCCATGTAATTTTCCTTTCAATTGTATATGATTCATATGAAAGATCTTCCTAATATGTGGTATAATGTTTTATTATCATAATCACACTATTTCCATATTCCATTTCATGATGTATTCATTCTTGGATAGTGCCAACAATAGTTAGATGTTGTGAGTTATTGGTATTATTTTAAGTTCTTAAAACAAATGTTTTCAAAATTTAAATCCCTCCATTGGGTTAGCCTACACATGTTGCATGTTAGTTATGAGAGGAAATTACCCAAAGAGTCATATGTATATACAAGACAAGCCTAAGCTCTTATTCACTTAGTCTCTACTTAAAAACCACTTGCATATTTATAAATATATGTTCATGTCCTTGAGACATTTTCCAAATGCATCTAAATCTAAAAACCCTTAAAGGAACAATCCAAAGTCCAAGTCTAAACACTAATTTTAAGGTTAAAGTTACATGTGGTCAAGCGATGAAATCCAAATCTATGCATTTAATTATAGAGAAACACTATTGAGCACACATACACTTAAGTGGGAGAATGACATTTTATTTAGAGTATTAAAATATAGGAAACAATCCACCACTCAATGGGGTATGGTTGAGCTTATACAACCCATTTTTCTAAACCCATTTTTAGGTCATACAAGTGTCAAAAGTGGAGTTATGGATACAAGGAAAAGAAGTAAAAAATAAAAAAATACGTGGGATAGAAGGTCATAAGTTGTATAAAAATCATCTTGACAGCTACAAATAGAAATATATGGTAAAGGCAAATTACACAGAGATAATTTTGGCAGAAAGTGGATATAACTGGTTGTGTTATATGTCTAAGTATTTTTTGGTAATTTTTTGACATATTTTGATAATTAGTCTCTCGTTATGAGTATATATCCATTTTATATTTTTTTATATGACATTGCATAGCTAGTGAGTAAAACAAAATACAAATCTACTAAGTTTCTTATCCTTTTGTGATTTGCATATTTAGTAAGTGTAATTAATCATCTATTTTACATTCAAATTTATATGTTGAATGTTATATCTTATTCAATATGAATTTAAATATTTTTATACTTGTTTATATCACTAAATCTAAAATTAGTTAAAATAGTAACTTATCATTAGACACATAGTCTAAACATACAACATAGAAGGATCAAAGATGTTGTTATAGATCACCTTTACCATTGAATGGTATAAGCTTTGGTGCAATTAATATTATAGGAAAGGGATACATGGAAATATTTGAGGGAAAATGTTTGTGTAATAATGATTTATATTTTTTCAAATGGCCCACTTTACGAGAATAATGTTCTATTATATTTACTTTGGCTTAAAGATCAAATAGATATCATACAAATGTTTAATTGGTAGGCATATTAGATTCATTGGAAATAGGTGGTTTCATATGATTTTTAAGATTAGGAAGCACAAAAGTATGTTTTATAAGGACATCCATATAAATATGAATAATAAATTGTGTTTTCCCCACATTAGGTGTAGACACATGAATGGTAGTAGTAAGAACACCTAATGTAGGATCTAGGCCTCTAAAATGTGGATTAGTATCATTTAAAATTTCATCATATTATTCCTTAATATTGGTATTATTTTCACTTGGATTTTCACCCTTTGAGGAGATGTCTAAACTCTCCTCATCCAAGTGGCACAATAGAAACACCTCTAGACTTATGGGTAGCCTAATGACGAGGAGAATCTCTAGATAGGGATAGCTCCCTTGATGTACCACTTTGGATTGTAACTACACCTAAACTTTGGTGGGGGGAAAGGGAGAGAGATAACTGAAATCAAACTATTCTAAGGGAGGTGATACACCAAATAATATGATGACTTCCAATCAAAAATATGTTACACATGAGAATAAAGGACTAACCAAACATACACTCTTTCAATCTGCATCTTCTCACATCAATGTTACATTATGAGGTTATGGATGAATATGTAAAACTAGGAGAACTATAAAAGAGGCCTTGAATGTCACTAATGAATAGACTAACTCACTCAATCCCTGACATTTATAAGAAGACTTCACATGCCCTGCAAGAAGAAGCTTGAGACAACATGTTAAGGAATCCATAGTCTTCACTAATCAAGATCCAACATTAAAGTAGAACACACTATGAATAATAAATAAGAGGTAAAAAATTAGTAGTATTATTGATAAAGTGGCATGAAAATGAGTAGGGTTTTTCCATACTCATGTGGAGCATAAGTTAGAATGGCCAAAATGGCTAGTTCTTATATAACTTGAGAGAGAGAGAGAGAGAAGAGAGAATTCTAAGAGTCACAAGGACAGTTTTTAAGATGATATAATAAATTAATTGTGCATGAAAATAGGATATGTGATGAACCATGCAAGGTTAGGAATCACAAGTGTCCATCCAAGTCACAAAACTCATGAAAAGTGGCATGAAACTCCTCATTTTGGCTAAAAAAATTGCCTTCATGATTTGGACCTATTTGAACATCCCAAAAATAATTAATATAAGTCTAATTATTGTAAATAAGGAGATGTATTTCATACATTCCTCTCCATGCATTGGTTGTAGGCTTAGTCATCTAGAATCATCTAGAAAGGAGCCATCATCATCTATAGTCCAAAAAACTCTTCCTTCATGCACCCTGCATACTTACCCTCAAATTTGGCTTCAAATTTCCATAAAAATCCATGAGATGGAGTGGACGACAATTTTTAAGAACCTCCATGTCCTTAGAAGTATCAAGTGATGAGCTCAAAATATGGCTCATTATTGACATGTTATTTCCCTCAATTCATCTCTCTAAGGATATTATCATATACAAATCATAGATTGTTAGATAGCTATTACATGGAAAGTAGATACTTGTATTTTTTATATTTAACCAAAGACTAAACCTTTAATTTGTCATTAATGTCTAATATATAGCATGTTTTAGTGATTTTTGTTGTGAAGAATGCTCAGGAAGAAGACACAGATGATTTATAGTGAAAGTTTAATTTTGATCTCCATCCAGCAAAATTGTGAACTCACATAGAATGTTTCTACAGATTCTGTAGGCTTGTTTCTATGAAATCCACAGGCTTGTTTCTATATATTCCATAGGCTTGTTCCTACCGACTCTATAGGTTCAATTCTGTTGATTTTGTAAAAATAAAGCTACAAATGGGGAAGCTATCGGCCAAATAAGATGAGAGAGAATCATTCTAGTTGGAGTCAAATGAGGAAAATACTCACTTGCTATTTTATAGGGTTTGCTTTTGATAAAGTTGTATATATTTGGATCTTAGGACTATTATAGGATAGTATATCTATTTCATCAGAATAATTGGATCTCTTAGAAATCCAATCTCCTATCTTTGGATGAGTGGATCGACCAAGGAATCATATCTCTTTACATCCTATTTTGAGTTGATTATATTAGTATAAAATGTAAGACTTTTATTATTAAAAAGATAATAGATGAAAGATACGTATAAGCATATTATAGGTTTTAGATAGATTATAATCATTTTAATTTTATGAATTATCACTTCAGTTTCTAGCATTGATTAATCTTTATTCCTGAGTCTGAGAGGAGCAAGGGCCCACTCTCCTTAGAACCAAGAATTATATACGGTATTTATGTTATGTTATATTAACTCTTTGTTATAACTAATCAAAATCTTGCTAATGTTTGCTTTTATTCATAAAACATCAAAACAAATTCATAGTTCAAAAGGCATTTCCTTATTCCAAAGTTATTTTCTTTCTAAGAAAAGTGTGTTTTATTTTACAGCAAATGTGTGAAGCAAATTTCCTTTTTTAAGTTAAACATCTCCATTTCCACACAAGCATAAATAGGAGTGTGATTTTACTTTCAATCAAAAGAGTGGATTAATTTGATTAAATAGTTACATCTTTTCCTTTTCATCACAAGAGTAAATCAAGTAGTTTAAGACACATTTCTTTCATTAGTCAAAGTTAGAATAGGACCATCAAACACCCCCACAAGAAGATTTCTAGATCTACCATCCTATACCTTACTACAAATAGCTTTGGACACCAGCCCTGGTTGATAAGACATCAATTGAATATTGATTAAATGAAGAGTTGAATGACACTCATCATTTTTGATGTCATTGCTAGGGAATAAGGTGTTAGTAAGGTAATAATTATTGGTTTAGAGTGAAAAATAGAAAAAAAATGTAAAAATCATAAAATCTCAAAAAAAATCAATAAATTGATGTACCATCCTAGAGACTCTAAAGGAAGATTCATCCCAAAATTCCCACCAAGAACACAATTTGAAACTCATTCAAAATCTCTGAGTAGTAAACCAGAAGTTACGAGTGAAACCTATCTTCAAGAATCTTCAAAAACTTGGATTGAAACTAGGCCATTGCCACAAGCAAGCCCCATAAGACAAATTCCTTAGGATAAATCTCTTGTAGGAAGACATTATTTATAAATTTCAAAGGACTTAGAAGAAGCATTTCAAAAATCCATAGCTGAAGAAAATTTTGAGAACTTTAAACAACCCATAACTGATACCACAAATATTCAGTGGGAAGATCATCCCAGCTTTGAAACATCATCAGAAGAAGAAAATATGGCTCTCCAACATCAAAAACTTGTACAACCATGAAGGAATTTTTCCTTTCCTATTGTTGTAGATCCTAATGATCAAACCCCCATGAAAAATATTTCACCAGCTAATCTACCAAATTTCTAGGGAAGATCTACTGAAGATCTTGATCAATTCTTGTTTGAGTTTAAGGTGCTATGTCAAACCTATGATTACACAATAGATAGCCAAAAATTAAAATTATTTCCCTCTACACTTAAAGATGTAGCTATGAGATGGTTCATGGGTTTACCTAGTGATTCTATTAGAACATGGGATGACATGGAGATAGAATTATTTAAAAAGTATCAAGATTACTGCCGAGTATGAGAAAGAAAAGAGGATTTCTTCAAAATCAAACAGAATGAGGATGAATCTTTAGAGGATTATTTGGATAGATTCATGGTCACTCATAAAAGAAGCAATTATCCACTCACTGAAGAAGTTCATAAATTGGTTTTCTTAAAAGGGTTGGACGAAGATACTAGATATGCCTTAAATCTGATGGGAGGTGGAGATATAAATAAGTTGGCTTTCAATCATATTTATGAGTTTTGTACCAACTACTCTCAAAAAAAACCCAAAATTAGGAGAGGAAAGTTTGGGAGATCTAATGAAGTGGGTAAACTAATGGAAGAATTTGTCGATCTAAAGATGGATATTCTAGTTACACTAAACAATACTTTGAATGGCCTTCAAGATAAGGTAAATGCAATAGAACCCTTAGGAATCTATTATCCTAAGTGCAGATAGAAACATGCCCTTAGAGACTACCCCCTAAATAAAACTAATGTTTCATCATGTGGGATTTGTGATGTAATAGATCATGATACCAAACATTGCACTTAAAAAATCAAAAAAAAACACAAGTCTATTCTACTGAAGAAGTAAAGTATATCCAAAGACAAAACTTTGCCCCATAAAACTAGGCTCAAAGATAGTTTAATGCAAGAAACTTAGTTAATCCATAGATGGCACTATGGAATGTTTCAGTTCCTTCACCTTTTTGGAAACAACCCTAAATTCCATCAATCTAAAATCCATGGGTAGGACAAGATTGGATGCCAACACCCACATGGATGGTGCCACAGCTACAGCGATAGCAATAATAGGTACCATAGCAGTAATGGATGCCATAGCAGTATCAATAATGGAATCCTCAGTGGAACCTATAGCAACAATTCACCTAACCAAGAAGACCACTTGAACATCAAACTATAATGCCACCCCCAGTTATTCAGCAACAAGGACAAATCAATCAACCCTCAATGCCTATACAACCAATAGCAAATCCAAAAAATAAACAACTAGCACCTATTTATTTTAATGAACAAGAAGAGATAGTGAATGTTGGAGCTATTGATTATTCAGACATACATTTAATATCAAGGAAAATTATACAAAAACCTTTAGTTCTCATTTTTGAAATACCTAATGAAAAATAAAAAAATAGAATCATCTCAATTAAACACTAGAGAAGCTGAAATCAAAATGAGCCCTAAATCAAACAAAGAAAACATTATTAAACTAGTAGTTCCTTTTCTAAAAAGATTAAAATAAATTGATATTAAACTAGAAGCAAACTTATTCCATGAGTTGCAAAAGATCAATATTGAGGTACCCCTACTATAAGTTATTAGGGATATACCTAAATTAAATAAGATCATAAAAAACATTTATATAAAGACACTTGGGAGGAAATCAAAATATCTAAGAACCATTCATGTTGATGAAAAAGTTGTTGATTTATTAGCAAGAAAACTATTAGTTCCAAAATATGCAGATCCAAGAAGCTTAGTGATCACAGTCACAATCGGAGGTAAAGAAATTCCTAACATCTTAGTAGTAATTAATGTTATGACAACTGATACTCTCCATACATTATTTCTTATGAGAATGAAACTCACAACTACCATTTTTCAAATGGCAGACCAATCTGTAACTAAACCAGAAGGGAATATAGAAAATGTTGAAGTACTAATAGAGTCTTGGGAATATCCAGTAGCTTTCATGGTCTTGAAACCTAAAAAAAAGAATCTAGGATATCCCATAATCCTAGGTAGACCATGGTTAGCTACTGTAGCAGCATTAATTGATTGCAGGTCAAGAGACATGACCATTTCTAATGGGTTAAAATCCAAATGCATCTCTTTGTATCCTCCTACAAAACCATCAACAAATCACATACAAAAACTTTGGGTAGATGAATCAGATAACACATCAAACAATATTTCTTCCTTAGCTATGATCACAGTTAAAAAATACTTAGAAAAATTGAATGGAGACATATACCCATAATCTATGGACTCTACTAGTCTGAAAGCTACAGACTTTGCCAGTCCAAAAACTGTAGACTGCCTCAGTTTAGGATTCTTGGGTTAGAAAAAATATTATGAAACCTCCAATTATACTTCTATTGTTTCCTCACCATATGATCATAGATTGATTCAGGAAACTATGTGGAAATTGGAAGAACAACAGCAAACTCATTTCTTAGATGCATTCCATTGTTCTTTAGCAAGATTGATTCCTCCTAAATAAGAGTTTATTGATAATGTAACCATGTTTCATAAGCTACTTCCTCATTTATATCCTTTGAACTTATTGATTAGTGAATTTAAGTAAATATAATCTAACTACCCAGGCACAAAACCAATCATGGTATTATCTGGAAAGATTTTGAACATCAATAGTTGGTTAACAAATGAAGAGGAAGATCAACTCTGTGAAGTATTGAAAAGACATACCAAGAATTTTTCTTGGGATTATAATGACATAAAGATAATTCACCCTAGCATATGCACTCATCACATTTACATGGAATCTTTCAAATCAATTAGACAACCACAAAGAAGAATAAACCCAGCATTAAAGGAGAGTCAAAATAGAGATCCAAAAATTACTGGAAGTTAGGTTTATTTACACCATTTTAGATAGCCAGTGGGTTTCACCCCTGGTAATTATGCCCAAGAAAAATGGAAAATTAAGGGAATGTGTAGATTGTAGAGAACTGAATAAAGCAACACTAAAAGATTATTTTCCTCTTCCTTTCATTGATCAAGTTCTTGACGACTTGGTAGGAAAAAGATATTTTTCTTTCTTGGATGGGTTTAGTGGGTATAACCAGATAATGGTGGTAGCTGAAGAACAAGATAAAATCATATTTACCTACCTTTGGGGAACTTTCAATTATCGATTACTCCCATTTGGACTCTATAATGCTCCAGCAACCTTCCAAAGAGCAGTTCTAGCAATATTCTTTGACCTTACAAATGATTGTGTTGAAGTATTTATGGATGATTTCACCATTCATGGTGGAACTTTTGAAGAAGATCTTACCAACTTGGAAAGAGTATTGATCAAATGTGAAGAACATTAATTATCTTTGAGCGATGAGAAATATTTTTTGATGATGGATGAAGGAATAGTGTTGGGATACAATATTTCTGCAAAAGGCATTCAAGTAGTTCCAAAGAAGGTTGAAATAATCTCCAACTTACCCATCCCACAAACACAAACTGAAATTAAGAGTTTTTTGGGATATGCTAATTACTACAGATGCTTCATAGATAATTTTAGCCAAATAACTACCCCTATATTTGCCTTGCTTACAAAATATAGTATATTCAAATGGAGTGATAGTTACCAGCAGGCCTTTGAGACCATCAAAGCTAAACTCATTACTGCTCTAGTATTGAGAGGACTAGATTGGACTCAACCATTCCATATATACATAGATGCTTCCAATATAATAATAGTAGTCCTTGGACAAAAGGATGAAAAGGATAACATGTATGCTATATATTATATTATCAAAAACATGACACCTGCTGAAAGAAACTACACCATAACTGAGAGGGAATTCTTAGCTGTAGTCTATACAATTAACAAATTTAGACACTACATAATAGGCTATAAGGTATTTTTCTATACAAACCATTTAGTTATTAGATATCTTACCAATAAACCAATTGTGAAAGGAAGGATTATTAGATAGTTGTTGCTATTACAAAAATTTGATGTTATTATTATAGATAAACTAGGGAAGTCTAATGTGGTTATTGATTTCTTGTCAAGAATGAACACTATAGGTGAGAAGAACTAGTGGAAGATAACTTTCTAGATGAACAACTATTTTCTATTTCATCAAAATCTCTATGGTTTGTTGATATAGCCAATTACCTTACCATAGGGAAGTTTCTTCTATAATTTTCACAAAAAGAAAAGAAACATTTAATCAAAGAAAGTTCTTTTAAATAAATTAATGGAATGCTATTTAAACTTGAACCTGACCATGTGTTTTTGAGGTGTGTGACAAATGTTGAAGCTTATGATATCATCAGATCTTGTCATGATGAAGTAGGATGAGGTCATTACTCATCTCAAATAACCATACACAAAATCCTAGGAGTAGGATATTATTCGCATCACCTTCATCAGCAAGTAAAAAGATATGTCAAGCACTGTGATGCTTATCAGAGAATTGGATAACCTACTCTTTCAATAGAGATCCCTCTGCACCCTCATCCTTAATTGGTTTTAGAACCATTTAAGAAATGGAGAATTGATTTTATAGGTCCTGTGGATCCTCCTTCCAGAAGAAAAGAATATCTCCTAGTATGTATAGACTATATGACTAAGTGGGTAGAAGTGGAAGTATTAAATCATGTAAGAGAAGAGATGGTAGCTAATTTTTTATATTTCAAAATCATGCAAAGATTCGGTGCTCTAAGGGAGATAGTCTCAAATCAAGGACCGCAGTTCATGTCAAACATGATAAAGCACTTCATATAAGTATATCAAACTCAACATAGAAAAACATCTCCATACCATCTATAGGCTAATGGGAAATTTGAAGTCACCAACAGATAACTAAAAACCATTTTAATCAAAGATGTTAATTTCAATAGAAAGGATTGGGTAGATAAGGTACCAAAAGTTATTTGGGCCTATAATACTACTTAGAAAATAACAACTGGATTTTCACCTTATGAATTGGTTTATGATAAGAATCTCTTATTATTTATTGAATTTGAATTACAAAATTTGAAAATATTTATAGAATTAGGGATTTAATTAGAATAAATACAAAAAGAAAGACTCTTATAGCTCAATCAACTTGATAAGATGAGGATGGAAGCACTACAAATAATTGAATTAGTACAACATCAAAGAAAAGTTTGGCATGATTCATAGATAAAGCAACGAAAGTTTTAGAAAGGAGATTGGGCACTGTTGTTTGATTCCAAATTTCAAAAGTTTAAAAGAAAACTACAAATAAGGTGGTTGGAACCTTATCAGATTGAAGAGGTCTTTAAAAATGGTTCTGTTAAGCTAATACCTATTGATGACAGTAAAAGAGCTCTATTAGTTAATGGACATAGATTGAAGCTTTATCATAAACCTCTCAATAAAGAAGAATTTATTCAAAATTTAAAAGATTAAGTAGCCTTTCTAGAGGACTCTACTTCTAGGAAAACTACTTCAAATTAATTAGTTATTCTAGAGGACTCTGCTTCTTCCAGAGAACCTGTTCCTTGATAATCTTGCATACAACATATATATATATATATATATATATATATATCAATAGTGAAAATCCTTCCAGGGACACTATTGGCAATGTATGCCCAAAAAACTAGTTTGTTGGTTGGCTATGTATTGCAAAAAGGGCTTTGGCTAGAAAACTAGCAATGTTTGGCCAAAGGGTAAAAATAATATATATATATATATATATATATATAAATATATAAAGAGAATCTCATCATGTCACTATGATTGGTCTTTTCCATGCAATAAAAGTTTTTCTTTCAACATCTGTTGACTAATCCATGCAAACTTATTTGTGTGGGACAAATAGTGAGCAAAGGATAAATATAAGGTCAAGTAAGTGAGACATATATTCTATTTATTTATGTTTAGTTAACTAGTTATCTTTGATTTAATTAAGATTTATTTTACGGAGATGACCCAAACTTGAGCCTTCTAAAATGGAATGACATGGCACATATCATAATGGATAAGCATGCAAACAAGATGGCAAAGGCGTATGTCTATATCATGATGACCTATGCATATTTGGTACAATCAATTGCATCATCAATAATTATAATGATGGGACATCATAAAGGGGTTCTAAATAAAATGATAAATAGCTATCACCATCAAAGTGCCACATCATCATTTGATCCAATTTTTAATAATTTGACAACACAGTTGGCACACTCCATATAAATGTGAGGTGCTAAATTGTATAAAGTAATCATGTCAAACTATGAACTCATAAAGCTATGGAGTTTCACACAAAACATTTCATTTCTATAGATCCTCAATGATTATTGCCTACAGATTTCAATAGAAGCTGGTCTAAACCCTAATCTAAGTTAAAGAAATAGAGTTATCTATAAATTTGAGTATAAATGGGACAAAAAATGATATCAGAGCTGAAGAATGTAGCAAAGCTTCACAAAGACAAATCTTCTATGGTAGTGTTTAGAGAAAATGGTTGGTTACCTTTCATTGAAAAGTTCTAGGGTTTTCATGAAACAATGGTAAGATAATTCATCACTAATCTCACCCCTAAGTTTTCAGTTGTTAAAGGCATTATTATTCCTATTCCTATTTCAACTCAAATTATAATTCAAATCATACAAGTTCCAGAAGAGGGAATGAGAGCGATAGACAGAATTTTATTTAGTGATTTAATTATTTAGTTTAATGGTAATGAGCAGACTGAGACTTCATGTCTAATAGATTCTAAGGGAAAATCAAAAGGGATTCATAGAAATTCACTTCCTGAACCTTGAAAATCTGTATCCAAGTGGGTATTCAAGTATATCATTTGTGAGGGGCAAAATAGTCTTTTAGGAGAAGCCATGACAATATTAATACACCTTATGTATGGGAGGCAAAAACCTCATTACAAGATTAACCTCCCATCCTTATTATATGATGCCCTTCAAAATATGACTACAACTCCTAATGCTACTCTTAGGCACCATAGTCTTATTCACCTAATTATCCAACATCACTTTCTTCAGTAAGGACAAGAGGTTTAGGATGAATTTAAGAATAGTGTAACACAATAAATTCCAAATCTACCTACACAAGAAACCTTAAATTTACTATAAGGACATTCATCTCCACCTGCTACATCATTTAAGAAAACAACTCCAAAGAAGAAATTACAAAATGTAGTCTCAAAAGAAATCCCTTCTTCTTCTTCAAGAAGAATCACAAGGTCTCAAATCCCTATATTTTCAAGGTCCCCATAAGAACCTCAGGAATCTGTAGTGCAACGAATTCCCTCGTCAGGAAGAAGAAAATTGAAATGAAAGGTTTGATGGTTGAAAAGGAAAGACAATCGAGTTTAGTTCAGAGAGTGACCAAAAGAAGGAGAAGGTTAATTCTGATAGATGAAGATGAACAAGAGGATACAAACATTCTAGATAGTCTTAAAAAGGTATCTCATTCCCCCATACATCAAAGTATCCTATAAATTGTAGATGTTGAATAAAATCCTTTAAAAATGAACTCTCCAATCATAATAGAAGAGCCAATTCCAGGAGAAGAGCCAATCACGATAGAGGAATCAAGTATGGCAAAACAACCACATGTTTCAATTGAAATTACAATAAATAAAAGAAAAACTATATGCATAAATGAGAAAGGAGAGTCATATAATCTAAATGATCCTATTATGTATTTAACCTTGAATCTTTCTCAAGCTCAAGCTCTAGAGCAAAAAAAAACAACTGACATTGTTGACTTGATCAGTCAATTATAGAATAAGGATCATCTCAACTCATTGTTGGTGCAAAAATTAGACACAACATCTGCCAATCATGTAGCAAAAGTTCACAGATTAAAAGAAACAATAAATAAAAATGAAAGTGAAAAAATAGACCTCTAGATATATGTAGAAAATCTAAAGGAGAATAGGAGATTGTAGAGTTTAGTAAACTCTTCCAAAGCACCTTCTAATGTTTCACCTTCTCCTCCTAAGGTATTTGTTGACTGAAGTTGTCAAATAAGTTGTCCAAGTATTCTTACTTTGCAAATACTAAATCAAATTGAAGAAGAATATTCCATACTCAAGCAAAAAAATAAAGTTGCAACTTATTTAAATAAAATATTGGAAAATGAAAAGAAAGAATTAGAAGCTAAGGTCCAAGATTTAGAAGAGAATTTTCAAGATGTATGCAAATTAGGGGAATCTCTTTTGGCATGTAGGAATCCTTCTTCTGCATATAGTTTGTTTTTATTTGAACAATTTTATAGATGGCAACTTCTAAGGATCTCTTATCATCTTTCTTACAAGATTTTACAGCCAACAACATTTATAGAAATTTTCTATAGTGTTGAATCTAATCAGCAGGATTTACTTTGTGAGTTTTATTTACATGATTTGATCATAGGAGACCATGAGCATAATAATTTATTGATAAACCTTCATGTAGGAGAAGTTCAAAAGAGGGCATTACATTCTACATTCAAAAATCAACTAGCATGGAAAAGCAGATTTGAAGAGTATACAAATCATGCTAAGACTACAAGATTTTGTATCAAACCAGCCTTTCATATCCCCAAATTGATCAAAAAGAATTTTAATTGTGCTTGTTTAAGCGATGAAGTTAAAACTCATTATTTACAATCTTTATATGATTGTGTTGTTTCTTTTGAATTTTTTTCAAGATAGAGTTTTGATTCAGTAGTGACTGCAAGTGTGAAAAGGTGGGACCAACTTTCAGTGTCTCTTAGAAGATGAGAGGTCATGTCTCTAAATAACTTAAGATGGAGTGTGAGGAGAGCTACCTTAATTTTTGAAATCTTAATAGAGGTAATAAACTTTAGGGGAGAAAAAAAATGGATTGGCATAAGATATAGACCCCCTTTGTTGATCATACCTATTCCAAGATGGCAGAGTTGGGCTCCATAATCAGAGGAGTAATTAAATTTATAGAAACAAATGATTCAATAGCATCAAGGGTTTACAAGCAATTTAGACAAGCATATAATAGATGAATTTGATGACTATGATTTGAGTCAGAGTTTGAATAGTAGATGCAAGATCTATGAATGCAAATGAATGTTTGCAATGGGACTTGTAAAAGGTAAAGCCTGGAGGAGATGATGAGCTAAGAAGATGGCTCATTATTGACATGTTATTTCCCTCAATTCATATTTCTAAGGATATTATCTTATGCAAATCATAGATTGTTAGATAGCTATTACATGGAAAGTAGATACTTATCTTGTTTATATTGAACCAAAGACTAAACCTTTACTTTGTCATTAATGTCTAATAAATAGCATGTTTTAGTGATTTTTGTTGTGAATAATTCTTAGGAAGAAGACACAGGGGATGTATAGTGAAAGTTAAATTTTGATCTCCATCTAGTAGAACTATGAACTCACACAGAATGTTTCTATGGACTCCACAAGCTTGTTTCTACGGACTCGGCAGGCTTGTTTCTACGGACCCTGTAGGCTTGTTCCTACCAATTTTATAGGGTCAATTCCATGGATTCTATAAAAACAAAGCTAAAAATGGGGAAGCTAGTGGCCAAATAAGATGAGAGAGAATCATTCTAGCTAGAGTCAAATGAGGAAAATACTCATCTGCTATTTTTTAGGATTTGCTTTTGATAAAGTTGTATATATTTAGATCTTAGGACTATTATAGGATAGTATATCTATTTCATCAGAATAATTGGATCTCTTAGAAATCCAATATCCTATCTTTGGATGAGTGGATCGACTAAGAAATACTATCTCTTTGCATCCTATTTTGAGTTGATTAGACTAGTATAAAATGTAAGACTTTTGTTATTAAAAAGATAATAGATAAAAGATACGTACAAGCATATTATAGGTTTTAGATAGATTGTAATCATTTTAGTTTTATGAATTATCACTTCAATTTATAGCATTGATTAATCTTTGTTCCTGAGTCTGAGAGGAGCAAGGGCCCACTCTCCTTAGAACCAGGAATTATGTATGGTATTTATATTGTGTTATATTCACTCTTTGTTATAACTAATCAGAATCTTACTAATGTTTGCATTCATTCATAAAATATCAAAACAAATTCACAGTTTAAAAGTCATTTCCTTATTCCAAAGTCACTTCCTTTCTAAACAAAGTGTGTTTTCTTTTATAGTAAATGTGTGAAGCAAATTTCCTTTTTTAAGTTAAACATCTCCATTTCCACGCAAGCGTAAATAGGAGTGCGATTTTACTTTCAAGAAAAATAGTAGATTCATTTAATTAAATAGTTACATCTTTTATTTTTTATAAAAATATTGAATCAAGTAGTTTAAGACACATTTATTTCATTAGTCAAAGTTAGAATAGGACCATCAAACACCCCCACAAGCAGACTTCTACATCTACCATCCTACACCTTACTACAGACAGCTTTGGACACCAGCCCTGGTTGATAAGACATCAATTTAATATTTATTAAATTAATATTTTAATGACACTCGTCATCAAGGACACCTTAAAATCATCTCACATGAAGTTTTCCACCTTTCTCACTAGCTTGTCCACTATGTCAGTTTTGACTGGCTAAGATGCAATAGCTAGTTGAGGCACTTATAATTTATTTCAAGGAATTAAATTCATATGTTGAGTTATCTTAAGTCCTAATATTTCCCTCTATGTTATTGGCATCTCTTTAAACATTATGCAACATGCACAATACACAAAACTTTTAATAAAATCATATTTTATACATTATCCATACAAGTGTGTACAACTCAAAAGTATGGTAGGGAGACTAAAAGAGTCCTATAAAATTTATAATCATCATGTTGAGAAAAATATTCCATTATATTAGCTTTCCAACCTCATTTACCCAAACTAGTCACTCCAAGGGTTTAACAAAGGTTTTAGGCTTGTTTTCATTCTTAATCTTTGTTCATAAAGCTCTGACATCCAAATTGCAAAAAAAATTGACAAGTATGATGTTCAAGGACCATAATAACACCTATAAATTACTTTTTCATCCATTCATAGCCTCCAAGAAGATATGAGTACTCTAAGTTAACCTATCGAGCTTGTTTTCTCCTTTCCTACATGCCTGAGTTGTCTTAAGGTCCAAAAATGGCTTCTTTTGTGAATTATTAGCAATTTTAAGGATTTAAAATATTTGTATCCATTATATAAATGTGTTCCAATATTTTTAAATTCATTTCTAAGGCTAAAGGTGTGAATGACCTCCTCCTTGGACACTAAGCCTAATCTTTGTTTAATGAGCTTAACTGAGACCCTTGTGGTCTAGGCCATCCAATTGGATTATTTTCATTACATAAGATGTAACACATTCATAATGGTTCCAAAAATAGTTTTCAATAGTCTATAAATCTTTCCCATAGTTAGAAATTAAAATGACCTATTGTTTGGGTTCTAGGCCAAAATCCTACTCAAGAGTCATAACTGTAACTCTAAGAGTGTAGGGTAGCCTATTCATTTACATCACCTTTTTCATATTCTACCATATTTATATTGATATTTTATAACTCTCCACACCTTCCTGAAGTGTTTACTCAACTCCTACTATTATCTTTTGTCATTGACTCTCAAATCTACCAGGTTGTGATCATAAGGGAGTGCCCTCTATTTGAGATAAAACAGAGGGCACTCCCCATATTTTTTCAAAAAATCTAAAGATTTTAGAGGCTTATATAGGTTTTAAATATGACATACACAAAAAAAATTCCCTTTTTCATATCATCTGACCCTCTATAAACCCCAATACCTAAGACAAACTTCTATTGAGACAGATTATGTGTGCAGGTTTTCTATAAGGGTTGCAAGTTACTTGTTTAGGGCTCTTTCTTTGCAACATTTCCCACATGAGAGTTCCATGGGATTATTTATTCATGATGAATATTTTCTTATCTTTTAAACTCTCTTCAACCTCTAATGTTCTCACCTCACACTTTGACTGGTCAAATCTAAGTGTGCCTTTGACTATGATTTGCTCCTTGAAACCCTGCTTGTAGGTATTCATGCCTAATTTAACCTTGGACATAATGCATAATATTTATCCATATCTTATAATATCATTAATACATGTTTTATAACCATGTTTTCACCTTGGGTGACCTTATATCATTACTTAGGACCTCTTTTTGAGCTTATTGTCTGTAACAATCACCTACAATGGTTGTAGGTACTCCTAGTGTCCTACAGGGTCTGTATAGGCTTGTTTACATTATTTAGATCTCATTAAGGTGATCATGGATTTTAATAATGTGATCATAAGTTTTTTTCATCATCCCAACTTCTCTATACCCTTTACATGTCCCTTGAGCTCATAAACTAAGTTCTTTCTCACTTAACTATGAAACCCTACCTTTTTATTCTTATAGGTGTTGTGCTTGGTTTAGGCTTGTAAAAAGTGCATATGACCCCTTTATATCTTCCCATATCATTAGATAAGTACCTACACCCACTTTTTCACTTTTCCTAGTTCTTTTCAATCACCTTAAACCTTAAAATTGCTCATTGTATGACAGTCAAAAAAAGTCAATTATGTTTGAACAATAAGATCTTGTAGGTGCAAATTGGATCTTGAGACACCATCAATCAGCTCCTTTTGATTAAATTCATGTTCATTGGTGCCCCCTTCCATTAATAAGGGCACATAAAACATGTAAGTATACCTTGGTATTAAAATATTAGTTAAATGGGTCACTTATAACTCTGACCTATAGATATCATTGACTAAAAATGGTGCATAAATATGCAACTTTAGCTCTTCAAAAACCACCTTCCATTTGTCACTTTCCTTCCAAACTCTGCAATGCCTTTCTCTCATGATGAGAATGCAATTTTTTATCACAATTATACATCAAATTCCTTTGAAACCTTTTAATAAAGTATCCACAATAAGCTAGGGTGCTCTATTTTTTCATTTTGGGGATTTGATCCCTAAACCTATAGTCATTATCTTCTAGAATGTTATCCACACCTTCAACTACAAATTTGACTTCCAAAAGGTTTTTTTAAGTCAAAAATACCTTTTAGGTTATCAAGAATATTTTATCATGCTCCAAATTCATCATGTAGTTAGCTCAACCCTTTTTTAATGCCACCTGTAGGTGGATATCTCCATGTACAGGCATTGATGTAGGATAATAGGTAGTGAGCATAATACTTAATCCTAATGGGTACTAGGCTTATCTCAATGCCTTAAAATTAACTCATCACAATTAAAAAGTATTGAGGCCACCACTAAGGGTTTTATCCTATCATGACGTCATCATTATATGCCTGTGTGTGCATCTTGAAAGATATATAGGCAGAGAATAGTGAAATAACCCCTGTACCAAGGAAACTACATTCATAGTTTCTTGGTATCTTCCTCATTATATTTACATGTAATAATAATATATTTCATATCTCTAATTATACTCACACACTTCATTTTAACCTTTGAAAACTTTTAAGCAATTGTAGGTGCAGATTCTAATGCTAGACTGTATGAAGATTTTGTTTTTGACTTCAACAGTCCCCTATTCTTAATAATTAAAAGACTTTTCTTGGTTATTTATACTAAGAGAGTGTATTAAACCTTCTAATACCATATTCATTACTCCCATGAATGTGTTGAAGTCCTTAACCCAATTCCTAAGCTAATTATGTATGCCAGTCTTTAAGCAAACTGGATACATGATGCTTTGTGACTACAACTCATATAAAATTTGCTTCGAGAATAATATTTTAAAGTTAATAAAATCATGAGAGAATTTAAAACATGAATAAGTACTTATCACAACTATCTAAAACCATGAACAATCATGAAGTTCTTGAAAATGGTGAAAAACTACCTATAACATACAATGATGCTTCTCTTACAACCCTAATGTACTTCACTTATCCAAACACTTTATAACATGAAAATAATAATGGGAAAAAAAATTGTATGTAAACATCATTTATATTTATCATGACCAATTGGATTGTACGTAAATTCCCAAACTAAATCAAAACCTATAGGGTTCATGAAATAGCTAGCAAAAAATTATAGTCAACTTCATGAGGATGGTTCATGAATCATAGGCAACCATTATTAAAAATATTATAATTTAAATTAAGGTATATTATTTTACCACAACCTCCCAAAATCATTTGACTTGAAACCTCTTCAGTTGTTCGTACTAAGCACAAAACTAAAGGTCACTTTTATATGTCTAGGAAAGCAAAGGAGTAAAATGGTTTTGGGCCTAAAATGGTACTTTTATATCATTTAAAATGTGTATTTGAGCTTTGGTAAGCTTAATATACATACCATGATCTTATCTCATGTGGTACACTTCCCCATGGGTCATACAAGTGCCAAACTCACATTTTTTCCTAACAAAATTGCCTTTCCTCTGAAGAACCTAACACTTTTTAGATTTGATAGTTGATTAAGACCTATTATGACAAATTTCATGTTACATCACCTCTTTTAACCTTCACATGTCCCAATAAATTTTTACAAGTCATTAAATGCCCCTTTTTGACCTCAAAATGACCCAAAAGGACTAAAAAGACTAAAATGACTAAGGACCAAGGCTAGTATAACATTAAATGACATAAATTAGCCTATAAAACACCTTTTTACATATATATTATACCCCTAAAACACCTAAAAGTCATTTTTTTACCTACGGGTGCCCCAATTTGACCTAAAAGTCAAATTTGGTCAACAAATTGGTGACTTATAGGGGTAGTATGCCTACTATACTAACTAGACCAGTAGATTTATTAGTCCATTGGGTTTTTGGAGTCATATGAATTTTGAGACAAAAAAAATGACTTTTACCATAGGATTTGATCAAGATAAGACCACACAAAGCAAGGACACACATAAAACAAGATAACAAACTAACAAGACATGCACACACACATGTACTCAAGGCACTTAGGGGAATCAGAAAATAAAATATTATGCACAAATAGAAACTAATCATACCTCATTTATAGGATTAAAAATAAAACTTCTTACATCATCTTCATGTTGAGATGAAACATAATGCCAAGCATGTTTCTCTTTGGATTGAATGTTTTGTGGATCAAACCTATTCCTTGACATTTCAATTAATCTAATCTCAAGTAGATCATCCTTAAATAGGTATCCAATGTATATATATTTTTCTTTAAATTGTTCACGTACCTCATACTTCTACCCACTCTTCATCTCATGGTCAAACTGCATCTTCTTTTTAGGCAAGGCTTCAAGAGGATTAGTTTCTTGTTCCTTAGAAGATTAAAGCTAATAGGAGTTGATGTGTTTTTTCAAACTGATTGAGAGGATGATAGCCCATCTTTATGACTTCAAAAATTTCATCATGAAATGTATATTCTTCTTTAAAGGATATATTTGAAATGTTACTTTTCCTTTTCATACTTACTTGAGTGCCAAAGTTGCCTTCTCCATCTTTGACCAGATCATAACCTCCTTAAAGAGGAGTATAGCTTGCTCCAATTACTACAAAAAAATCATCCAAAGTCTTATTAAAAAAAATTCCTTTCCCATCCATGACATCTTTCAAAGTGATGGAAGAACCAATAAAGGTTTCCTCTTCTTTGGCAAAAGGAAAACATTCTTCCTGATTAACCCAATCAGAAATATCCACACAAGAAGTCACCTATTCTTCATCATTTAGGATCCCTTGAGGGATATAAATTTTATTCTCAACTATGATATCATGAATTTTATTCTCAAAGGCTAAAATACCCTCTATTTATTTCTCCTTCTTGGTGATGCCAAGACTAGGCATCTTATAATCATATGACTTAGTCCAATGAGGCTACCAAGGAGTTAGGATTTATTCAAACAAGAGGTCTAAATTTTTTTTCAACCAACTAATCCTCCTTAGGTTCCCATACCATAGGTCCATAAATTCAAATGGTGATGGTGTGAGGACAAGATGAACTACTTATTTTAGGGGGCACATATAACTCAAAATTAGATTGGGAGTGAAATGTAGGGGATTCTTTTAGAAGCTCTTGAAGAAAGGGAGTCAGACCTTGGGCTAAAACAAGTGATTTTCTTCCTTTCACTTGAAAATAACTTCATTCCCATATGATTTAGATTGAGGGCTCTCTTGAGGAAGGGTATATGGTATGTGTTTAGGCATAGGATCTTCTTTTGAGTCTAAACCTTCCATCACACCTTGACTTAGAAATTTCATCTTTATCTCTAACTCTTCAATCTGCTTGGCTATATTCTCTTGTAAAAGTCTCTCTTAAGTTCATAGGAATCATCATGAGTAGGATTAGTACAATATGGCTGACATGGATAACAATAGGTCTCTTGAGGAAGGGTGGGAGGTACTTGCATAGGATCAAGTTCTTCTTCAACTTCACATTCTTTATTAAGACTTTCCTCCTCTTTCTTTCCCCATGACTCCACTATCTTATTATAGCTTAGGATATTGGGATTATGAGTATTCTTTTGAGGTGGTCATTCAACTTGAGGAGTGGATGAAGTATTCAATAAACTTGGGATCTCCTTAGGCTTGTAATATCCACCTTGTCTCAAACTTGGAATAGCATATCTAGAGGTCTCTTCTTTAGGTGGGGATGTAATGGGAGAGGGAAATGAGGGATTTAATTCCAATTCCTTTGTTGCTAATATGGACTGTTGCATCTACATATTGGCCAACTCAATTTTCCTATCAATGTTTTATTCAAATACAAGGCTAGTCTTTTCAACTCTCTCTTCCACTTTATTTAGAAAAGGATGAATTTGGAAATTTTGATTGGGCTCATGAGTAGGGATCAAATAAGGCTAATATAAAACTTGGGGAAGTGGATATGAATTTTGATAGACTTGGTGAGGCTTCTCCTCATTAACTCTTAATTTATCTTCCAAGGATGCAAACAAACCACTCACATCTAGCATCTCACTTGTGATCCTTTGCCAATTAGCTCTCTCAATAGGTATCCACTCTCTTTTGACTAGCTATAATGCATCTCTTGCATTGTGAATGAAATTTATAGGAACATATTGACCATGTCCCCTTAGTGTATCAAGCTCTAACATGTGCTTATCATATCCCAAGAGTATCTTCTTGAAGGTGTAAATGGATTGAGTTGAGAAGTGTCAAGGTTGACTATGGGGAGCAAGACATTGAGGAAGATAGATAAAGAATCATGACAATACTAATAATGGCCATGTGGGAGTTGATATGGATCATAAAAAGACTAGTAAGGATCACACCAAGGCTGATAGGGAGTGACATAAATTGGATATGCCTCACTAACTTGTGTAAAATAGTATTCAACACCAAAATTAGCCATAGAAATTCATTCAAAGCAAGAAAAAAAAGAAAAATGTTACCAACAATCTTTAAAGGAAAACCTAGGCTACTGGACTAGTTGATATAACTTTGGAGTCACCATTTATGCTTGGATAGATGCCTCCAAAGGTTGATTGTTAAGAGACAACACCAAAAATCTCTTAACTTTTTGGATCAAGAGTCCCACTAGGCATGAAAAAAATTGATGTCACTTGGATTTTCACCCTTTAAGGAGATGTCTAAGCTATAATCATCCAAGTGGCACAATGGAAACATCCCTAGACTTGTGGGTAGCCTAATGATGAGGTGAATCTCTAGATATGGATAGCTCCCTTGATGTACCACTTTGGATTTAAATTACACCTAAACTTTTGGGGGGAGGGAGAGAGATAACTAAATTCAAACTATTCTAAGGGAGGTGATACACCAAATAAGATGATGACTTCGAACCAACAAAATGTTACACATGAGAATAAAGGACTAACCAAACATACACTCCTTCAATCTGCATCTTTTCACATTAATGTTACATTATGAGGTTATGGATGAATGTGAAAAGCTAGGACTATAAAATAGGCCTTTAATATCACTAATTAATATACTAAGTCACTCAATCCTTGACATTTCCTATAACACTTCACATTCCCTACAAGAATAAGCTTTTCAATTACAAATAGGATGAAAGAACGAGACAACATGCTAAGGATTACATAGTATTCACTAATAAATATCAAACATTCAATTAGAACACACTATTAATAGTCATGAAGAGGTAAAAAATTAGTAGTTTTATTGATCAAACGGTATGCAAATGATCAGGGCTTTGCCATACTCAGGTGGAGCATAAATTACAATGGCCAAAATGGCTAGTTCTTATATAACTTGGGAGAGAGAGAAGAAGAGATAATTTAAAGGGTCACAAAGACACTTGTAAATATAATACAAACATTTAATTTTTAATGATAATAGGATATGGGATGAACCATGCAAGGTCAGAAAGCACAAGTGTCCATCCAAGACATAAAACTCATGAAAAGTGGTATGAAACTCTTCATTCTAGCTCAAAAAACTACCTTCATGATTTGGACCTATTTTAACATCCCAAAAATTATTAGGGATAATTCTAATGATTGGAAATAAGGGGATATATTTCATACATGCCTCTCCATGCATTGGTTATAGGCTTGGTCATCTAGAAAGGAGCCATCATCATCTACAGTCTAAAAAAACTCTTCCTTCATGCACCATGCACACTTGGCCTTAAATTTGGATTTATTTTTCAATGAAAATATATGGGAGGTATTTTATGAAAATTTTCAAGACCCTTTATGTCTTTATAAGCATCAAGGACACCTTAAAATCAGCTCACATGAAGTTTTCCACCCTTCTCACTAGCTTGTCTACTCTGTTAATTTTGACTGGCTAAGATTCAATAGTTGGTTTAGGTACTTAGAAGATATTTCAAGGCATGAAATTTATATGGGTAGATATATTAAGTCCTAATATTTCCCTCATGTGATTTTCATCTCTTTAAGCCTCCTACAACCTACATAATGCATAAAACTATCAAGAAAAGCTTGTTTTTTACCCTATTCATACAATTCCATACAACTCAAAATTATGGGAGGAATATTGAAAGAGTCTTATACAATTTCCAATCATCATCATAATAAAATCATTCCATTAGATTATCTTTCCAACCTCATTTCTCCAAACTGGTCACTCTAAGGGTTTTAGGCATGTTTTCATTATTAATCTTTGTTCATAAATATCTAACATCCAAATTGAAAAAATATACAAAATTATGATGTTTAATTACCTTTATAACACCTATAAACTCCTTTTGCATCCATGCATAACCTCCAAGAAGATATGAGTACTCCAAGCTAGACTGTCGAGCTTGTTTTCTCCTTTCTTACATGCATAATCTATCTTAAGGTCTAAAAATGGATTCCTTAGGGACTTATCTATAATTTTAAGGCTTTAACACATCTATCTCCATCCTATAAATATGTTTCAATATGTTTAAATGCATGTCTAAGGCTAAAGGTATGAATGACCTCCTCTTTGGACATTAGGCCTCATCCTTATTTAATGAACTTGATTGAGACCCTTGTGGTCTAGGGCATCCAATTATCTTATTTTCATTACATAAGCTTTAAAACATTTTTAATGGTCCCACAAACATTTTTTAATAGTCTATAAATCTTTCCCATAGTTAGAAATGAAAATGACCTATTGTTTGGGCACTAGGCCAAAATCCTACTCAAAAGTCATGACTACAACTCTAAGAGTGTAGGGTACCCTATTGAATTCCATCCCATTTTACATGTTATAACATATTATATTAATTTTTTATAACTCTCCACACCTTCCTAAAGTTTTTACTCAACTCTTGGTCTTATTTTTTGTCATTGACTCTCAAATCTAATAGTTTGTGCTCATAATGTAGTGCCCTCTATCTGAGACAAAATAGAGGGCACTCCCACTATTTTATCAGATAATATAAAGATTTTAGATGATTATATAGGTTTTAAGGATCCTCTATACAAAATTTTGGCCCCTAGTCATATCATCTGACCCTTCATAATCACCAACACCTAAGACAAACTCCTATTGAGATAGACTGTATGTGCAGGGTTTCTATAAGGGATACAAGTTACTTGTTTAGGGCTCTTTATTTGCATCATTTCCCATATGATATTTACATGGGATTATTTATTCATGATTAAAGTGTTTTGATCTTTTAAACTCTCTTTAACCTCTAGTGTTCTCACCTCACACTTTTACTAATCAATTATGAGTATGCCTTTTATTGTGACTTGCTCCTTAAAACCCTACCTGTAGGTATTCATGCCTAATTTGACCTTGGAAATAATGAATAAGAGTTATTAATATATTATAATATCATTAATACATGTTTTATATCCATGTTTTCACCTTGGGTGACCTTAGATCATCACTTAGGACCTTTTTCTCAGCTTAATGTTTGTAATAGTCACCTACAATGGTTGTAGGTGCTCATAGGGTCCTACAGGGTCTGTATAGGCCTGTTTACATTGTTTAGATCTCATTAAGGAGATAATGGCTTGAATAAGGTTATCACAAGTTTTTTTCATCATCTCAACTTATCTATACCCTTTATATGTCCCTTGAGCTCACAAACTGAGTCATTTCTCACTTGACTGTGAAACCCTACCTTTTTATTCTTGTAGGTGGCTATGCTTGGTTTACTCTTGGATATAGTACATAATACCCCTTTATATCTTCAAATATTATTTGATAAGTACCAATACCCACTTTTTCACTTTACCCAGTTCTTTTCAATCACCTTGAACCTTTAAACTGCTCACAGTGTGACACAATCAAAAAAAGTCAACTATGTTTGAACAATAAGATCTTGTAGGTGGAAACTACACCTTGAGACACCATCAATCATCTCCTCTTGATTAAATTCATTTTCATTAGTTCCCCCTTCCATAAATAAGGCCACACAAAACATGGAAGTATACCTTAGTATTAAAACATTGGTTAAATGGGTCACTTATAACTCTGACCTGTAGATATCATTAACTAAAAGTATTACATAAATATGCAACTTTAGGATCTTCAATAACCACCTTCAAACCAATTCAACCAGGATCTAAAGGTGTGCTTAATATGACTAAGGGCTGGTGTAAGGATTTTAATAAGCTAGAAATAGTATTAGATGGTTGTATATAGAGAATAGGGAAATGTACTTGAGTAATCTTGCTTGTATTCTTGCTTGCTTTGTGATATTTTCTAACCCTTTCCAAATGATCTTTGAATGGGATTTTATAGGGATCTATTATTCATAGATGAATTTTCTCATGTTAGGCCAATAAGGATAAGGATGGGAAACTAGAAGGAATTGACTGTTGGGGCCAAAAATGAGCTTGGTCAATAGCATCAAAAATGGATAGGAGTGGCATTGGCACTATAGTCCTAGTGTGGTGCTATTATCTTGGGTAGATGGGACCTTTGGGTATGGATTGGTCATGAAAAGATGGTCCTAGCTTAACTATAATCAAGTTCAAAAGGATATAGATGACTGAGAATTAGTGAAAACAAGCCTAAGAGGGTCATGAGAGAAAGAAAGAGGGACCTATGGGTTGGATGTCATTATCCATGCTCAAGTTACCAATTTTTAAATTTTATATGACTACATTTTTTTCCCCCTTTATTTTAGTGATGCAACAAAGTGAAATACTAGGATAAAGGAAAAATAGAAAGCATACCTAAACTTACTTGTAAGGGTAAATCCCATGAAGCTTTGTAATGCTAGGTGTATATAGAGGGGCACGCTTTGAAGTGTAAATTTACAAGAGAAAACAAAGAGTATATCAGTTCTTATTAGATACACTATATCTAAAATAAACATACAAATTTGGGTAAGAGAGAGACGAAGAGAAAGGAATGAATATACCTCACTAAGTACATGAACCAATACAAAAATTATTGTGTTGTTGAGTGATGTTGGATGATACTGAGTAATGTTGGGTATGTGTTAAATCAAGAGTAATATTGTGAATGGCATTGAGTGCTCAGTTCCCAAAAAAGTAACTCAAAAATGCAAATGCTGAACCTTTGGCTCCATCATCTCCCACTAAGTGAAGCTAGGTGGTCATGCATGTGTTGATCGATATCTAGAGTGTGTGTCCAATCCTTCTGAATAGGTGGCTCAAGACTACAAAATCTAGCTAGACCTTTGGCTCCATCATTGCCCCATGAAGTGATGTTATGAATTGATATTGATATGAAATGTATGTTGTATGGGATGGCTCTTAAATCCCATGAATGTACTATGATCTAATAATGCTGGTGTGGATAGCCAAATGTATGTTGGAAACTTGGCCATTCTTGGCCACTCTAAAACTGAGAATCTAGATTATGTGGAAGCCACTCAAGAACTTGGGAACTTAGGAATGTGGAGGGTAAGCTTATATGAAATCCCTTCCAAAATTATGCCAACCACCTAGAGATGGAATAATGAACACAACTGTTGAGAATGTCTGGACAATATTGAACTAGGAAAGAAAAGAAACAAATGTGTCATGCACATTACCCCCAATCATTGATGTCTAGAACATGGATTTTGATCTGTAAGTTATACCAACTATCGTATCTAAAACTAGAAGTGAGACCGATCATATCATGCATGATTCCCCATATATCTATATTATCTAAGCAAAATGTGTACTAAAACTATTGATTCTAAACTGGTCTCATTGTATAAATTTTTAGTTGAACATACTTTTTTACCTGCTTCTAGAAATTATAGCTTTTTTTCTATTTGGAAAAGAGCACTAAAAATGAATAGTAGCACCACTAGCACTATATTCCAATCTCGACATTATTGTCTTGGGCTAAATCTGATGATTATTCTGGATTCTTGACAGTCTATCTGGTCTATTCTGACTAGTTTGATGTCTGGTTGTTATTTTGAGTATTCTAAAATTGGATTTTTTGGTTAATACGAGCTCTGATCTCCATGACAAAACCCCTATTTATTCCCCCCTCTTTTGAGGGTAGGAATGGAGACCCTGCAATGGCTGACCTCAAAATAAAGAGCCTTGCACATGTGTTATGCTACAAAATATATGATATAGCAATGATAATTGACAAGATATCTCAGGATATAGCATGGTTTGTATTGAGAGATTATTAGATCAATAGGGATATGCCTAGATAGATCTAACAGTGTAAAATCATGTGTAATGTACTGAACTAGAATTGAAAGTATTAGTTGTTAATTGTTAGTTTTCATGGAGGGATGGAGCATGATTTCCATCATGGCATCCAAGAAGAAAGATAACGCATGATTTAGATCATGGCATTGTAAACAATCAAAATCAATAAAGCAACAAGCACACAACACAAGAAGCAATAAGTATATAAGAGTGGCCAAGGGGCCAAGAAAATAATGGACATGGGCACATGTCACTCAAAATAAAAAGTGATCATACAAGGTATGTTTAAATTCCATAAACACATACAGTTGAAACAAGCAAGTTGGCATGAAATCCATAATCACATAGAGGAGTAAAAGTAAAGGACATTGGAAAATGTCCTAAGGTACACACATGAATAGAATTAAAGGGCATTGGCTAATGTCCTAAAGCACATACAAGAGACAAATAGGAACTGAGAAATACAAACAATCTAGCTATGCTAGGCCAAAAAAAGCATGTAAAGAACTGTAAGTATAATCACATCTAACTAATTAAAACAAGAAGGAAAGTATGAAAGACATGTTAGTACAAGACTAGGTATATGTTAATAAATACCCAAGTGATATATACTAATGAGTGTTGATAGAGTAATCTATGTAAGCTAGTAAGTAATGTACATCAACATGATAACTAGAATGTGTGGTGTAAGAATGACATAACCTGGATGGTGTAGTCATGTATAATATACCCCCAAGGGGAATATATATTAATGTGCATCTCGTATGCAAGAGTAGGATGCCCCCTCAATGGGTAGAGTGAATCAATCAAGGGTTTGGAAGTCACTACAAACACTCAAATAATATCAAGTCAAGCATGGTAATGTAAATAAATCGAAAAACAATAGCATAAAATAGAAAATGTAAGTCTACCATGGTAGTACAAATGTAAAGCATGGATAATGCAAACAATCAAAATGTTTTTATGTTTTTGAATTATTTGAATGTTTTTGGATTTTATTATTTTGTATTATTTTTTTTTATTTTAATATATTTGAATGTTTTTTTTATTTTTGATATAATCTATGTAGAATCAATCATCAGGAGACTATGTACAAAAAATATTGAAAAACTATGTACAATTAAACAAAAAGAAACTATGTACAAGTAAGGCTGAGAAGAAATGATACTAGCTGATGAGTCTCATGGGAGACTCCCTATCATGGTGTCCTATATCAAATAAATGAATCATGCATAATTATGAAGCATGAGGGAATGGCTGAAAATATGATTTTGAATATTTTGATTCATTTTTGGTATCTTAGAAATTATAATAACATGTATTGTTCCACTCATCATTATTATCTTGATTTTGAACCAATGGACTGATAGTGTTAACTTTTGTTGTATCTAGATCTTTTTCTTTGATAAATTATGTTTGTGAATGATTTGTCTTAGGATGTTTAATAAATCCCAAACCTTGGTGACAAATGTTATCACCTACTAGAATAGGAGTAATGATGCCTTGAGCCTGTTTGCCCAACCCTTGACCTTGATAATCAAACTGTTGTATATATTTTTGACCAAACCCATACTGCTTTGAGAATTGAGCCTCATTTTGGAGAGGTATATTTTCATTTTTTTGTGCTTTACTTGTGCTTTTGGTACTATTCATTGCTCTAATTTTGCTTGTTAATCCTTTTGGTACTATTTTTGAATTTGACCCTTTGTGAATGTGTTCCTATGTTATTATGGAGTGGTTGACTACTTTACCTTGTATATGGTCCTCATTAACAATTATCTATTGTATGTGTTGTTTTAATGCCAAATATGAATCTGTGTGATGCCCATGCATTTTATGATATGCACAATAATACCTAGATCTTCTCATTGGATGGAGAGGAGGTAGTTTGATCAATTTAGATTTAATAATTTCCCTTAGTACCTCACTTGAACACTTATTTGATCTTTGAATGTTTTTTGAATCACTAGTTGTATAGGTACTTTTTTGTGATTTCTTGTTTTAATATGTAACATTGCTTGCAACCAATTGATTAGGTGAAGGGACATATGCATGATTGACACTAAGGTACCTTTGAGTATTTTGTATTATAATCTAATTTTCTAATGTTGTGATATTTTCATGTAATAGCTAATTCTACATTTGTAAATCTAACATTAACTTTCTCATACTAGTGATTTGATCCCCTAGAGTCTCACAAGTACAAACCCTAATTGCTTTCAATTGAACATGTAAGCACATGTGTTGAAGATGGTTTGAAGAAGCTATAGGCTGATTGTATGCATTAGGAACCAATCCATTGGCTGAACCAGTGGACTGATAGTGGACTAATTTTGAAGCTATGTAGTATAGGTTGCCTCACCTTTTGGAGGGGTGATAGCATGGATCTAGTTAGATGGAAAGTAGTTATCACCCTCTTGAGGGAGATGAGGAAAAGGTGTTTCTTTCCTCTGCATAAAATATGACATTGAAACAATAGTAGCCAAGGAGGCATATACATCTAGGTGGAAACCATGCATATGGGCTAAAATGAATGTAAGTGGAGTTATAAGTTGTATATCAATATGATTATAGAGAACATTCCACATGAGAGATAGGAAACAAAGGATATATAGTATGAAACTATGCATTAATGCATAAAAACTTTGACATGTGTTATGATATGTCTAATATGTGTAGTAACATAAAATTGAAAAAAAATCCATATAAGAAATAGAAAGCAAAGGGTAGAGAGCATGTAATTGTGCATTAATACATAAAGATCTTTGACTTGTAACATAATATTTCTAACATGTTTATCAAAGTAGAGTTATAAATTACTCTGCATGAGAGAGAGAGTATGCAAAGGAATATTGAAATCTTGTGTATTTTAGCAATAAATGTTGTAATATCATCCCATAATATAAAAAGTAAGCATGAAATACAAATAATGAAGCTTTGTACTAGAATATGGTAAACTTCATCATTCATGTACATGATAGGACCAATGATGGTCTCCTTATTTTTTATAAAGAATGTAAGAAAAATTTGTAAATAAGTGAGATCCATTTTTACAATCTAATTTTAGATTGTAAGGTGATAGCTCAAAAATTAGTAGGACCTAGTGTACGAAACTAGGGTTTAAAAGATGATTTATTTAAAAAATACTATGTAATTTTGAAATTGAAATTGAGTTTTTGAGTTAGATATGCAAGTAAAAAATCAAAAATTTATTGGAAAATTAGTGATTTAATAGGACCTAGTAGATGCAACTAGGGTTTGAAATAAAATAAATATTTTGATAATTACTATTGATTTTTGAATTTTAAATGGATTTTCTTATTTAAATATGCTATTAAAAATTTTAAAAATTATTAGAAAATTATTTTAAAATTCACTACTAAATTATAAAATTTGAAATGAATTTATGATTTAAATATTCAAGTAAAAATTCAAAAATGTATATAAAAAATTAGTAAGAATTTTACCCTAGGGTTTCAAGGGTTTTTGTGTGCAAATGAAGTAAGTCAGGTTCACCAAATGATTTAACAATTTTGGGAATAATTGGGGTTTTATTCCTAATTTATTTAAAGGGTCTGGATTCATAAATTAGTAAATAATATGTGGTAAATAACCTACTAATCTATGAAATTTATTGGTGATCAAAGCTTTTCTATGAGAGGGAGAAAATAAGACTTAGCTTAAATTGTGTTGATCTGACTGAGACAATATCTGATGTTCACTATGTAAGCTTAAGACACTATCATAAATAGGATTATGAATTTCATTTTATAATTGGAAAAGAGTGCCAAAGGTGAATAGGAGTGGCACCGACATTATAGTCTTTATCTGGCATTATTGTTCTGAGGATCTAACCTTTTTGGGTTTTGTTTGACAAGTCTGTCTAACCCTATCTCTAAAGTTTTAGTAGCTAAAAGTCTATATATCTCCCTTTAGAGGATATTTTCTCTTCAAACCCTATCTTCCATTTTACTTTGACCAATTTCAAAGAAGAGGGGGGGTTAGTGTGTGTAAGATTCACTGGACATGGATCCACAACCCTTATGTGGGCACATTGCCTACATACCAATACTTTGAAGAGGGATCAATCCATATGTAGTTCTCCCTTTGAAAGTGCTTGGTTCAATTGTGATATGAGAATGCAATAAAATGCTAAAATGGGTGTGCTTGAGATGACTAGGGGCTGGTGTAAGGATTTGAATAAGCTAGAAATAGTATTGGATGGTTATATGCAGAGAATAGAGAAATGTGCTTGAGTAGTCTCTCTTGTATTCTTACTTGCTTTGTGATATTTTCCAACCCTTTCCAAATGATCTTTGAATGGGATTTTATAGGGATCTATTGGTCATGGATTAAATTTACTCGCATTAGTCTGACAAAGATAAGGATGGGAAACCAAAAAGAATTGACCATTAGGGCCAAAAATGAGCTTGGATAATAGCATAAAAGTTAGATAGGAGTGGAATTTGTGTTATATTCCTAGTGTGGCACTATTTTTCTAGGTAGATGGGACCTAGGGGGATGGATTGGTCATGAAAAGAGGGTCCTAGCTTAGCTGAGATCAAGTCTAGAAGGCTGTGAATGATTGGGAATCAGTAAAAACAAGCCTAAGAGGGTCATGAGAGAAATCAAGAGGGACCTATGGGTTGGTTGTCATTATCCATTCTCAAGTTACCATTTTTTGCATTTTATATGACTAGAGTGTGTATCTTGAAAGATATACAGATAAAGAATAGTGAAATGACCCCTATACCAAGGAAACTACATTCACAATTATTTATTCTCTTCCTCATTATATTTATATGGAATAATAATATATTTCAAATCTCCAAGTATACTCACACACTTCATTTCAACCTTTGAAAACATTCAAGCACCTATAGGTGCATATTCCAATGCTAGATTATATGAAGACATTGTTTCTAACTACAACAGTCCCCTCTTCTCAAAAATTGAAAGGATTTTCTTGATTATTTATACTATGAGAGTGTATTAAACCTTTTAAGACCATATTCATGACTTCCATGAACATTTTTAAGGCCTTAACCCAGCTCCTAAGTTGACTGTGTATGGCAATCTTTAAGCAAATTGGCTACATGATGCTTTGTGACTACAACTCATAGAACATTTACTTGGAGAATAAGATTTAAAAGTGAAGAGAATATTATAGAATTTAAAACATGAAAAAGGACTTATCACAACTCTCTAAAACCAAGAACAAGCATGAAGTTCCTAAAAATGGTGGCAAACTACCTGTAACACAGAATGATGCTTCTCCTATAACCCTAATGTACTTGACCTATCGGAACACTTTGAAATGTTAAAATAAACATGGGAATCATTTGAGTGGGATTTCAATATCATTTTTAATTATCATGACTAATTATATTACACATAAATACCCAAATTAAAGCAAAACCTATAAGGTGCATGAAACAGCCAGCAAAAAAGTACAATCAACTTCATGAGGATATTTCATGAAGCACAAGCCACTATTATTCAAAATATTATAATGTAAATTAAGTTATCTGAGTTTAAAAAAACCTCTCAAAATCATTTTACTTGAAACCTCTTTAGTTATCCATACTAAGCACAAACCCATAGGTCACTTTTATATGTTTACAAAAGCAAAGGAGTAGAATGGTTTCAAACCTAAAATGGCACTTATAGAGAATTTAAAACATTTATTTGATCTTGGGGAAGTTGAAAATACATACCATTATCTTATCCCATGTGGCACACTTCCCCATGGGCCATACAAGTGCCAAACTCACCTTTTTCCCAAGAAAACTATCCTTTCCTCTAAAAAACCTACCAATTTTCAATTTTAACAGTTGATTAAGACCTCTTAGGACACATGTCATGTTTCATCACCTTTTTTTACCTTAAAAATTCTTAATAAGTCTGTACAAGTCATTAAATACCCCTTTTTTAACCTCAAAATGACCAAAAATGACTAAAATGACTAAGGAACAAGGCTAGTATAGCATTAAATGGAATCAATTAGCATATAAAACACCTTGTCACATGTATATTAGACCCATAAAACACATAAAAATCAATTTTTTTACCTAGGGGTACCCCAATTTGACCTAAAAGTCAAATTTTGTCAACAGGTATCCATAGCAATATTTTGCATTCTTTACCTCTAGGAAAATGGTCAAGATAATATTTATGTCTTTACCTTGCTTGCTAATTTTGTTTCAAAATTTTGAAAGTGTAGTTACTTATTCAGGATCTAAACCATTAAGCTCATCGATATGTCTTCTAACATGATATTCATCATTATATTCAATATCATCTTCATAATCATTTTCAATATCAAGCATAACATTAGTGATAGCACATTATTATACATCTATAAATTCTTTATCAATGTGTGTATCATTAGAAGAAGAAACAAGTATATCATTAATTTAAGACATTTTAGTTACAACACAAACATAAGGTTAAGTCAAAAGAATCTAAATATGATCAATTGTAACCCTATTTAATCTAGCACTTTGATGTATAGGTGAAGGAGGCCTAACCTTCTAAGATGACATAATATGTATGCATGAAAGCACTAATAAAGCTTAAGGTAAAAGGTAAAATTTCATATATTTATATGTAATAAAGGGAAATAATAAATCAAATTTGAAATTTAAACCTTAATAGATGATAAATAGGAACACCTAATAAAATATTAAATCCTAAGGTATAGGAAACCTAGGGATTGTCATGCTCAACTCGATGATCAGTTTCACCAAAAAAAATTACTTATTTTAGATTAAGATGATATCAATAGATTAATACTGTTGGTATTTAAAATTGTGTAAAATATAAAAACAACATACAAATCTAAATTGGAATTAGAATAGATAGATAACACACTTAGATGATTTGAAATTGATAAAACAAGAGGGTATAAATATAATTAGTTTATTTTATTGTTTTATCAACCATAAAAACCATAACTAAATCTAAAAATGTAATATATGTGCTTCATAACTACTTAGATTAGAAAACAATGGTTCAAACCCTACCTGGACATTACTAGTAAAGTTTGAGGCTTACAATAGTCAATGTCATCTAGGATTTTCCAACAATGTCCATGTCTATTGTGCAAATCTATAATTCCTTAGACTCCTACTCATGTACCTGTAGATGCTTCTTGTGTATGCACTCACCTTAGATCCTATATATTTATATATTTTTTCCTTTTCCTTCCATCCAAACCCTAGTTATGCTTTTAACCAAAATATAACCCTTGAAAAATGGGTTAGTATTTTGGGTTGCATAGCCTCAATATCTCCTAGCCAAATTGTTGAGTGTTACCTATATTATAATACTTAGAAGAAGGCTCAAATTTCATGCATTTATCCCATTTATGTGTGTGTGCAACATCATGATTAATATATAATGTATTGTAATGTTTAACTTTTGACATTTGACACTATGCAACTATGACTTTTGAGTGTGTTTATAATTGGTTATAAGACTACTCCTTTAAAGAGTTTTTATAAGTTTATGTCTTCATGATAATTTCTCAAGAGAGTGCTAATTGATTCCTCAAGTTTTTCAGTGATTCTCTTGTGATGACCAAGTTACCCAGTGAGTAATACCCTTATGATTGGTTTGTATATATACTTGACTCTTCATTATTTCTCACTATGACCAACTCATGAAACATGTCTAGGTTGATCTAATGGAGACTTCCCAACTTTAAAAATAATCATTGATTGTTTCTAGGCATTGCCACCATAAGTAGACACTTAAGGTAATAATAATTATTTGGTCATTATCAGTACTACCCTAGGAGTGATAATTAGTGATCTAAGATATGGAAAAGATATATGTAGGATTATTTATGGTTATTATATAGAATAGATTGATCCTAAATATTTGTATCTAGTGAATAGAGTTGGCCAAGAGAATAGGCATGCATACATATAGAGTGAAAGTTTTCACAAGAGTCAAATGTATGTGCAATGTCTAAGTATGTCAAAGTGTATGAAATTTGATGTCTCCAAAATGTTTAATACCAAAATTTTGTATTTATAGGCATGTTTTTAACCCTAAATTTAGATATGCATGGATATCTAGGGTTAAGGGGTATTATGTTAGATTTTACACAAGGAATGTGAACTAACATAATGAGCAGACTAATTTATATAAAACTCAAATAAGTAATATTATGAATTTATACAATTGAGATTTGCTAAAAATAGTAACATACAACTATTAATATATTGTAATAAATTGCTAACAATGATACTCAGTTGTGTTGTTTGGTCTAAAATCCTATCCTGAGACACTTATGAGATCAACTATTCAGGATGAACTTTGGGACAATGAGGGGCTTTCATCCTCTATTTAAGGATTGAAGCTAGTTCAATCTAGGATGTGGTTATAGGTCTTGGGATCCATGATATAGCCTACTTGAAATAAGTCTCTGAGAGATGTGATGTTACCACTAGAGGTCTGATACTAGTTTGATAGAGTAATTCCAACCCTCACCTTATTCAATCAGTTATAATCATGAGCACTATTAGGTTTCACTTTATGGATTTTTAAATGAATGGGATAGGCTTCTTCAAATTCATAAAATAAACATAAAAGGGAAATTAGTTTAAGGTAAAAAAGGATATTTCTGAGCTTCAAAGGGTACTAATGCTTCAAGAACCAACTTGTGTGCCCAGCCATAGTTAGACCACTGTGTGTTGAGTTTCACAAGGGGCTTAAACTCATTATCACATGGGGAAAGAGTCTAAGGAAAACAAAATGAAATGCTTAATTCAAGAATTATCCACTAAAATTAAACATAAATAAGGTCCTATAGTAGGTTACACACATGGTCTTTGAATATAATCTATAACTTTAAGTATATAGATAATAAGTATTGCAAATAAAATGAGAATAAATCATAAATGTGTTAAAAAAGTAAACCACATTTTAAATACCACATTTAATATTAATAACAAAGCACATGATCAATTATTTAGTATCAACATTCCTTCAAAAGCTAAAAATTATGGACCATGTTCATAGATAAACAAAACTTAGTCTAATAGAAAGCATGAATTGCATTCAATTTTAACAAATTTTATTTACATAAGAAATGCGACCATTACAAGGGATTCCAAAATATATTTTATAGAAAGGATGGGGATCACCTCCAAGTAGAATGAGATTCCCATCCTTGGCCATGATGGCCTCTTAAAGTTATTACAACTATAAAGGTTCAAAACAAATAAAATATTCTCTACTTCTCCTAAAAGGTGTCTAGGGTCCCACTCAGTTGATGTGTTAATGAGTTGGATAAGAATAGTCTCTCAACTTCTTAGATTGCACCTCCTTGGTGGCCAGTATAGTTTCCACTAGATCCAACTCCTTATCTAGCTTAGCCAATTTTATAAGAAGCTTGTATAATATTGCCTATGATGAGGTCAGAAGTCTTTGATGCACCTCGAGTGGTGCCTCAAGGTAAAATTTCATCTCTGACACCTAGACGATACCAGCTATAGACTGGGTCAAGAGATGCATAATCACCTTAGATCCAACCCTATTGTCCTTTGCCACCATCTTCCTCATAACTTAGTCAAAGTGACCCAGGTAGACCTTAAATTCCCCTTTATCAAGCAATGTGCCCTCTAGATGGAACAACACTATAATGTTTACTTCCTTGAAGTAAGCTGACATATTTTCCATTCCTTCTTCTAAATGTTCTAAAACCATCTGCACCACTTCCAAGTATTCCTTAATTTAAGCTCTCATGCTTCTGACATAGGTATGGTATAGGTTTAAATCTTAGAGAGGCATGAGTTTTTCTATGAGTTTTAGCTATGGTAACATTCATTTATTAATAACTAAAATGATAATTTTATACTTATTGTCTACGTGAGTGATCCTCTCCAAATACACTTGGGCTTGTTCGAGGTGTTCCCTACTCATAGTTGAGGTCTTGACTATTCCCCTAAATCTATGAAGAGTGATAAGAGGGCCTCTTTGTCCTATCCAATTAGTTTTATAGTGAAGATGATCTTCACCTATGCATCGATCACTTAGACATACTCCATTATGTCCTCCATAAGTTTTTCAAACATGGCATGAGTGGCTCAAATCATAGACATTGGATCCTCAACCACCCTCTCCTCCCTACCAAATGTCCTCACTTTTATGAGGAAGAAGATGCCATGCTTAGTATTCCAAACCATTGGGTCTCCTCATTGAGTAAATTTCTAAGTGAGTATATTCCTCATGTTCTCTAAGTTCCTATAAAAATTCCACTAAGCTTTTGGATCACCCTGTAAAATCATCTCAGGCTCCTATGATCCTATGGAAACTCCTAAGGTAGAAGGGATGAAGGTGGGGTAGCATAAATAGAGTTGGAAGGTGGAGGAAGAGGAGTGGATGAAAGGAGGGAAAGAAGGAATAGATAATTAGATGAGGTGTAGGTATGGGAGCAAAAGGAAAAAGAATAATTGAGGAAGCCCATGGGAAAATATAAGTATGTCATTAGTTTTGGGTCAAATTGACCTGTGGGATCATGGTGCCATAGAGAAGAGTGTTCAAAAGGAATAAGTAAATTAGCTAGATAAATCCAAATCCTTAAGCACCTGAGACAATGGAAAAGGGATTCCTTGGAGGAACAGGGTAGAAATAGGAGGTTGAGGAGTAGAAGTTACCTTTTGCTTATTTTTGAGCCTCTTGCCTGGATCAATTTTTACTATAATGATAGAAGGAATGGTGGTGGCAGTGGTGGCCAAATATGATTAGGGATCCTATAGAGTGACTACAAGTGTCATTGAGGTGGATAGAGTTGTCATACTTGTGCACACATATGTATCATCACTAGGGGCATAATCAAAGTTATTGAAGTGGGAGCATCGAGAGGTGGTTGAACTTATGGGAGGCCCAAAGACATTCTTAAGGCTAATTAGTTATAACTCCAGAAGAACTAAGGTGAGTTTTAGGGATCCTTGCTAATGGAATGTTGTTAGGTGCATGGAAATTAAGATGTGAGGATGTTGTACATAATTGGTACCATAGGTACCTGAGGGAATTATGGGGGACTTCTAATGGGAAAAAGGGGAGACACTACCTAAGTGGGATATTGAGGGAAAGGGAAACCATAAAGGATATACAGGGTTATTTAGGGATGATGGAAGTATGGGAAGGGATATACATGGTCATCTATTATTGGTTGTGCTTTAGGCTCAACTATGGGCTACTCTTGATGTTCAATTATATTACCTATGTAGCCTACAGTCAAGCTACCGAAACTACAAGAGGTGGTGAAGTTAGAGTAGAGACACAGGGAGGTGAGATTCATAGAGGAGAGGGAATTGGGACCCCTTGGATGATCTTCCTTGAAATCCTAGGTTTCATTAAAGGGTTGCTCTAATAAAATAGTTTTGTCTACACTTACTTTCCCTTTTTATTGGCCTCAATTCTAGCTAACACCTCTTTTTCATCTATAGGGTTGAGGTGGATCTCATCCTCATCGCTAGGCTCATGGCCATAATTTATATTAAGTTGAGATTGATATTTTTCCACATTGGCCTTGATGATGCCATGTGGGCCTCATTCTCTATGTTCTACTCTACCCAAGGCATAAGAGTCCCTACTCACTTCCATATTCTATAATAAAGGTAAAACTTTGTATATGTGGTGGTGGATGGTAATAGGCAAGGCTGAGCAATCCTTTTCTTAGAAGTTTAGGTAGTGGATAAAGATGCCTTATATCATCTTAAAAGAAATCTCTTGCTTAACTAACTAGTTTAGAACCTGATAGAGCAAGTAGAGGGGGGGCCTACTACCCAGATGATGGTTTCATCCTTGTAGTACCATTAATCAATGATGGGGTTAATATATTTCCTCATTTAAATAGATATTTAAGGCATGGTCACCTTTTTGTTGGCCATGTAGACCACCAGTTAGAATGATTCATAAATTTCCCATATGTGGTTTTGGTAGTGGTGACCATATAGTTTGTAAAAGACTACATGTACCATAGCACCCCTAGGAATCTAAGGTAAAAAATTAGAGGGTTAAAACATGATATTAGTGCAGAAGGCATCCACAAGATAACTCATCATATATAAATTATCATTATTTTATGCCTCCATGACATAATACACCGGTCAAAAATTGATAACATTCCCAAGATATGGGATCTCCTCACCCTTAAGGATGATTTCAAGTAGGGACAGCAAGAGGATATCAATGTGAAAATAGTCACTTGACCCAAATAATTGATCAAATAATATCATCCTAATATACACTCATTCTTTAAAGGTACAAATAGTGTAGGAATCAATGTTTTCCTTGTTGACCCACTTGTAATTAGGGTTCTCTACCCAATCCTTCAAAACCTCATAAATCTAATAGGTATTATCCCATGCATCCATAGTGGCTACATTATAAGAAACTATGTACTTCAAAATATTACAATATGCCTTAAACATAGCTCCCAAAATATCTATAATTTTATGCTAGGACCCTATAAAGTATGTTACATTGCGGGCACTGTCTTGCACTCGCTTGGATTTGAGGAGCATATTTCCAAAGAGGTCACCATAGGAGAAAACCTTTGGTTTGGCCATAGCTTTATTCAACCCACATCTTTCATATACTCTGAGGTCATCTAGGAATTTAACATCATCTTCATCACCACCAGCGATAGACTTGGACAACACTTCAATCGATTTAAATATTTCATTAGAGTGCTTAATTTGGGATAAGTATTTAGGGAAGGTGGTGTCTCAATATTCATGTTAAGCCTTGGGATTAGAGGATGAAACAACCATGGTGGAAAGGGATAAATCTTAATAGTAGTTAACTCTGAGCAAGGAGGGCATAAGATTGAGCTGAAAGAGATGAGGCAAACTCTAGGTAATTGGTAGTGAATAACAATAAATTAGTTTGCCCTAAGGCACTTCTATGGATGTGCACATATCTCTTGAATTTATGGTGTTTGGTGGCTCACCCAGAGTGAATTCAAATTTGAGTTAGTGGCATGATCCACCCATTCATTTTTCAATATTTAATTAACTCAATAAATTTAAATATACACCACCTACTAGATTTGGTGACTATGATGAGACGTTTTAAATCATCTTAGGGCCCAATTTCTCATTTAATTAATGTAAGGAGTTTGGTAGACACACGAATATCTTTCCCTTATGGCATCTTAGTATTTTTTTATAATTTGTATGGAAGTGTCATGTGGTGTAATCTGATAGGTCACCTCTCTCAAGATTTAACATCTCTAATAGGTCTGGGAGATTGATAACTCTGACCAAAAGCCACATGGTGATCCCTCATTTGATCATGCTCTCCCAAAATATGACATCTCTAAAAGGTATAAGATACTAATATATTTGATAGGATCTATGTGGTTTTTCCTCATTTATTTGGCTCTCCTGAGCTTTGGCATATCTGATAGGTTTGGGAGATTAATAGCAGGTTGCATGGTGCTCCCTCATTTGTTCAATCTCTCCTAGGCTCTAACATATTTGATAGGTCTAGGAGATTAAAAATAGGTTACATGGCACTCCTTCATTTGGTTGAGCTCTCCTAAGCTCAGACATATTTGATAGGTTTGGGAGATTAACAACTCTGATAGTGGTCCATGTAGCACTCCCTCACTCATCAGGATCTCCTGCAAGATTTCACAAAAATGACTAAGTTAAAATAAAATCATGTAAACAATTAAAAGCTTACATGCCTACCAATAAAGCTTTAAAAAGTGTTGAGTAAGACTCTAGGAGACTAATATCTCTAGGAAAATTAATCATGAGTCCAAATCTATAGAAAACATAGTTAATGTAATAAAATATTCCAAGTATAATAGCTTTTTATTCTTATATAATGTTGTAAGGGCTCGATAGTGCTTAAACATCAGAAGATTATAGGGATATTTATAAAGACTAGTTCTTTATTACAAACATTTTTAAATGCATGGCATACTAAGGTGAAATAGAAGTTTGAGGATTTTAAAGGTCTAAGGCTGACGTGAAAGGGATTGAAACTATGAGATTCCCTAAGTTAAGAATTTTTAGAGGGGTCCCCCACTTTTCAAATAAGTGGGATGTGTTGGCCATAACAAATGGTGACTTTGTGATCTAAATTTCAATCATACAATATTTAACATAGAGATAAACAAGTTGAACTTTGTCAAATACACTTTGAGTATGAAAAGTGCTCAAGTCTATTTCAATAAGTAACATATTGGGCTCTAGTTCCTTTCAATTCCACTCTATGCATTAGTGAGGGATTATTTTTATTTGATGGATTACTTCAGTGAGTTCATGTACATTGAAGATATAAAAATATTTTTGAAGGGGTAGGCATTTCATAAAAAAAAATTCTGAGGGGGGAGGGCTTGAGGATTGCTCTACTACTATCTAGGTATTTATATCCCCAACAAAGATGCTTTTGGTCTCACTTCTAGCCTTTCTCTATTTCTAGCCATGCTAGAAAGCCTACAATGGATATTGTTGAAATCACCCTTTCTAAGGAAGAAACTTAACATATAATTTTTGAAATTTAGACTTCATTTGATTTGATGTTTGATCTGTGAGGGTTGGAGACGAGTGTAGAAAAGGTTGATAGTAGCCTCATTAGGCTTCTAATATCTAGATGACCTTTCAATTATTTATTCATATTATCCTTATTTTTTTTATTTTGAAGTGCTTATCAAGACCTTAGCTAGAGCATAACATTTATCAATTCACTTGCTCGATGTTGAATCAGTGGATTCTAATTTTATCAATGTTTTTGGGAGGGTTACCTTGCTTATCAATATGTTTAATAGTGGAGGTTCACCTTATGTTTCCCAATTTTGGCACTAGTTTTAACTATTCAATCATCCTTTAGAGCATTCATCACTTTCTATGAACTTTTTTTCTTTTTGAATTATTGGGTTCAGGCTACCATTTCATGAGGGAAAACTTGGGAGCAAAATTATGGCAAGGTTGGTAAAAGACACACAAAATAAAAAACATAAATAAATAATGAAAGTAAACACACAACAAAATCAAACTATTTTATGCCTAATATAATATATACATTACCACCCTTTTTGAATTTATTCATAGATTTCATCTAAAGGGACAATTAAAAATTAGTGATTTAGGAACTATCCATTCACAAGTAGCGGGAGGTCATTGCCTTTGATGTCTTTGAGTTGGAACATATTTTGTTTGAGTAGTTCAGAGATCTGATATAGGCCAATGCATAATGGGTCAAAATTGGAGTGTTGGCATTTCTTTTCATGGGATTTATCCCATAGCATTAAAAATTTAGAGATCCCAAATAACTTCACCTTTACCCTCTTGTCAAACCACCTTTTGATTTCACCCTGGTGCTTACTGAAATTCTGGAAGGCCTCTTCTCAAGCATATTCTAAGTAGACAATGTCTAATAACCTTGAGTCTACCTTCTCACTACTTTCCATGTATTCTTTCATAAATTTATAGGTATGGAATATGAGTTTGATTAGGAAGATGGTCTCGAGTCCATATACCAATATAAATAGTTAACATTTGAGGGCCTATTTGTATTAGGTGCAATGAGCCCAAAGGGTGTATTTTAATAATGAATGTCATTCCTAGGGCTTTTTCTCCACAAATTTCTTGATCGTATTGATCAAGTTCTTATTTATAAATTTTATCAAACCATTCCCTTATGGGTAGTAGTTAGATGAGAATCTTAAAGTGACTCCATGTTCATAATCCCATTTAGTAAACTCTGTAGACTAGAATGCAGGTCCATTATCATAGACTAATGACATAAGTGTGCCAAATCGAGTGATTTTGTTTTCTTTAAAAAACTTGATCACCTTTTTGGAAATATTATTCTTGGTAGTATCATCCTTAGTACACCTTGTGTTATAATATATATTTGTAAACACAAATTTGTGGTTGGCTAAGAAGTTTAGATTGATAACTCCTATGAAATATATCCCTCATTACAAAAATGACTTTCCTTCAATAACGGACTGCAAGGGCATTATAACATGAACCTCCTATTTGGAAAAAAATTGGCACTAGTGACATAAGTGCATATGGGCATGCACATCCTTGAAGATAGTGGTCTGGTAATATCCCACTCATAGGATCTTGTGTGTTGTTGCATTTCTAGAGGGATGGCCACTACCTAGTTTCTCATGGAAAGTAGTCATAACATCCTTAGCCTCTTATTTAGATAGGCATCTAAGATATATGCCTTCATAATTATTTCTATAAAATACCCCTTTCTTGAGCATGTAGTTCATTATTTAGATTTTGAGGGCCCTTTTTTACATGTAATTTAGTCTAGGAGTGGACTTCCATAGAGAAGGTAGTGGGTCATTAGAGTGTACCAATCTTGACAAAGCACTTTTGCTTGGTCCACGTGATGTAACGTAATCTAGGGATCTATTTTTTTGATTAACTAAATGAGACCCTAGCCTCAAATGAGCTTAGTAGGTCTAATCTCTAGATCATACTCTTGTAATTTGGCATCTAGTGGCCTCTGTGCTCTCCCAATTCATTATGCCCGAGCATAGGCTTTATTATTAGGTCTAAGAAAATGGTGTGTACTTTATTCCTAAGAATGTATTGCCTAAATTTCTTCATTTCCTTGATTACAGCATAGGCATATTTATCTAGGGTATAATAATTGAGCTTTGTATCCTTAATATTCATGCTCATGAAATAAATCAAGTGTTCTTCCCCATTCTACTTCTGAGTGAGGACTATAACAATGGTATGTTTCTCAAAAGAAAAAGAGTAGAGGTAGAAGTCTTGGGTGTAATCTAGGATTATCAAAAGAGGTACCTATATGTGAACTATTTGATGTCTTCGAAGGCTTTCTTGGATTCAATATTCTAATCTACTTTAGCTTCATGTTTTAGCATAGCATTCAGAGGTTTAACAATCTTATCAAATATGGAAATAAATTTGTGCATGAAATTAATTTTCCCAAAGAAAGATTTTAATTCTTTTTTATTATTTGGGAGAGGTATCTTAGAGATAATGTCAAAATATTGAGGGTTGATAGAGATACCTTCCTTCATGACAATTTGACTGAGAATATTACCTTTGGTAATACCAAACATGTTTTTATTTGGGTTTAAATAAATATCATACCTCCTACACCTCTCAAATATCTTTTACAAGTGGAAAATGTGATCTGAACTAGATTTTGAGAAAACTATCAAATCATCCATATATATAACACTACACTTTCCTATCAGGCCTTCAAATTCAAAATCCATGGCTCTCTAAAAAGTGGCTCCTATATTAATTAATCCAAATGGCATCTATTTGTATTCAAAATTACCCCACTTCATTTTTAATGTAGTCTTGGTTTGATCCTCTAGGTTGATAATAACCTGGTTGTATCCAAAGAATCCATCTAAAAGGGACATCAAATAGGATCCATTCACCATATAAATTACTTATTCCATGGAATTTAATGGGTAATCATCTTTATTAGATGCCTAGTTCAGATTTTAGAATTCCATGCAAAGTTGAATCTCTTAGTTTTTCTTAGAAATGGGTACCAAATTAACTACCCAAGTGGAGTGGCAAAGTGGAAAAATGGTTCTCATTGACAATAGCTTATGAACCTCTTTATGTATAATCGGTTCTATAATTGGGTTCACTAGTCTTTACCTTTATCTAAAAGGTTTTTTATCTAGTTTGAAGGAAAGTATATGGGTTATCATATTCAGGTCAAAGATCTTGATATCTCCATAGGCCCAGATGATTACATCCTTATATCTCAACATCAAACTTTTGAGTTACTCAACTTCCTCTAATGTACACTCAAGGCCAATGTTAATAGTTTTGGGGTGATCGGGGGACCAATAGGTTGATAGTTCTAAACTTTGTGTCTTAATACCTCAGCTTCTCAGATGGGTGTTTAAACTTATCAAGGTCTAATACTTATTCCATATATATCATGCCCTTTGGGACTTAGTTTTGTTTAAGATTCATGACATTGTCCCATTCATAGTCTAAATTTGTTGGGTCATCTTTCTCCTCATCAATGATGTGGGCTTCAAATACCCCAGTGTTGTTGAGGAATTCTAGAATGTGATGGTCATCCTTGAAGACTTAGAAATTTTTAACATTATCCAATACATAGGGGCAAGGGATTAACTCTATAGAAAAGTCATGTAATCTTGTGACATCTAGAGGTTATATATTCACAAAAAAAGTTACCAATGAATCAGACACTCAATTTTATTCTCAAAGAATGGGAATAACATTAAAGGCAATAAACATTTATATCAAATCCAATGCCCTATGTTTGTACTTCCTTAAGTAGGATAGTTTACATTGGAATATAATCCTAGCTTGGTTTATGACCAACTCAGAATCACCAAACACTTTGAGCTCTTTGACCCTATGTTTTAGGCTACTTGCATCCCAAAGATCAAGGCCTCATATTTGACCAAGTTGTTAGTACATGGGAAATGAAGTTTATAAGTGGCTAGGTATCACTTTCCTTATGGGTCAACAGAAGGATTCCTACCCTAGAACCTTGCTTAGAATTGGCTCCATCAAAATATAGGGACCACAAACCTAGCATATTGGGATAATTACCAACCTCATGTTTAGCTAGTTCCATATATAGGGTGTAGACTCCTAGGTCTGAGGATATTAAGCTCACCTTTTAATTCATGGTGTTATATTATGTGGTCATGTGTTTCATCCTAGGTTATCTATCTAATTTGATCTGATTAGCCATGCCTCTCCAAGGTATCCACATATGATAAATTTAGTAGCCATATACCCATTCAAGGCTTTAGACCAATCCCTACTAAGAAGCATTTTTTAGGCTTCAAGGATTTATAATACATGGATGTATATGAACTATTGGATCTTGGGCTTAGACTCTAGTTGTATATGGGCATTTAGAAGCTAACCAACTACCTTAACCTCTAATTTATCTATCTAAACCACCACCTTATTTGATTTGATAGAACCTAACCTTAACTTCTCACAAATTTATGTAAGCATCACATTAGGTGAAGCTCCTGAGTCAACCAAGTAGTTATGTAAGTTCTTCACAAACATTCTAACATTTAGAAGTAAGGGGGGTCTTTAGCTTTGTTCTTATGTATGAGCATGTTCATGTGGGAAACCTTTTATTTTAGCTGGGTTAGATTATTTGTAAGTAACTTTAATAAAATGTCTCTTTGCTCAATTATTTAGGTAAGCTCATGAAGCATTATATTGAATTTTATTTTCTTCATGTCCTCTATTATGTTATACCCTACCTTGATCTAAACTAGTTGGGTCTCTATATAAGCCTTTGATTCATTGGGTCTCATAGGTGGTGGGTCAATTTGGACTCTGTGATCAAGAAGTGTGGCAACATTATTTGCAAGAGTAGAGGTGGTAAGGGGTTATTGTGGCATCCTTTCCTAAGGGCATAATTGTTCCTTTAGAATTGCTAGAATGCATGGATCTCACTGGTACTCTCCTTTGGCATAATTTCCTCTTGGTTAGGAACTCCATAGTTTATAATACCATCATGATGCTTATGGGTCTATAAGTATTAGAGGCTTTTGGGTGGTTTAGGACCACATTGTATTCCTACATTTCTCTTTGGAAGATATCAAAGGTGCTATATAATTTTATGTAGTTAAGTTCCCCATGTTGGGTTGTGTTATTCACTTGGCACCAGTTTGGTAGGGCTATCTCATAGATCTTAATCTTAGGTAATTTTTTAGGTGATGGATATGGGTGGTTATTGGGGTGGTTATAGGATCTATTTTTCCTTTGATAGGTGAAGTTCCTACTATAACTCTCACCAGTAGAGTTCCCCATTTGTTTATGGAAGCCCAAAAAGTCATTGCTCAACCTTTGTACCATACATTGGATAAATTCCAACTCATTCTTGTTGGACTCCTTGGGTATGCTTTGAACATTATTTTCAATGGCCAATATTCCTTAGTGTTATAAGTGGGGAACTACCTCACTATTTTTTAGGTTAATAAAACCTAGGTGTTAGATTTGCATAACATGTCTCAATGTAAGTTGGTTAGTTATGGGTAATACTTGATATGGAGGAAGGTTCTAATTTTCATTAGCAATGAGGTTTAAGGATGACATATTTGTTAAAACATTAGGAATCTGAACCTCATTTGAATTTGGGGGTTGATTTGTTTCTGTCCACCTTTATGACTTTAGCATAAGTTAAGGGTAGATCTATAATCAAGGTATCCCATCTTAGGAACATGGTCACCCAGGGGTCTAAGGAGTTATTATACATTTCAATCCCTAGTTGAGCATTAAGTTGATAAAGCACAGTGACCCAACTATACATATTTTGTAACCTGGCACTTAAATTTTTGATGGGCTCACTTGGTTCCCTCTTAATACACAAATTATTGGTAGAGGACACTAAGGTCAATGACTTGTCTGAACTGATCTCTAAATGTACTGCTAAATTTCTCCCACCCTGTAATGGATTTCTTAGGGAGGTTAAGGAATTAGTCATAGGTTTCATCCATCAAAGTGAACTAGCATAGTTTGCAAGCTACATCCTCATGTTCCACATTTAAGAGCCTTAGGGAAGTCTTATATAAAGTTACATGCTCTTTAATAGTCCACCCCACACTAGGTGTGAAATGTGGAAAGTACCTCTTTGGGCTCCTAGGAAGGTCATGGATAACTCTAAAAATATTGATAGATGACCCAAATAATCAGGTCATAGGGGCAGCCATTGGAGGTGGTTTATATGGGGTAGACTGTGAGGATGAGCTAGTGGGAACAACTATAGATCAAGGTCTATTTCCACCAAACTAGACTATCCTATGAAATTGCAAAATAAAAATAATTAGTCTACCTTGGAAGGATTGAGATATGGCGATTTATGTAGTAGGCTCTAGATTATTTAAGGGTAGACTAGTGGGTTATGGTTTCTTTACCGACCCTCTTTGAGGTTTGCTAGTTATTATATGTGCTTAAAGCACACAATAATGGATAAAATGTAAATGAGGAGGATCAAGAATCACTCAATAAAATATATTTTAAAGGAAGGGATTCCTACTAGTAATCACTCTCAAACCATCCATCTAGTGTTAGTTGTTGTCTAGTCCAAAATCCTATCCTAAGACACTTATGAGATTAAGTGTTCAGGATGAACTTTGAGACAATAATGGAATTTCATCCTCCATTTTAGGATTAAATCTAGTTTAATCTAGGGCATGACTATAGGTATTGGGATCCATGATATAGCCTACTTGAAATAAGTCTTTAAGAGACACACTATTACCATTAAAGGTCTGATACCAATTTGATAGAGTAATTCCAACCCTTACCTTGTTCAATCAATTTCAATCAAAAGCACTATTTGGTTTCACTTTATTAAATTTTAAATGAAAGGGATATGTTTGTTCAAATTCATAAAACAAACACAAAATGGAAAGTAGGGTAAGGTTTCAAGAACCAAGATTCAAAGGTTACTAATGCTTCAAGAACCAAGATTCAAAGGGTGTTAATGCTTTAAGAACCAAATTGTGTGCCCAACCATAGTTAGACCACTATGTGTTGAGTTTTTATAGGGGATCAAATTTGTTATCACATGGGGCAAGAGTCTAAGGACAACAAAAGGAAATGCTTAATTCATGAATTCTCCACTAAAAATAAACATAGAGAATGGCTTGTAGTAAATTACACATAGGGTCTTTGAATATAATTTGTAACTTTAAGTACACAGATTATAAGTGTTGCAAAGAAAATAAGAAATTCATAAATGAGTTAGAATAGAAAAACACATTCTAACTACCACATTTATTCTTAGTAAAAAATCACATGATCAAATATTTAGCATCAACATTCCTACAAAAGTTGAGAATGATGGACCACATTCATAGATAAACAAAACTTAGTCTAACAAAAATCATGAAATTTTGTATTCAATTCTAACAAAGTTTATTTGCATAGGAAATGTCAACTATTATAAAGGATTTTAGTCTATCATTTATAGAAAGGATGAGGATCACCCCCAAGTAGAATGAGATTCCCATCCTTGGCCATGAAGGCCTCTCAAATTTTTTACAACTATAAAGGTTTAAAACAAATAGAATATTATCTACTTCTCCAAAATGATGCCCAGGGGCCCACTAAATTGATGTGCTAATGAGATAGAGTATAACCATCTCTTAGATGCTTAGGTTATGCCTCCCTGGTGACCAACATGACTACCACTAGATCAAACTCACTATCTAGTTTAACCAAGTTCATGGGAGGCTCACAGAAGATCACCTCTAATTAGCTCAGAAGTCTTTGATGCACCTAAAGTGGGGCCTCAAGAAAAAAATTTACCTATGACCCCTGGATGATACTAGTTATGGACTACATTAAGATCTCCAAAATTGCCTTGGATCTAACCCTATTTACTTTTACCACCCTCCTCCTCATGACCTAGTCAAAGTGACCCAGGTAGACCTCAAATTCCCCTCTATCAAGTAGTGTGCCATTTGGATGGAATAACATTATGATGTTGACTTCATTTAAGTAAGTCATCATCTTTTCCATGCCTTCTTCTAGAGGTTCCACAACCATTTGTGCCACTGCTAAGTATTCCTTAATTAAAGCTCTCATGCTTCCAATGTAGGTCTAGTATAGGTTTAAATCAAATAGATACATGATTTTTAGCTTCAATAACATTCCATTATTAATAACTATAGTGAGATTTTTACACTTTTTGTCTATAAAAACAATCCTCTCAAAATATCTCTGGGTTCATTGGAGGTATTCCATGCTCGTAGTCAAGGTTGTGACTACTTCCCATAAAGCTATGAAGAGTTGTAAAAGGGCCTCTTTGACCCAGCCAATTAGTTTTTTAGGGATGGTGATCTTCACTTGTACCTCAAGTACCCAAACCTACTCCTTCATATCCTCTATAAGCTTTTTAGACATGTCATGAGTGGCTCATATCATGGATACTAGATATTTAGCCACCCTCTCTTCCCCACTAGATATTATCACTTTTATGAAGGAGAAGAGGTCATGTTTAGTATGTTAGACCACTAGGTTCCTCCTTGAGTAAATTTCTAAGTGATGATCCTCCTCATGTTCCCTAAGTTCCTATCAAACTACCACTAAACATTTGGATCACCATGTATAATCATCTCAAGCTCATATGATCCTGTGGAAACTCATAGGTTAAGTTCCCTGAGTTTTTATCAAACTCCCACTAAACTTTTAGATCACCATGTAGAATAATCTCAGACTCATGTGATCATGTGGCAACTCATAGGGTAAGTTCCTTGAGTTCCTAAATAACTCTCACTAAACTTTTAGATCACCATGTAGAATCATCTTGGGCTCCTATGATCATGTAGAAACTTTTAGGGCAAAGGGGGTGAAGATGGGGGGGTAGAGATAGATGTGGAAGGTAAAGTTATGAGAAGAGGAGTGGATGAAGTAGAGGGAAGGAAGGAAGAGAGAAATCAAGGTTGTGGAGGTATGAGAGCAAAAGGGGGATGAACAAATAGGGAATCCCATAGGAATATCTAAGCATGACATTGGCTTTGGGTCAAATTAACCTACGAGATCATGGTAATAGGGAGAGGAGAGTTCAAAAGGAATGAATAAACTAATTGGTTAAATCCAAATCCTTAAACACATGAGACAATTGAAAAGGGAGGTCTATGAGGCACATAGGGAGAAATAGAAGGCTAAAGAGTAGGAGTTACCTTTTGATTATTTTTGGTCCTCTTGTCTGGATTAGTTTTCACTATAGTAGGAGTAGTGGTGGAAGAGGTGGTTGGAGAGAACTATGGAGCCTATAGAGTGACTATAGGTGTCATTGAGGTGGATAGAGTTGGATAACTTATGCATAAAGGTGAACTCATTATTGGGGGCATGATCAAAGTTGTTGAAGTGGGAGCATTGGGATGTGGTTGAACTTGCAGAAAGCCCAAATGTAGTGTTGAAGGCTAGGAATTTATAACTCCTAAATACTTCAAGTGAGTTTTAGGGATCCCTGCTAATGGAATGGGTTAGGTGGATGGAAATTAGGATGTGAATATGTTGTACATGGTTAGAGATAGAGGTACCTAAAGGAATTATGGGGGATTAAAAATGGGAAAAAGGGGAGGCACCACCTGAGTGGGACATTAAGGGATATGTAAAATAGGGGATCCATTGGGTTATTGAGGGATGGTGGAAGTATGGGAAGGGATCTCCATGGTTATCTATTATTGGTCATGTTTTGGGCTCAACTATAGGATGTTGATGATATCAAATCAAAATGTATTTACATCCTATGGTTAATCTAACTAGATTATAGGAGGTGGTGGAACCAAAAAAGAGACCTGGGAGGTGAGACTCATAGAGGAGAGAGAGATAAGACCCCTTGTATAATATTCTTTGAAATTATGGGTGTCATTATAGGGTTATTCTAAGTAGATGGTTTGATCTACATTTACTTTCCCTTCTTTTTGGCCTTGATTATAGACAACACCTATTTATCATCTGTAGGGTTAAGGTGGATCTCATCCTTATCATTAGGCTCATGGTCATAATTAATATTAATTTGAGATTATTATTTTGACACATAGGGCCTGATGACACCATGCAGGTCCCATTCTCTATACTCCATTCTACCCATGGCATAAGATTCCCTAATCATTATCATCTTTTATAATGTAGATAAGCCTTCTATTGGTGGCTAAGGCAATGGATAAATATGACTTCTATTAGCTAATAAGTACTCATATTCATCTAATGTGTCTGAAACCTAGTAGGGAAAGTATAGGGGGTCCTTACAAAAACCTACACCCAGATGATGGTATCATCCCTATAGTACCAAAACCACTAATGGGGGTATGATATTTCATGATTTTTTTGGAGATTTAAGGCATGGTCATCTTGTTTATGGCCATGTAGAGCACCGAGTAAAATGATTCATATATTTCCCAAATGTGATTCTAGTAGTGGTGGCCATATAACTTGTAAAAGATTACATATACCATAGTGCCCCTAGGAGTCTAAGGTGGAAAAGTAGATGGCTTAAACATGATATTAGTATAGATGACGTCCAAAAGATAGCTCATCCTATATAAATTACCATCATTTTAGGTCTCCATGACATATTACACAAGTTAGAAGTTGATAATGCTCCTGAGATCCAAAATATCCTCACCCTTGAAGATGATGACAGGTATGGGAACTCAAAGGAGATCAATATTTAAATAAGTACTTTCCCTAAATAATTGATCAAGTAGGATCATCTTGACATGGACTCTTTCCTTGAAGGTGTGGATAGTGTAGGAATCAATGTCTTCCTTGTTGACCCACTTGTCTTCAGGGTTCTCCACCCAATCTTTCAAAACCTTGTAAATCTGATAGGTGTTATCCCACATGTCCATGGTGGATTCATCATAAGAGACTATGTACTCCAAGATATTCTAATATTCCTTGAAAGCAATTCCTAAGATGTGTGAAATTTTGTGCCTAAACCCTGTAGAGTACATGATATCATGGACACCATCCTACACTCACTTAGATTTCAGGAACATATTTCCAAAGAGGTTAGCATAAGGGAAAACCTCTACTTTGGCTACAGCTTTATGCAAACACACATTTCATATGCCTTGAGGGCATCTAAGAATTTGGCCTCATCTTCATTATAATTGGTGGTAGAATTGATCACCACTTCAATCACTTTGAATATTTCATTATAGTGTTTGAAATGGGTTAAGTTATCAGGGAATTTGGTGTCTTTATATTTGGGCTCATCCTTGGGGTTAGAGGATGAAGTATCCATTATGGAAAGGGGAAATCTTGAGAGTAGCTAACTCTAAACAAAAAGGCCATGAAGGGCATAGGAATGAGCTAAAAGCGAGGAGGATAATTATAGGTAATCAATAGTGAATAATGATAAATCATCTTGTCTTGGGGCACTTATAGGGATGAACACATATATTATACATTTATGGCATTTGGTGGCTCACCCATAATGAATTTAAATTTGAGTTAGTGGAATAATCCACCCATTCATTTCTCAATCTAGAATTAACTCAATAAATTTAAATTGATGCTTCTTACTAGATTTGGTGAGTGTGATGAGATGTTTTAAATCATCTAATCAGGGCCTAGTTTCTCATTTATTTAATGTGAGAGTGTGGTAGGCACATGACTATCTTTCCCTTATGGGATTATAGTTGGATTCATCTCATACTAAGTTCCCATCATTAGTTGGTCTTATTTGTGGCTAGTGCCACTTAAGCATGTCTAGGTGTCACACTTTACATGTTAGAGAGATAAAATGGGCCATCTGGAGCATTGATTTGATGCATGGTGTCTTTTTATTGCTTTATAAATCTCATTATACCTCTTTGTAACCATATCAGGCATTTTAGGCCTTTTTTACCAGTTTATATAGAAGTTCCACATGACATGATATGATAGGTCAGGCTCTCATGGGCTCTAATATCTTTGATAGAACTAATAAAATGAAAATTCTAACCCTAAATAGCATGGTGTTCACTCATTCATTTAGGCTATCCCAAGGTCTAACATCTCTGACAGGTCTAAGATACTGACAACTCTGATAGGATCCACATGGTGCTTCTTCATTTGATCAAGATCTAACATTTTTGATAGGTCTAGGATATTGATAGCTTTGATAGTGGGCTGCATATGTATCCCTCATTAATTTAAGATCTCTTGGGCTCTAACATCTCTAATAGGTTTGGGAGATTGATAGTTCTCACATCAGGCCACATGATGCTCCCTCATTTGTTTAGCTCTCTTGTGAGATTTCACAAAAATGACTAAGTTAAAATAAAGCCATGCTAACAATTAAAATCTTACCTACCTACCAATAAAGCTTCAATAAGTGTTGAATAAGACTCTAGGAGACTAACAACTTTGGGAAAACTAATCATGAGCCCAAATCTATAGAAGATACATTTAGTGTAATAAAATATTCTAAGTATGATAACTCTTTATTCTTATAGAATGTAGTAAGGGATAATTTATGTTTAAACATTAAAAGACTATACATAGCTCTATAGATACTAGTTATTCATTACAAACATTGTTAAACATGCATCATACCAAGGCAAAATAGGATTTTTGGGATTCTAAAGGTCTGAGGCTGACGTGGAAGGCATTGAAATTCTAGGAATCCCTAATTTAATAATTTTTAAAAGGGTCCCCAAATGTTTGAATAAGGGGAATGTGTTGGCCATAATAAGTTGGTTTATTGTTTTGATACAGGTATGATCTAGAATTGGAATGGAAGGTGATCCTAGAAACAACATCAAATTCTATAAAAATTCTTTTTTTGGCCTCAAATGCTTGTGTCGGATCTTAGATAATTGCATTGATAGAAGTGTCTAACCCTACTACAAGTGTCATATATAAATATTAATTAGATTATGATGTGACTAATTGAAGCCTTATAATTTTTCTATCACTTTATTTTGGTGTATACATATCACACACACAAGTTATTACTCTTTGTCAAATGATCAAAACCTTAGCTTCCTCACCCTTGGAGTGACTGTTGAAAAAATGGGTTAGTGGGCTCATGGTGTTGAGCTGCCCCAAAGACCCCTCAATCAATGGGAGTTTCCTACATAGTCAATACTTTGAAGATGATCTCATACTTATTTATTTCTCCCTTACATGTTGGATTATATGTGAAAAAGGATGAAATGTGTGATAAATAAATACATGTAGTGACTTAGCTTGTAATTTGGAAAATATGGATCATGAATTACTCTTCAAATGCTTCAAGCCTATGGGAATATTTCTCCTATGACTGATATAGAAATAGGTATGAATAGGGCAAATTTTCTCACTTAAAGGCTTGATTGGGTGTTTCTTGGTATATTTCCTTATGATTTCCTAGTATTTGCAAGGTGAGGAATGAATGAGGGATGATCTTGTGTGTGTGTGTGTGTGTGTGTGTGTGTGTGTGTGTGTGTGTGTGTGTGTGTGTGTGTGTGTGTGTGTGTGTGTGTGTGTGTGTCCATTTTATAAATATCTTACACTAAAGCACTTATGCTAACCTTAATGATACATTTCATTTGTAAATTGGATGACTTTTGAGCACTAAACACTTTATAGTAAAAGTGGACACTTGTGTTGATGTAGGTGTCTATCTAGGACACACGTGTTTAAGAAGCTAGAAAATAAGTGCATATATAGAACTAGTAGTGAAGGATAATAATCAAATTTTGAGATTATTGCATAGTATAGAAGGCTTGATCATCAGAATAATAATGTTCAAACTAATATCTAATTAATTTAGGCATAAAGAGATAGTGAATGTGAGACTTTAGACAATAGACAAGTCTATAAGTAAAAGGTATAACCATAATAGATGTTTGCCAAGTGTACAAGACTGGGGTACTACATAAATCTACAGTATGTAAATGGAATTTGTATTTCCATTTAAGATAATTTTGGAATGTTTAATTTAAATTTAGTGGAAGAAACCTATCAATGTGCATTTAAGTCAAAATAAAATTTATAGACAAGGTAGTAAAATACATCTAGAGCTAAAGGGAAGGTCTGAAGAGAGAGGAAAACCATACATTTGTATAGAAAAACATACTCATGAAGAAGATTCTAGTACTTCTCAAAATAATAATCAAACCTAAATAGGAAAAGGGTATTCTTCTAGAGGAATATGATAGTTTGGAAGGTGAAAATGTAGAGGATTCATGGGTAAGTGATTAGAATGTGGATATGTTAGACATAGAGAGTTTGGATGTTGTAAATTATTTTAGAAAAATGGTAGAATAAATAAATCATATTGCTCATACAGATGAAAAAAATGTTACATATTTGACACACATAAAGGAACTAAAGCATGGCGAAGCTATTATGATGAAGAAAGTGTTGTTGAAATTAAATGAGATGGAGAATCCACTGATGCTTACAAATAATAATAACCATACTATTTTTAAAGTGGGATGTGAGTGTTGTATATTTATTTTTGATATTGGTAGCATGGATAATTTGGTTTTGAAAAAAAATGTAGACAAGCTTGGATTGAAAATAATAGTGTATCATAATCCATACAAGACTTTTTGATTTCTTAACAATCATCAAGTATGGGTAAATGTGAAATGTATGACTAGTTTTCAAATCAAGTCTTACAAAGATGAAGTTTTATGTAATTCCCATGGATGTATGTCATGTGTTATTAGGAATACCATGGAAATTTGATATAAATGTTATGTAATTTGGTAGAGAAAACACTTGCACACATGTGAAGGATGGTAAGAGGTTCACATTTAGGCTAAGGAAAGAGGAGAAGAGGTGAACAATAGTCCTAAGGTTTTGTTTGTTTTTTGGTAATCATTTCTTAAAAGAGGCAAATAATGCAAAGGTGTGTTTTGATTTCATTCCTATCTAATAATTTATTATTTAAAAAGAGGCAAGTGAAATTCCATTTGAAGTGAAAATTTTATTGAATGAGTTTGTTGTTATTGTTTCTAAAGAATTAACAGATGGATTTCCACCAATAAGAATCATTAGTCACCATATGTATCTAATTTTTCAAACAAAGTAGCATAATAATCAAGTGAATGAGTTGTTGAATAAGGGTATAATAAGATAATGTTTAAGCCCTTGTGTAGTTCTAAAACTATTGACACCTAAGAAGGTTGTAAATTTGCAAATTTGTATAAATTCAAGAACAATTAACAAGATCACTATCAAATATAGATTCCCATTACCAAGGATAGATGATTTGATTTGAAGAGTGGATATCACCAAATTAAAATTAGAGAAGGCGATGGGTGGAAAATTGCATTCAAGATAAAGGAATATGGGTCGTATGATTGGCTTGTTATGCCATTTAGATTATAAAATAAAGCTAGTACATTTGTGAGACTCATGAATGAAGTGTTAAAATATTATTTGAGAGAGTTTTCCACTATGCATTTAGATGATATATTGATTTTTAATCACACAAATTAAGAGGATTTGTTGCATATAAGGTAAGTGTTGCAAAGATTAAAGGAGGAAAAGTTGTTAGTCAACTTGAAGAAGTGTAGAATCATGAAGGAAGAGCTAATTTTTATGTGATTTATAATCTCACATAATGTGTTAAAAATGGAGCTTTAAAATGTAAGAGTAATTGACAAATGGACATCACCTAGAAGCATGTTTGAAACTACAAATTGTCATGGGTTAGAAAGTTTTAATAGGATATTCATTATAAACTTTAGTGGTCTATGTGCACCCATGATAGAATCTATGAAAGGTGTCAAGAAGTTTATGTGTAGTTTTTTTGTTGAGATAACTAGGTTACGCTAATAAATTAAAAAGAGAATGAAAAATAACTTGAGGTATCAACCTCGCAGGGAAAAACCAAAACATGATTTAGACCCACCAAGATGGTTAGCAAGATTTTACCCACTTGGTGAGGATTGACATCAAAATACATAATATCCAACCAAATACATAGAACAGTAAATTTTACTTATATATTATATTAACTATTACATCAAGAGTTACTAAAAAACCTAAACGAGTTACAAAAACCATAAACCAAGACACCAACTACCTACTTATACAACTAAACTAGGACCAAATTCTACCGTTCATTACCAAAGTCAATCTAACACTATTACATCTACTCTTAGAGGCATATTTTCATTTGTTAATTATACATCCTACTCATCCTGCTTACCACCTTTCCAACCATTTATGACCTCATCATTGAACTACTCCCCTTCCTCCTTACCATCACAGTGCACAGGAGGCTTGAAAATACACTCAAGTGAAAGCAACATCCCAAGTCTGGCCTCCAAGAAGGCTAAGTTCCCCTACAATTTCACAATCCCATCCAAAATTTCATGGATATGGTATGTAGTCTCTAAACCCACTAAGTGAATAAGCATCTTTAAACCCAAATGATATTGATGTAGGGTGAAATATCCAACTAAATTTGATAAAACATTCACTCTATTGATCACCTGTGCAACATAAAAGACATTTATGCATCCAATGGATTGTTTAAGGTCCATCATGAATGATTTTTAAAAAATAGAATCACCTGGTCCTCTAACTCATCAACCTTAGCCATTTCTTGCCACATATTTCACAACCAAATTATCATTAATGGATTATGAATCTCCTTGTCAATATGGTTGACAAACTGAGCTAAGGTCACCTCCTCTATTAGCCATTCAGGATAAGCTACATGGTGCTCTATATATACACATAATTTTCAAAAATTTATCAATTACTGATGCTCTCTATCTTATAGGAACCTGTCAATTCTCAATCTCTCTAAGTTCACACCTTAAGGGGTACACCAAGAAAGGGGTGGGTAGACCATTGGTGCTTTACAAGATTGTTATCTTTTTTTGCCACTTACCATCTACACACTTGTCTCTTAAAATCATTTACTTAAACTTTGCCTCTTATTTTTCACCCTCCTCTAGTCATTTACCACCTTCATTAGCCCTTCCCTAACCTAAACCCATTTTTGAAAACTTATGTTACACAGTTAGCCCCATCGACCTTGTACTCTTACTGGCAAAATGTATTAGGGTCTATATCATCCCCTAGCCAAACTAGTCCATAACCTAGTTTGTTTTTGTCAATTATGATAATAAGTCTACTGGGTTGACCTTGTTGGCTTAAAATTTTATAAGGGATTAGGGTTAGATCCACCTATATAAACACATTAATTTTGGAGTTTCTAAGATAAGAGAATAATAATTAAGATATATTGTGCATCTACGTATCCACTATTCTACTTAAGGAGAAAGATTAAAGTTTCATACTTTATTTGAAGATACAAATATTGTCTTATGGAGAAGTTTTTTGGATGCAATTATAGCTTGTGTATCCTAGAGATAATTTATACTTGTCATCCTTACATACCACAATAACCTCTTGTGAAGCACCTTGTCCAAGGGAGAGATTGAGGCTCAACAGGTTTGTCTTCAAAGATAAGTATTCCAAACTTTGTTCTTCCTTTGTAAGAGTAGATAGATATGTATTTGCACTTATCTTCTATGCACTAGGATTCCATATATATTGACATGAGTATATGTCTCTTATGCATGTTAATTTTTAATGTATATTACCCCCACTTTGTGCCACAAGATTTGGTTAGCACTAGATTAGACTTTTACTTTACTTGTTATTTGTTTAGTGAATATGAAAACATAGGACCTAGTTAGGGTTATTGCATAGTTTTGATTGACTGGAGGCTTTGGAACCCTCCCTAGTGGTATTATTATGATAAGATAGCCCTTGATTAGGTTTATTGGATCCATCTTGGTCATGACCCTAATTATCTAATGTATCCTCAATTAGAAGGGTAAGTAGGAGTTATCTTCTCTAAGCTTGGATTAATTTATAGATCTATTAGATTTCCCATTGCATACATTATGGTGAACCCAACGTGAATATAACCCTTGTAGGTTTTATTTTAATCTTTTATTTTTATCATCTTTTTTTTCTATGTTTTCAATACTATATCAAACCAATTAGTATAGTTCTAACCTTTTGTTCGTAAGTTTAACACCCAATCACATCAAAATGACTATGTTTTATCTATACAAGTCTTCATCAAATATAGGTTACTAGATAGAATAGGTAAAAATAATATTATTCTTCAGTCCCAAATAAGAATATAGGATAAAATAGGTTGACTCTATCATCTTATTTTCTCTTCCAACATTTAGATCAATAAACTAGGTCTACCTAGTCATCTTATTTCTCTTCAGCACATAGGGTTTTATAGAACTGGGTCAAACCAGTTGACTTAGCTTTTAGAATTTGAAATCAGCATTCAAGGAACTTTCACATAAAATTTGTAATCCTAATCATCTTCCAACCCATCAAGGTTCCTCTTTATCTCAATCATTTCAGTACTTCATTTCATTTTTGTTTTATGCAAGTTGGTAGTCTTTAAAATTATAACCCTAAAACAAACTAAATCAACCTGGTCGACTTAGTTTTATAGCCTATCTTATATATAAAATACTAAGTCAACTTGTTTGACTCTATTCTTAAATACTTTTGCTTTCAAAGAATAGTAGTGACCCAATCGACTCTATTTTGTACTATTTGCATATAGTGTCATCTGAACCGACTCTATACTATTCTAAATTTGGTAATTAACAATTATTTACTAGTAATTGATTTACACTTTCATTTTTTAGTTATTTGCATGCTTAGAGTAACTCACATAGTCTAAATAGGTAGTTTTTCAAAATTACCATTTAGTTACACTATTTTGCTCTTTTTCATGCACTACCAAATCATACAATATTCAAAATGCATTAAACACTTGTCTTCCCAAGGCTTACTTACTTGGATTTCATCACCAAGGGGGAATCTAACTTGGTTTTTTGGACAAGTATAAATACATGGTTAATGATATATATTGGCAAAACACCTGACACCCTTATCACTACAAGATTATAAAGTGAGGGGGTAGGCTCCAATACCAAGCTAGTACCATTACCAACATAGATCCCTTTCATCATAAACATCCTGAAACCATCCATAGATTGCTTTCTAGTTCTCTATTTTTATCTAAATTTCCTATCACACTTAAAACAACACTTTCTAATAATCTAATAACACTTAGGATGACCACTTAGTTAGCATTTAATTTTCAATAAACTACTTACTCTCTGATCATTGTGTGTTGTATTGTAAAAACTTGCATTGGCCAATGTTGGTGCAAGGCTTTATGTTGTGTGCCCCAATTGGATCACTCAAATTGATCTAATTATTTGTGCGTTTGCTTCCATTTCTTGCTTTAATTATATTGTAAAATTTCCCCTATTTTAGCACGTTGTCCTTATATTTGGCATAGTCTCTTATAAACTATGTTTTACCCTATCAGTATTACACAATCAACTTGTATGACTATGTATCCCTTTTTTTCTACTTTATCTCCTACTCTGTAATATAGAGTCGACTTGTATGACTCTATATCCTTTTCTACCATCCAGGTTATAGTACTAAGCCAATTGGATCCACCCTATATCCTTATCAACTTAGTTTCATACCTTGTCTATAGTAAAAATTTTACCTGTATGACTTTGTACCCTTAATTGCCTCTTGGATTATGGAACACATTCTACCTAGTCGATTATGTATCCTTTTTGCCTTTTTTCCTTTACAATATCTTAGTCTTCCTTAATATTTCTCCTTAATCATGAACTTCCTAGTTGAAGACAACATTGAGTTCAATTCAACATATATGATAAGCTTTACTAACCCTAACAAGTTCCCCCATAAGTATTTTGTGGATCCTACCTTAGATGAAAGTAATGTGCATGTAGCCACTCACACTACAAATTATGAGACCCCTCCTCATTCCTCTTTAATTTGAAACCCTCTCTTATCCTTAAAAGATCAACCTGAATTAGAGAATACTCCAAAAATGATCTTATTCATTAATGAGTTTCCTAAACATCAAGGAAAAAATCCTTATACTATTTACCATCTCATGATAAGTGGTCAAACTGAAGAGCCCCATTCACCTTCTCCTACATTCTCACAGGGATTTAGGGACACTAGATTCTTTGCTTCTCAACCTCTCCCTTATCTTGTGATCCCTTCTCATACTATGACATCTTCCTCTCTAATTTATTCTAGATCCATTCTTAGAATCTATACTAAAATGGTAGTTTCTACATCTAGAGGGCCCTTTTTAACACTTGTTCTTCTCAATTCCTCTATTAGTGCATAGTTTGCTTCCCATGGGAATCATGCCTCTAATGTTGCTTCTTCTCATCCCTCTACTATTGTATCTTTGGACACATAATAAAATCATGCTACTAGTGCCTCACATACTAAAAATTCCTCTCAAGACACTAATAACATGCATGTTGTGACTCATAGTGGTGCCCAAGCCATTAATACCAATGCCAACACTTCACACAATATAAATAACACCACTCAAACCCATCAAATTATCTTACAAAATCTTAAATAAATGAATGTTTTCCAAGCCAATAATGCCAACCAAATGATTCAAATGCAAAATCATCTTATCCATCTCCAAAATCACCCCCAACAGGTTCCATGGGAAATGCATAACCAAAATACCCCCGAACTCCCCTTAGGGATTCCCATGGTAATATTATCCCTCAACCTCCTCTTGTTAACAAAACAATCAATAACCTTCAAAATGAGCCTCTTACTCCTAAAATTGATAAAATTTATATAGGAGTTATCACCCCTACCATTAGTTATAATGGGTTAACTAATCCTACTCTCCACTTAAAAACATTTGGAAATATATACAAACATTGGGTCAAGTCAAATACTTTTGCCACTACCAAGCTCTTAAAAAAATATTTCTCTTGAGATGATTTAGATTGATATGACCAACTCAAATCTCATTTCATCACTAGTTTGTAATATTTAGTCAATGATCTAGTCCAAGAGTATCAAACTAGTGACCTCCTTGAAAATACTTTGGCCTATTTTATTAATTGTAAGCATCTTGAGATAGAAACTGCACAAGATTTCATCAAATGATGGAAGACCTTGTCTAAAAATGTGAACACAATATGGTAAATGATAACCTCTTTCATTTATTTACCAATTCTCTTTATCCCAAGTTGCAATATTAGGTCCAGGATCTCTCTACGCACTTTGGAAGAGGCCATTGACCAATCCAAGTGCCAAGATTTCCTCGTGCATCAATTCAATCCATCCCAACCTTTTATGGGTACTCATATTTTAATCAAAAATAAAAATAATCATGCTACTAATGATGGTGTCTTGGCCTAGAAATGTGAAAGTGACTGCAATCCCGTTGTGACCAAGGAACCCCTCTCCTGGACTGTCTCCTTCCAGAGTTAGTCTTTTCTTCCGCTTCGTGTAAGAGCGGCAAATTTTACAACCTCTACATTTTCCTTATTTTTGTGCAAGGGTGGCAAATTTTGCCGCCCCTGCACTTTTGCTTGCAATGGCGGCAAATTTTGACGCCCCTGCACCTTGATATGCAAGGGCGGCAAATTTTGCTGCCCTTGCACTCAAATGAATCGAGACATGCAAGGGCGGCAAATTTTGCGACCCGAGCATGCCTCAGTTTCTATGCATGGCATTTATTACCACACATGGTGGGTTGTTGGGGTCGATTTTCACCTCATATAAACTGATTTGAGCCTCATTTCTTCTCATTGCCTCTTTCTCTCCTCCTGCTTTCTACATCTGGGTCATCTAGTAAGCGACTTGAAGAGCATTTTTGCTGATTCGAGCTTGTGGCACGTGTGGTTTTCCAGGTAGGTCTCATTCGTTGTGTTTATTTTACTTTTTCTTCATTCTTTCTTATTTTTTCATGCTCTTTATCATTTTTAAGGTTTTTTCCTTGCCAGTGACAGTGGAAAAACCTATCCCTCCATTCCCCGCGAGGATTTATCCCAAAACCCGCAAGGGCGGCCATTTTTGCCGCCCATGCTTCAGCCTCTAAGCCATCCTTACACACAGTGGCAGCGATTATCGCCGCCCCTCCCTTTCTTGTCCCTGTTATGCTTACCTACTGGGGCGGTGATTTTTTCTGCCCCTCTGTTTCTAACCCATCCTTGCAAGGGCGGCAAAATTTTCTGCCCATGATTTTTGCTTTCCCTTCCCTGTAAGGGCGGTGAATTTCACCGCCTCTGCAGATATTCCTTGCAGGGGTGGCGATTTTTGCCGCCCTTACTTTTTCTTTCTCTGGCCTGTAAGGGTGGCAAAATTCACTGCCTATACAGGCCGTCCCTACATGGGCAGCAAATTTCACCACCATTGCATCCTTTTATCCTAGCATTCAGGGGTGGCAAAATTCACCGCCCATGCAAAATTTCCCTGGATTTTCTTAACTCCTAGGAATTTTTTACGTTGACTTTTTCTCATCCTTTCTTCCTCATTTTCCAATCCTTTCTTTCACTCAGCCTTTTTAAGTGACCTCCGTTGACCATGATCGCTTAAAATTTCACTTTCTCTTTTCATCCACTCTCCTCTAATCTGGCAATCATGTTTGCAGCACCTTCAGAGAACTCTTGCTCATTGACACCTATCCACCCGAAACCAGTTCCCATGTCTGAAGCGTCTCTAAAAAAGGCAAAGACCATGAAATATAAGTATCAGAGCATCTTCCCACTCATGTTAGTCTCTTTGAATGTCGACGACATCTGGGACACTGAGATCAGCCACATGGACATGACTGAATTCCTAGCATGAATAAAGGCGACGAATCCAAACACCGAGATGAAGAGGATCATTGAGAGTAACATCCACCTGGTGGCTGCCTTTTCGGTAGCAGTGCATCATATTGAGTTCGTCCTCCAATGCACTCACTTCTACAACAAAGAGACTAGGTCAATCTCAGATGCTAGTGGCAACATGGTGATTCGGTTGGACCTCAAATTCATTGATAAAGTTTTCCTGTGCCCTCCAGCCACTGAAGTAACCAAGATTGACTTCGTGGATACACAGAAGGAATATGATAGACCCTGAAAGGGCAAAGAAAGTTATGAACTTTAAGTGGTTGAAGGCCCCCAGGACCAACCTCTCCAAATGGCCACAAAATTTCCCAAGGAGTGATTTCATCGAAGAAGTTAGTGATTTAATCACCCTTCTCAGCAGAGTACGGGGCCTCCCGTCTTCTTCACAGTTCCATGAATGGATGTATCCATTCATCAAGATCATCTTATAGGGCAAACAAGCCATCTTTTAGGGAGAGTAGATCAACAACACCCTTTATGAGCAGCTGACCAAGGTGCAGACCTCTCACAAGTTCTACATGACTTCATACCTTGTGTACATATCTGCCATGATACAGACTTTCCAAGCTTAACCACAGAGGGAGATAGGAAGACAACCCTATTACACTCATATTACCCTCAACTGACTCTGCAAGGATCGACCCGTCACTTCAAAAGGGTAAATGATGCCTTTTTTGCTATATTTTTATGTCTCTTCGACCCTCAGCTTGAGCAGAAGAGAGTATCAGACGAGGCCTGGGTCGTGTTCAATGATTACAGCTACATGTTCCTTCAGTTCCCCACATTCTGCTATCTTTAGGTCAGCTTTTACCAAGGCTACCCCTACATGCTCCCTAGGTTCCCTTCAGATAAATTGGTACTAATAGAACTTTGTTGACAACTGATTTTTGTGCATACCAGACAGATGGAGTTGAAGAAACCAAGTTTCAGATTTCTGATCGAGATTGGCAGGTACTCCATTGCAACAATAGCCAAAGCCAAGGTCATGGAAACTGAGATGTAGATGGTCACTCTAAGACCATTTAAGAGAAGGGAGAAATTTGACTACAGGGGCGTAAAGGACAAGATCAGGAGGAAGACCCAGTTCCACGAACCAATGATTGAGGATATTTGGGTCGACCTAAAGACAGCTGAGCAAATTAGGAAAATGGACTTTTACAGGCTAACACTAGAGCAGATCAAATATCTGGGACTTGCAGAGATCCCCTCTGGCCTAATTGATGATAAAAATATTATCAATAGCAAATATCTGGCAGGGAAGGTTGTTGGTTCCCCTCTTCCTCCAACACAGTGGTCTCAGAAGGAGCAGACTTCTCTAAGAAAGAGATTTGAACCAATATTGGCTAACACCAATGATTGGTTAGCAGCCAAAGGGATCATCTTGAAAGAATTTGTCACGGGATCCGAGGCTAAATACCAAGCAGAGTTAAAGATGAAGGCTGAAAATAGAACCAAAAACAAAGATGATGTACCTTCCCCTTCTAGGCCTCACAAGCCTAAAATCATCTTTATATCCAAGAAATCTAAGACTGTAGAAGAGCCTAAAGCAGCAGCAAAAGAAACCAAGGAATAGGGTCCTTAGACACAGGCAGGCTAGCCCATGGAGACAGATGATCAACCATCAGGGTAACCAAACACTGGACCTCCACTATCTCCAAAAGAAGTGCAACTGCTCAAGAGTACCTCTCCCTCTCCTCCTCAGTCTCTTGTGGTACCTTCTTCTCCTATCTCTCTGATCAGTGTTCCCTCTTTTGGGGCTGCCTCTCCTTCCAGAGTTGTATTTGGTGATCTTCAAGGCACTTCTAGAGGTTTTCCTCACTCTTCTGGGTCTATCCCTAGTTTATCATCTCCTTCCTTCAACTTGATAACAAGCCCTGCACCAGAGCTAGAATCAGTAGTTGGTACAGTTTTGCCGGTCACTCTAACTACGACTACTGTCACCACCAGCAGTGTAGAAGCCACCGCAGTAACACTAGTAGAGAGAACTATTACCACAGCAGGTACTTCTCTCCCGTATTGGATGACAGCTTTCACCCCTAAAAGAAAGAAGATGGCCATCTCCCCAGATGAATTTGACTTTGGCAAAATAGTGCCAGTGAAAGCTAAAGCTCCTAAGAGGCCAAGAATCCTCTCAAAACTAGTCGAGGAAAAAGGGCAGAAATTTTTGGAGATGGCCAAGCCTCCACAAGACACAACTCTTGAGGGTTTCGAGATGAGCAGCTATTCCATCTCTCATGTTGAACTTGGCAAATTTACTCACAGAGGTGCGAAAAGTGATCTTCAGGCTGCTATGGACATCATGGTCGATAAATTCAATCGAGAGAAGGAGATGAAGGATTATTACAAGGCCAAAATAGAGCAGCTAACGATAGTAATAAGAAAGTTCACCCTTCCCCCTGAAGCGGCAACTCCAGAGGCCTTCTCCGTGGATGACCCAGTCATTCAAAAAGCATAAAAGACCTATTTGAAGGGAAAAGTCCTAGAAGATTACATTGAAAAAATGCATACTCAGGGAGTTTCTTTGCTTTTAAAAGTTGCAGAAAAAACAAGTAAGATGAGAAAGTTAAGAGCAGAGGTAGATGACTTTGTCTCCCTTATCTCTCAAGAGATCGATAGCTCAGAAAAGGCCCTTAGCAAATGAAAGGAGATGATCTGAAAAAAAGCACCTTGATATCCATCGGTGTCATCTCCAGTAAGGACTCCTATGTTGAAATCAAGGAGTCACTGATCTTCAAGATTCAGGTACTCAAATATCTAATTGATGATCTTAAAGCTTTCAAAGAGGCTAGTGAGAAGAGTGACCTGAGCCTGCTGAATAAATTAGAAGAGTTGCCATGCAACCTGACCTCTAAGGACAATCAGTTCCTTCCGGCAGAAAAAATGATTCAGAGCTTCAAAGAGATGATTCAGAGAGATTTTGAAGAAAAATTCTTCTCAATGTTTTCTGTGGACAGTATTCTAGATGCTCAGTTAACTTTGGAGAATCTAAAATCTAGGTTAACTAGCCACGCTAAAGCCATCACAGCATTAAAGATGCATTGATCAGAGCCAGAATTGTCTCCAAGAACACAGTTGCGCCAGACAGCATAGGAATTCAGGCATCCATCACTATGTTCGATGCACATATGAAGAAATCTAGCAGCAAGAACTGAATCTCTCTCCTTCTTTCTTCTTCTCTCCTTACGCACTTATATTTTGTGCAAAGTGCATGCAATTTTGAAAAACGTAATTACATGTAAATATTTTGAAAAAATATCTCAAAGTCAAAGATGAGTCATCTTTGACCGAGATATTTTTATATTTTATTGTTTTCTAGTTTTTGAGGATTTTCTCCCTATATATAGTGGAGACCTCATTTTGTAAAGGGCTTGGAAAAATTAATAGCAAACACTCTGCTGAAATTGAAGCAACTTTTGAGACTTTGTGCTCAAATTTGTAAATCATATTTTGTTGAATGAATGAGAAGTAGGGTATTTCAGAGTTTGTGTTGAGATTGTCTGTGTTATTTAGAAAATAGTTCTTATGTCCTTTTTTCCTAGTGATATCTTATTTATCTAATTTAATAAGCAAAATGGGTGTGCTTATATTATCTAAGAGTGTTTCTAAAAGTAGAGGATAGACTTTGAGCTTCTTTTATCTTTGAGATTCAGTTATCTTTTGTAGTTTCAGGTGGAGACTTTGTGCTTTGTTTTATTCTACGGTTATGTTTGTTTCAAATCGGTGAAAGAAGCTACGGAAGACTTTGTGCTTATGTGAGTGTTCTTGTGGACTTTGTTACCTCAGGTGATCTCATGCTCTCCGTTTGATATCATTCCTGAAAGAAGAGGAGTGTTGTTAGCTACAGACCAGGATTTCACTATTTTGCTCTTTGTACATTACCTCTGAAAAAAGAGACGTAGATGCTATTATACCACTCCATGTGTTATTTTTTGCTTAATTATATATATGCGTATAGCGCATGAATATTTATATGGAACCTCCTCTTGATGAGAGGAGAGATTTACTTCATAAATATCTGGTAAACCCATACTTTTCGTGGTGTAAATCTCCCTATGTTGTGGTTGATATACCCATTTTGTCATCAATTAGTTGATGACAAAATATTCACCCAACAGTTTTTTGGCGACTCCACTGGGGACCTCAAATGTGCAATCTGAAACCTTAAGTTTCAGACTAAAGCCGTCCCTACCCTTATCCATTACATAGTCTGGCGACTCCGTTCCATGTCTTACCCATTATCATTATAGCCTTACCATCTACCTCTGTTACATTATCTGGTCTGCAAAACCAGAACCACTAAGAAGAACGTGCATTTTGAAGCCTCAAGCTTTAACTTGAAGCAATTTCGGTCCCTTTTTCATTTTAAAATCTGGCAACTCCACACTACACCAGAAGCCAGAGATATAAGGGTGTTGTTGACCCTGTGTTTGAGTTGGCACAGTAAAGTAACTTTGATCTCTTTCCTCTGTCACCTTTCCTCCAACGTTCTAAGAGTTTCCCTCCTAACTCTACTAGGTCACCGAAATAAGGTAGAGCTTCTTTTCCTATGGTTAATCGTGCCCTGCCAGTAAATACCCCACCAAGGTTTGTTATCCCACCATTTAATCAGCCTAACATTATGGCTCAAGGCCCGTGGGGTAATTCCTTTGGTCCCCTCAATTTGACTGCACCTTTGCATGAACTACCTTGTAGTTCTAGAAAAAAATTTCCTAAGTTTTTTGGTGATGGAAAGGTTCATCCCGACGAGTATATTGTCGCTTTCTCTATAGCATGTGGCATGATCGGCGTGGAATTTGAAGATGTAGCAGTTAGACTTTTTGTGGAAACTTTGCAAGGAGCTGTTGCAGATTGGTTCTATCACCTGCAGGCCAGGTCAGTAACAGACTGGGATACGTTCAAGTCCAAATTTGAAGCTAGGTTTAAACCTATTGAAGATGCACACGCTTTTTTGGCTCAGCTAACACAGTTGAAGAAAGAATCCTAGGAACCCATGAGGGATTTCATAGCTAAATTCAACAAGTTGAGAAAATGGATTCCAACTATGGCTCAGCCCATGCCGAAAAATCTCAAGTGCTTTTTCATCAATTCACAGCTTCCCGAAGTAAGTTTTCTATTGAGGTGAGCTGGCCCTATGGATCTAGCCTTGGCTCAAAGTTTGGCTACTAAGATTGAAGATGATCTTATCTTGGCAGGTAAGATTAGAAAAGACTATAGTAAAAATAAATTCTCTTCATCTGTTGAGAGTTTTTCAAGTACTACAGATCCTATGGTGCAGAAATTGACGAATGAACTGATAGCTTTAAAGAGAAAAATAGCTAAAGGTACGTCTTCTCCTACCTATCGAGTTGCGCCCAGGAGAACATTTCAAAATCATCCATATCAGAGTAATGCTACCCAGAACTAAGGGCAATCCAATCGCCTACCTCCCCCTCTAGGGAGATTAGCCATTGAAGCAGCACCTGCCAATCCAGCGGTCAGTTACCTAGAGACTGAGCACGATAATTTGATTCAACCTCATTTGAACCAAAAAGAAGATGTTAATCTCTTCGATGAGCAAGAAGAAGAATTAACTAGTGACTCTAATATCATTTTCCTGGATTACCAGGATGAAGTTGGAAGTAAAGGGGAGGGTTTGGATGGATCTTACATTATTTTTACCAGATCTCAAAATCAGTCAACTTCACAAACTGACAAAGGAAAGGCAGATGAAGAGCCCCAACCAATGGTTTCCATTACCAAATGTGGGACTCCATTGCCTCCACAATCAAAAGATCAGGTAACCCATAAAAAAGTGAGTACTCCCAATCACCCGATATCTTCCACTTCTGCTACTTAGACTAGTTCTGCACCTATTAAAGTCCCTGATGATGGACTCTCTTCCTCTGTTGCAAGTTCTTTTCAATTATTTGATATAATTGATCATGCTAGAAAGACTAAAATTCAAATGACAGAGGTTGAATATTTGAGAGCTAACCCAGAATAGTTTGATAGGTTCACAGAATATGTAAAAAACAAAGTCGTCCCTGTAAGACAAGATTCTTTGAAGGTTGTTCTTGATCCCCCTAAAGATAAATCGGCCCAAAACAATCTTGTTGTGACTCCTCATATCGCCCCCAGGAAAATAGAACCTTTCTATGTTTCCCTGCTTATAAATGGTTATAAACTGAGTAATTGTATTATAGACTCTGGAGCTTCAGATAATGTCATGCCCACAAAAGTGGCGGATTCTCTTGGCCTGACTTTGACCAAAAGATTTGAGAGGTGTTTCTCCATGAAAAATAAGCAAGTTCCTCTCCTTAGTCAGATAAAATATGCTCAATACGCCTTCGCGGATTTTCCAAAAAAGTGGATAAAAAGGACAGTTTTAGTCACCGATGTTCTAGCATCTTACGGCACCCTGCTTGGGCAAAATTTTTGCAAAGATGTTGGAGGTGAGCTAAGTATGGACTTGTCGGAAGCAAGGATTCTAGTTCAAGGTGTCATGAAGAAGTTTCTTCTTGAAAAAGAAGCAAGGTACGTAGTTACCTGATCATCGACACCGGAAGCTCAAATTTTATTTAAGTCCTCAGGCATGGGCAACTACTTCCTATCTACAGATGGAACCCATGAGACATCTAATGAAACTTCTTCAAGCGATAACTCGAGATTGTGTTCAACCGATACAGCTAAAAAATTGACAAATCAAGATGAACACATGGAAGAGCCTCTTCCCCCAAACATAGGAGTTTTTAAAGAAAAAACAACACCTAACGAGGTATGGACCTTAGAATTTGACGGTAGCTACTCTTCTACTAGTTCGAGAGCCGGGGTTGTGTTGGTACCTCCTCAGAGAGATATTATTCTTTTGTCTTATAAATTACAGTTCAATAATACCAACAACACGACTGAATACGAATCCCTATTGCTCAGACTATAGGCTGCCAGAGAAAGGAGCATTAGGCTACTCCATGCTAAAGGGGATGTTGAGTTGATAGTCTGTCAGGTGAGGAACCTCTATCAAACAAAAAATGAAAGGTTGTGTCACTATCGCAACTTGATCTGGGATCAAATTGAAAATTTTGACGCTTTCAATATCTCTGCCATTTTGAGAGAATTCAATGATCGGGCACATGCATTGGCTGTCTCTGCCACCCTTTTAGTCCCTCAACCAGACTTTAAGGGAGATAGGTATAATATTGAAATGATCTTTCAGCCAAGTGTACCAGATAATGCTGACCACTAGCAAGTGTTTAACAATGACGATCAAATCATCGCCTTCTTGGAGCAAAAGGATAGTTTTGAACAATTGCGTTTTGAAGGTAGTGAACCCCGAGAATGTAAAACAACTCCTAAGACCAGTACGGATACAGGGGAGGACTTCCTACAGCTTAAAGGAAATAAGATTCCAAAAGGCTTGGTGTCCCTAGAGAAATTGTTTGATAACCATGACATGTTTATTAAGCTACAGCGAACGGATTCAAAATCCTCTCAAGACTTTGATCAAGTAAACTTGAGAACCAAGTGTGATCCTAAGATGGTAAATATTGGAAAATGTTGTACTCCCGAGAAAATATTTGAGCTTGCTAGTCTACTCTGCCAATATATGGACGTATTGGCCTATTCCTATGATGATCTGAAATCACTCAAGCCAAATGACATCCACCACGACATTCCCCTGAAAGCCAACTCTGTACCTTACAAGCAGAAATCTAGGCAATATAATTCAAAAATCTCAGGTATTATTTTAGCTGAGATATAAAAAATGTTGGATGCCCAGATAATTTTTCCAATCCATCACTCAACATGGATTGCCAACATAGTACCCGTCAGGAAGAAGAATAGCAAAATTTGAATCTGTGTAGATTTTAGAAACTTGAACCAGTTGTCTTTAAAAGATAACTACCCCCTTCCTATCATGGATCAAGTCCTGTAGATGGTAACAGGTTCAAAAATGTTATTAATGCTAGACAGTTTTTGGGGGTACAATCAAGTCAAAGTCAGAAAAGAAGATCAGCACAAGACAGCGTTCACCACGCCTTGGGGCACGTTCGCTTACCAAAGAATGCATTTTGGTCTAATAAACGCAGGCGCCACTTTTCAAAGGGTGATGGATCTTACTTTCAACGATGAGATGGGAAAATTCATTGTAATATACCTGGACAATCTGAAAGTGTTTTCAAAACATCATTCTAAGCATGCTCACCATTTGCAAAGGATACTAGAACGTTGTCGTAAGAATGGTATCTCTTTAAACCCAAATAAATCTGTCTTTGGAGTAACTGAAGGAAAACTTCTCGAACACATCGTGTCCTGAGAAGGTATTAGAATTGATTTAGAGAGAGTCAAGTCCATCCAGGAACTTACTTTGCCTACCAGCAAGACCGCAATTCACTCTTTCTTTGGAAAGGTAAATTTTCTCTGAAGGTTTATACCTGAGTTTGCTGAGAAAACCCGTCACATTGTCAACATGATGAAGGGCAATGCTATATTTAGGTGGACTGATGAGGGTAAATCAACATTCAAAGAGATTAAGGAAGCAATCGCCCGTGCACTGGTCTTGGTCTGCCCAGATTACACTAAAAGTTTCAAGATATATAGTTATGCCTCCGAACATACACTATCGGCTATTCTGGTCTAGCAAAATTTAGAAGGTGCAGAATCTCTGATTTCATTCATGAGCTGTCCACTCAAGGATCATGAGCTAAAATACTCCCTTATGGAGAAGCATGCATACGTTGTGGTCAAAGTAGTTAAGCATTTCAAGTTTTCTATCCTGAACTCTCACACCGAAGTTCTCGTACCAGACACTTCAGTAAAATCCATTTTGACTCAGCAGGAGTTCGGTACGAAGAGAGGTAACTGGATTGCCAAAACTCAGGAGTTTGATCTGGACATCAAACCAACCAAACTCGTACAGGGAAAGGGTCTTTGCCAGTTGATTTCCAAAAACGTTCCAGGTGAAGCAAAAAGTGAAGAAAAAGTAGTCAAAAGCATCCCTATGGTCCTCTTTGTTGCCACTACTGATGAGTGGTATTCTGACATTGCTCATTTTCTAATATATGGTGAGTGTCCCGCTCATCTTTCTTTTAAAGAGAAATAGAATGTTAAATTGAAAGCATTTGGGTATGTTCTATGGGACAATGGTCTTTACAAGAGAAACCTGGATGGGGCGTTTCTTCCTTGCATTGACAAAGCTCAACAAGAAAGACTCTTAGAATATTTTCACAATCTGGCCTGTGAAGGACATTTCTCTGCACCGGTGACAGCACACAAAATTCTACGAGCAAGGTATTATTGGCCCACGTTGTTTCAAGATGCCTACAAATAGGTACGTAGGTGCGAATTGTGTCAGCAATTCGTTGGAAAGCCTAAGCTTCCTGCTTTGCCTCTCAAGCCAGTAGTGATCGAGGAACCGTTTCAGCAATGGGGTATTGACTTCATTGGGGTAGTCAACCCATCTTCAAGTGACGGACATGATTATGTCCTCATGACAACAGATTATTTTACTAAGTGGGTGGAGGCCATCCTAACCAAGCATGCTACGTCTGAAGTAGTATGCAGCTTTTTCAAAGAAAATATCATCTCCAGGTTTGGGGTTCCACTAAAGATCATAACAGATAATGCATCCTACTTTTCATCACATAAAATTACTCAATTTTGTTTTTATTATGGGATTACCTTATCCCATACTTTAGATTATTTCCCTCAAGGAAATGGCCAAGCAAAATCGAGTAACAAGAACCTAGTCACTATTATAAGGAAGTTGGTGGATGACAATCAGAGAACGTGGCACAAAGCATTATATGATACTTTATGGGCAGATAGAATAACACCCAAAAGAGCTATAGGTATGTCCCCTTTCTAACTTCTATATGGATTGAATGCATAAATCCCCATTACCCTTGAACTACCAGTGCTCAGGTTAACAAAAGCAATCGAAGACTCAACCTTCAAAAGTTCAGTCGATAAAAAGATCATGTGTCTAAATGAGCTAAATGAGCGTCAAACTATGGTAGTGGATTAGATTAAGGAACATCAGAACTGGGTGAAGGCCCTCTTTGATAAAAAATCTAAAGTTCACGAATTCCAAGTTGGAGATCAAGTCTTGTTGTGGGACAAGAGGCGAGAATCAAAAGGGATGCACGACAAATTCAACTCCCTATGGAGAGGCCCGTTCACCATTCGATAGCTCTGTGGTGAGGCCAGCTTCTTACTAAAGTACCAAGATGGGACACCATTTGCACTACCTCACAGTAGACAGCATCTAAATTTGTTCAATCCTTGAGACTCGGAGAAGTCTATTTGTATATATGTACAGTTCTTTATGATTTGTCTATTTTTTTTTCATTTTTTGCCTGACTCCGTAGCCCAATGGCTTGGATGAAGGCACTTAGAGAATGGTTTCTACTCCCGCTAATTAATTTGATTAGCGAAAGCTCCCCAGCAGGAGCCATCTGTTGTTTTCAAAAATGGATTAGCCAGTTTTTGGGAACAACCCCCTACGAAACTTGTCTGTTTCATCTTTTGTCTCTCTAAGTTAATTTTTTGAGACAAATTTTGAATTCATTCTCGTCTTGGCCTAGAAACGCAAAAGTGACAGCGATCCTGTTGTGACCAAGGAACCCCTCTCCTAGATTGTCTCCTTCCAGATTTAGTCTTTTCTTTCGCTTCGTGTAAGAGCTGCAAATTTTTCCGCCTCTAGATTTTCTTTGTTTTTGTGTAAGGGTGGCAAATTTTGTCACCCCTGCACTTTTGCCTGCAATGGCGGCAAATTTTGCCGCCCCTACACTTTTGCTTGCAATGGCAGCAAATTTTGCCACCCCTGCACCTTGATATGCAAGGGCAGAAAATTTTGCCGCCCCTGCACTCAGATGAATCGAGACATGCAAGGGCGGCAAATTTTGCCACCCAAGCATGCCTCAGTTTCCATGTGTAGCATTTATTGCCGCACACGGTGGGTTATTGGGGTCAATTTTCACCCCATATAAATTGATTTGAGCCTCATTTCTTCTCATTGCCTCCTTCTCTCCTCATGCTTTCTCTGTCTGGATCATCTAGCGAGTGACTTGAAGAGCATTTTCATCGATTCAAGCTTGTGGCACGTATGGTTTTCTAGGTAGGTCTCGTTCTTTGCATTTATTTTACTTTTTCTTCATTTTTTCTTAGTTTTTCATGCTCTTTATCATTTTTAAGGTTTTTTCCTTGCCAGTGACGACAAAAAAATCCATCCCTCCATTCCCCGCAGAGATTTATCCAAAAACCCACAAGGGCGGCCATTTTTGCCGCCCATGCTTCAGCCTCGAAGCCATCCTTACACACAGTGGCAGCAATTATCGTTGCCCCTCCCTTTCTTGTCCCTGTTATGCTTACCTACTGGGGCAGCGATTTTTTCCACCCCTCTATTTCTAACCCATCCTTGCAAGGGCAACAAAATTTTCTGCCCGTGCTTTCTGCTTTCCCTTCCCTGCAAGGGCGGTGAATTTCACCGCCTCTACAGATATTTCTTGTAGGGGCGGCGATTTTTGCCGCCCTTACTTTTTCCTTCTCCAGCCTGTAAGGGCAGCGAAATTTGCTTCCTATGCAGGCCATCCCTACATGGGTGGCAAATTTTGCCGCCATTGCATCCTTTTATCCTAGCATGCAGGGGCAGCAAAATTTGCTGCCCGTGCAAACTTTCCCCAAATTTTCCTAACTCCCAGGAATTTTCTGCGTTGACTTTTTCTCATCCTTTCTTCCTTGTTTTTCGGTCCTTTCTTTCACTTGGCCTTTTTAAGTGACCTCTGTTGACCATGATCGCTTAAAATTGCACTTTCCCTTTTCATCCACTCTCCTCTAATCTGGAAATCATGTCTGCATCACCTTTAGAGAACTCCTGCTCATTGACACATGTCTGCTCAAAACCAGTTCCGATGTCTGAAGTGTCTCTGAAAAAAGTGAAGACCATGAAATATAAGTATCAGGGCATCTTCTCACTCATGTCGGTCTTTTCAAATATCGATGACATCTGAGACACCGAGATCAGCCATGTGGACATGGCCGAATTCCTAGCATGAATAAAGGTGACAAATCCAAGCACCGGGATGAAGAGGATCATTGAGAGAAATATCCACCTAGTGGCCGCCTTTTTGGTAGCAGCGCATCATACTGAGTTTGTCCTCTAATGCACTCACTTCTACAACAAAGAGACCAGGTCAGTCTCAGATGCCAGCGGCAACATGGTGATTCGATTAGACCCCAAATTCATCGCTAAAGTTTTCCTATGCCCTCCAGCCACTGAAGTAACCAAGATTGACTCCATGGATGCGCAGAAGGAATATGATAAAGACCCTAAAAGGGCAAAGAAAGTTATGAACTTTAAGTGGTTGAAGGCCCCCATGACCAACCTTTCTAGATGGCTGCAGAACTTTCCAAGGAGTGATTTCGTCGAGAAAGTCGGTGATTTGATCACCCTTCTCAGTAGAGTACGGGGCCTCCCATCTTCTTCACGGTTCCATGAATGGATGTATCCATTCATCAAGATCATTCTCTAGGGAAAATAAGCCATCTTTTGGGGAGAGCAGATCAGCAATGCCCTCCATGAGCAGCTGACCAAGGTGTAGACCTCTCACAAGTTCTACATGACTTCGTACCTTGTGTACATAGCTATCGCAATGTGGACTTTTCTAGGCTTAACCACAGAGGGAGATAGGAAGACAACCCTAGTACACTCATATTACCCTCAACTGACTCTGCAAGGATCGACCCATCACTTTAAGAGGGTAAATGATGCATTTTTTGCTACATTTTTATGTTTTTTTGACCCTCAGCTTAAGCAGAAGAGAGTATCAGACGAGGCCTAGGTGGTGGTCAATGATTACGGCTGCATGTTCCTTTAGTTCCCCACATTTTGCTATTTTTGGGTCAGCTTTTACCAAGGCTACCCCTACATGCTCCCCAGGTTCCCTTCAGATAAATTGGTACTAATGGAACTTTGTCGACAACTAATTATCCTGCATAGCAGACAGATGGAGTTGAAGAAACCAAGTTTCAAGTTTCTGATCGAGATTGGCAGGTACTCCATTGCAATAGTAGCCAAAGCCAAGGTCATAGAAACTGAGATGCAGATGGTCACTCTAAGACCATTTAAGAGAAGGGAGAAATTTGACTACAGGGGCGTAAAGGACAAGATCAGGAGGAAGACCTAGTTCCATGAATCAATGATTGAGAATATCTGGGTTGACTTAAGGACGACTGAGGAAATTAGGAAAATGGACTTTTGCAGGCTAACACTAGAGCAGATCAAATATATGGGACTTGCAGAGATCCTCTTTGGCTTGATCGATGATAAAAATGTTATTAATAGCAAATACCTGGTAGGGAAGGTTGCTGGTTCCCCTATTCCTCCAACACAGTGGTCTCAGAAGGAGCAGACTTCTCTGAGAAAGAGATTCAAACCAATATTGGCTAACACCAATGATTGGTTAGCAACCAAAGGGATCATCTTGAAAGAATTTGTCACGAGATCTGAGGCTGAATACCAAGCAGAGTTGAAGAGGAAGGCTAAAAATAGAACCAAAAACAAAGATGATGTACCTTCTTTTTCTAAGCCTCACAAGCCTAGAATCATCTTTGTATCCAAGAAATTAAAGACTGCAGAAGAGCCTGAAGTAGTAGCAAAAGGAACCAAGGAATAGGGTCCTCAGACACATGCATCCCAGCCCATGGAGACAGATGATCAGCCATCATGGCAACCAAGCACTGGACCTCCACTCTCTCCAGAAGAAGTGTAACCACTCAAGAGCACCTCTCCCTCTCCTCCTCAGTCTCATGTGGTACCTTCTTCTCCTATCTCTCTAATCAATGTTTCCTCTTTTGGGACCGCCTCTCCTTCCAGAGTCGTATTCGGTGATCCTCATGGCACTTCTAGAGGTTTTCCTCGCTCTTCTAGGTCCAACCCCAGTTTATCATCTCCTTCCTTCAACTTGACAGCAAGTCCTACACTAGAGCCAAAATAAGTGGTTGGTACAGTTTTGCCGATCACTCCAACTATGACTATTGTCACCACCAGCAGTGTAGAAGTTGCCGCAGTAACACCAGCAGAGGGAAATATTACCACAACAGGTATTTCTCTCTCACCATGGATGACAATTTTCACCCCCAAAATAAAGAAGATGGCCATCTCCCCAGATGAATTCGACTTTGGCAAAATAGTGCCAGTGAAAGCTAAAGCTCCTAAGAGGCCAAGAATCCTCTCAAAACTGATCGAAGAAAAAGGGCAAAAATTTTTGGAGATGGCCAAGCCTCCACAAGATGCAACTCTTGAGGGTTTCGAGATGAACAGCTATTCCATCTCTCGTGTTGAACTTGGAAAAGTTACTCACAAAGGTGCGAAGAGTGATCTTCAGGCTGCTATGGACATCATGGTCTAGAAATTTGATCGAGAGAAGGAGATGAAGGATTATTACAAGGCCAAAATAGAGCAGTTAATGGTAGTAATAAGAAAGTTCACCCTTCCCCTTGAAGCGGCAACTCTAGAGGCCTTCTTCATGGATGATCCAGTCATTTGAAAAACAGAAAAGACCTATTTGAAGGGAAAAGTCCTAGAAGATTACATTGAAAAAATGCATACTCAGGGAGTTTCTTTGCTTTCAAAAGTTGCAAAAAGAATAGGTAAGATGAGAAAGTTAAGAGCAGAGGTAGATGACTTTGTCTCCCTTATCTCTCAAGAGATCGATAGCTCAGAAAAGGCCCTTAACAAATGGAAGGAGATGAAGGATCTGAAGAAAAGCACCTTGATATCCATCGGTGTCATCTCCAGTAAAGACTCCTATGTTGAAATCAAGGAGTTACTAATCTTCAAGATTCAGGTACTCAAAGATCTAATTAATGATCTTAAAGCTTTCAAGGAGGCTAGTGAGAAGAGTGACCTGAGCCTGCTGAATAAATTAGAAGAGATACCATGCAACCTGACCTCTAAGGACAATCAGTTCCTTTCGACAGAAGAAATGATTTAGAGCTTCAAAGAGATGATTCAGAGAGATTTTGAAGAAAAATTCTTCTCAATGTCTTCTGTGGACAGTATTCTAGATGCTCAGTTAACTTTAGAGAATCTAAAATCTAGGTTAATAGGCCACGCTAAAGCCATCACAGCATTGAAGGATGCATTGATCAGAGCCAGAATCATCTCCAAGAACATAGTTGCGCCAGACAGCATAGGAATTCAGGCATCCATCACTATGTTCGATGCACATATGAAGAAATCTGGCAGTAAGAACTGAATCTCTCCCCTTCTTTCTTCTTCTCTCCTTACGCACTTTTGTTTTGTGCAAAGTGCATGCAATTTTTAAAATGTAATTACATGTAAATATTTTGAAAAAATATTTCAAAGTCAAAGATGAGTCATCTTTGACCGAGATATTTTTATATTTTATTATTTTTTGGTTTTTGAGGATTTTATCCCTATATATAGTGGAGACCTCATTTTGTAAAGGGCTTGGAAAAATTAATAGCAAACACTCTGCTGAAATTGAAGCAACTTTTGAGACTTTGTGCTCAAATTTGTAAATCATATTTTGTTGAATGAATGAGAAGCAGGGTATTTCAGAGTTTGTGTTGAGATTGTCTGTGTTAGTTAGGAAATAGTTCTTATGTCCTTTTTTCCTAGTGATATCTTATTTATCTGATTTAATAAGCAAAGTGGGTGTGCTTATATTATCTAAGAGCGTTTCTAAAAGTAGAGGATAGACTTTGAGCTTCTTTTATCTTTGAGATTCAGTTATCTTTTGTAGTTTCAGGTGGAGACTTTGTGCTTTGTTTTATTCTACGGTTACATTTGTTTTGAATTGGTGAAAGAAGCTATGGAAGACTTTGTACTTACGTGAGTGTTCTTGTAGACTTTTTTACCTCAGGTGATCTCCTGCTCTCCGTTTGATACCATTCTTGAAAGAAGAGGAGTGTTGTTAGCTACAGACCAGGATTTCACTCTTTTGTTCTTTGTACATTACCTCTAAAAAAAGAGAGGTAGATGCTATTATACCACCCCATGTGTTATTTTATACTTAATTATATATATGCATATAGCACGTGAATATTTATAGGGAACCTCCCCTTGATGAGAGGAGAGATTTACTTCGTAAAGATCTGGTAAACCCATACTTTTCGTGGTGTAAATCTCCCTATGTTGTGGTTGATATACCCATTTTTTCATCAGTTAGTTAACGAAAAAATATTCACCCAACAGAGTCCATGTTAAATCCCATGATTCAACACATTTTTCCTATATAGAATATTGATTGTTGACTAGAACTTCCAATAGCTCTTTCTAGGTTTTTTGTCACCTTTTAGATTATGTGTTCAGATTTTACACATAAGATTTTTATATCAGAATATAGTTCAAACCCTATAGCCTCCTCTTAGGTCTTGTCACCTTACCAAAATGGGTTAGTGGGCTCATGAAGTCAAGCTAAACTTAAGGACCCCTTTATCAATGAGTGTTGCCTACATAGCCAATACTCTAAAAAGGACCTCAAATGTATGTAGTTCTCCCGTGTATTTTGGCTTATGTGTGCACAAGGTTGAAATAAACTATATGAAAGTGCATGCAAATGATCTATATTTTAACTTGAAAAATATGGCCCATGGGATGTTATTAGAATGCTTCAGACCTATAATATGACTACCCTTATGACTGATATATAAATAGGGAAGAACAGGGAAGTATAACTCGATTATGTAATAAATTAAATGAGCTTGAATAGGTGTTTGCTTGGTATTTGCTATATAAAGAATGAGTTGGATTTAAATTGTATTTATACCACACCTTTTGAAAATATTCCCCCATAAGGGTTAATGAAACTTAGTAGGTCGACCCATACATATCGTAAGAATTAAAATTTTGAGTGTTTAAAAGGCAAGGATACTTGCATTAGATTAGGGGTAATAGCATCAATGTTGCTATACAAGTTTAAATGTAACTATACAAGAATATGGAAGGTTTTTGGATCTCTATAATAGACATTGAAGGATATATATCATAATTCAAGCATATTGTGGGCTACAGGTGATATGGGTAATTAAAATTTCATGATCAGACTACAAGATAAACTTTTAAGCCCAATGGGATGGAAAAGGAAAGCCTTTCAACTACAAGGAAGGTTTAGAACTAAAGGGTAGATCCCTGAGTGATATTTTTCAAGTGTACAAGACTAGTTTAACATATAAATCTAGATTTAAGCATCTACATTTCCCCCCTTTAATCTAGTAATACATAATGATGAAATTACTAGTTTAAAAGAAATAAAATGTGTATTGTAGTGTATACAACACACCTTGATTTGTGTGAGACCCATTTTAATTTTTTGTACATATATGACCTTCAACCAAGAGAATTTTATAGGTGTAATTAGTTCATATGAACTAAAAATTAATATCTAAAATTTCTTAAAAGAAAAGAGAGCAAGGAAGGAGTGCACCTGTGTTTTGATGCAATCATGTTGCCCCTTGATAGTTTATTTTAGTAATGATGTTTCCTTTCTTAAATATTGCATATATGAAGAGGGAAATTATAGGGTGATCCTTCCCATAATATGATATAAGGGTGAGTTGTGCCAAGTACATTAATAGCTCAAAATCTCAATCACACAATTCAAAACTCAAATGTAACATAGTCTAGCAAATTTTCCCCAAGTCAAATGGTGTAACCATATCAACCCATAATGTTATAAGTAGTGTTAAGTTAATCGAGATCACATAATCTCAATCACATTAATAAAATAATCAAACAACTACAATAGATAAAATATCAAATGGTGCATCTTGGTAGGGTTGGTGCATGATTATTAGTAAAATACAAATAATGTATATGTAATTTGGTCCATTTACATGGCATATGTACCTCAAAATGTGTCTCAGCTGAAGTATTTATCAACATATAACCTCTTATTTGTAAAATGTGTATAATATGTATCACAAATCTAAAAACTTTGTCCCAACTTTGTGTTAAATGCATAAATTTTTGTCTCAAGTGTATATCTGAATCATGTAAACTAAATAAAATTCTATCATTTTTATCATTGTATGTATGTGGAATCATGTCTCTATGGCATTATCCCACTGAGATCCCCCCTTTTGAGGTAAGGGGAATGAAAAATGGATAGTCACCTTATCTCAAAATGATAATGTGATTGTGATGTATCTATGTGAACCATGTAGTAAACAAGCATATAGTAGTATCATGTCATCATAGATATATCAATGAAGCTCACAATATGCATACAAGCCCTAAGATGCATGATATGGATCATGGAAAATATAACAGGCTCAAAATACAATAAATCACACACAAGAGACCTCAAAATTCATGCAAAGAGGGGTTTAAGGATACCATAAATAAGGGGCATGTTCAAATGTTGCACACTCAATATGAGGACAGATGCAAATGTCCACACACCAAAGAAACAAGAAACACTCAAGGCATTATGGCCAATAAGCAATCAATATGTTCAAATTGTTCCAAAATCAAGACAAAGAACCAAATAATAAATACACTCAAGTAATCCAAGTGAATAGATGAAGTAAATGAAATAAATAATCAACTAACATAGGCATATCATACTATTCCCTAAATACATATGTTAGAAAAATGTCATGTAAAATAACATATCAAATTACATTGTGTAAGATAGTAACATGAATATAGGCATATGTAAATGTCATTAATAATATTAAATGGAAATTATCATAAAATAATAGAACTTATGTCAATTGTGATCATATAGAATCAAGATACCCCCAACATAGTGTGTCATGCGAGAATAGGAAAGGTCCAACATCTGCATGTGTATATATCATGAATCTAATGTATGTCTATATCACACTAAAGTACACATGAAACATATGTGTGTAAATAAATTATATGTGATATGCTAACATAAAGCAAATAACATATGTAGAAAGCTAGTAAATGTGTGAAATGTAAAATGTTTTTGTATTTTTGCTTTATTTGAATGTTTTTATTTTTTCTTGAATATTTGATTTTTTTTATTTTTTTATTTTTTTTTTTATTGATTATTTATAGAAGAGAGTGATAGACAATGATCCCATATAATGGATGCTCATAAAGTGCACTATATTATGCATATGGCATAGTAAATTAGTCATGTTTCCAAAGATCATGTATATATACTAAATCTAGAAATGGAGAATTTGTAATACTCTATGTATGCCTCATAAAACTATGTGGTTGTGAGGTAATAGTATAAGGTATATTGTTCATGGAACCCATTATTTCATGCTCATTAGGTCTTTGTATCTTTTTACAACATGGTACTTTGTTTTTAATAATTGTCTAAGTCATGAAGGTGTAAACGAGGATCTCAAAGAATCCATTTTAGATCTCTAATGTAATGGCCTCTCAAGTATTAGTCATCTAGGAAAGGGGATTGTTAGTTTCTTACCCTTTTATATATGATTAACCTTAGTAGGTTGTATAATTGTCTATTATGTAATAAATTTTGGTTATTGTAAAGGACATTCATATTGAATCCCTGAAACTATAATTACCCTATTATCATGAATATACTTAATAAACCCATGCACTTTGGAAGGTAATACATGAAGTTTAAGAATATAATGTCATCCCAATAACATACCAAAGACTCTTGTATATAGTATAATTTAAAATTTTATGGTTGCATGTGTTGGACCAACCTGTAAAGGTGAATCAATCTCCCCAAAAAGTTTGTGTATCTTCTTATTAAATGATTTTACCATTTTAATCAAAATAAATAAATCATCCAATGTGTATTACAAATGTGTGATTAATGTCATGGTACATACATTCACACTAGAACCATTATTAACCATAAAACTTTGTATAATTTTATAATCAATAAATGCCCTAATAAGTAAACAATGACGATCAAGTCATCATCAACAATCTCACTGTCATCAAATGAAATAGAAGGCCTATAAACCATGGGAGGTATCTCACGTATAAGTGTACCGATAATTCCATCTAATGGGTACTCATAAAGTGGTGGAGTAGGATGTGCATGATATTCCATTTGTACATATAGTTTTTCTTTAGAATGATCTTCTAATGTATTGTTGAATATTTTTTGATTTGATGGTCATTGGGTTATGATCTTGAATTCATTATAGAATCCTCAAAAGTGAGTAGATAACTATCAACAAGATCTTGTTTCTTATGGTTTAATTTAAACTATATGTTCATATAATGGCCTACATATTAGTGATAGTCACAATAAGCATTGGTAACATATCTTTTTGGTAGGGTTGACTTGTATCATATATCATTGGAGGATGGACAGGTGCGAGATGACACTCCATAAGCTTCAGAAGTAGTAAAGTTGGAGACTGAAATAATCATGTAAATTGTCTCTTAGGTGCATTAGATAAGATAATCCAACTAGATTATTATGACATTGTATTAACTATGGTGCTTATTTCATTTTTAGCTTTAGTAGGTTTGACCTTATACCTTGGTTTGATATGAACTTTGTATTAGATGTAGTCAGTGTGCTTGCTACATACTTAAGCTTGTTCAATGAAATAAGTTTCATTTTTGTATCTCAAATAATATGGCATAAGTCATCAAAAGATTTTAGCTTTTTGAAAATAATAGACTCATGTAAGGAAACAATAAAAATTTGTTTAAATATATCTTATCTACCATTGGATTTCTCATTTTGGCCACCATTATCTTATACTTAAATACATATTCATTAATAGGCTCTTGGTTCCTTACTTTATCTTGTACATTTGTGCATGACATATTTTTAGTAATGTTTATTGAAAAATATGTTAAAAATTAATTCTCTAAAGGCTTAAATGCTCATATGGATTGTATTGGTAAATTATAAAACCATCTCAAATCATAGTCCTTTATACTTGGAAATAATTTGATTAAATTTTGTTCATTTGAAGCATAATCAAGGCATGTTGCATATAAATACTAAACATGTTATTCATGATCCCCCTTGCCATCACAAAGTGTGAATTTAGGTGTAACAAAACCAATTGGAAAAGGGTGCAAAGGTATCTTCGGTGTTAGAGGATTGCACAATACATCTTTTGAATCATTAACACAAGTTGATTTCATATCATTGTTCTCAATGTTAGTAACCTTAGCTTCCAAATCTTACATAACTTGTAAGAGAGTATTCATAGGAGACCCATTTGGATTTTGAGTTAAAACTTGAGAAGTCACTAAAGGGGGTGAAAATTCCATTTGTGTTGATGTAGGCATTAAAATCGGTAATTAATTTTAAGTATAAATTGTTTCCATGAAGAATGTAGAAAGAGTGGTACCATCTAAGGGTTCTTCGTTATTAAATGTATATACACTAGCCTTAGCCTGGTTATTTATTTCTTATTGTGTAACATGTATGAATGCATTAGTTAATTCTTGATTTCTATTTAAATGGTGAACTAATGTTGGTTTGTTTTCTACATTGAAACTATAATTTTTAACATTTTACATATACATAGCACAAATTATTGATCAACTTCACTTATTTTATTTCATTAATTGGAAGCATACATATAGTGAGGCCTTTTCCTATAAAATACAAGGTTGATCCAACTATCAATCCCATAATAATCACCCCACACCTAAATATGTGAGTTAGTTAAATAACTCACTATTCTCATACAAATAAATACTACAATCCCAAACTCCTAAAATATATGTTGTTGCATAACAACTTATTTATCACATAATAAAAACTAATTACCAAGGGAACTCTAAATTCCCAACATTACCTCCCTTAGAGATCACATGGAAAGAGGAATCACAAACCCTAACTACTATATTACCCTCCCACAATATTGGCATGTGGATGTTGGGTTCGCCCAAAAATGCATTTGATACATAATTTGCAAAAAATACTTAAGAGAGGAAAATATTACAAAATGCCTTTTGAACATAGAATTATTTGAAAAACATGCCTCTCAAGGCTTATTTTAAGTTCATAATTAAATAATAACTTGACTCAAAAGACTCTAGACTTAGACACGACACTTACTTTAAAATATGACAAAAAAATGACTCTTGACAATGACCCTGAGACTTCAACATTTTTTATTTTTGACTTCAATAACATAGTAGACACTATAGACCAAGACTAATCCTTTAAAATGTCATAAGATTTAAATACTAACTCTATAATCATGTGATAATAAAACTTATAAATTTTAAACCTATTCATTATAAAAAATTGTATACTGATAAAAAAATTTAAAAAACTACTACTTTTTAAACTTAATACTACGACAAAAATACTAATAACTACAAAAACCATGACTTAGTCTATATACCTAAACCTAAAACTTATTTTTATGTCAAAACTATGGATTATGTAATACCATTATCTAAAATAATAAGAAAACTTTAATACTTAATATTTTATTAAATCTAAAACGAAACCAAAATATCTAAAAAATTAAACCTATGACAAGAAAAAATTATGAAAAACATAGCAAACAAAACCATCTAAATAACATTATGATTTTTCTCTACCATTGTCGAGGAGAGGAAACCACCAAGCAAGGGTAAATCTTTGATGACATTATATATTGGATTCAATTGGTGTTTTTCATTGAAGGATTTCTATAGGGATCAATTTCACAAATTATATTGAGTACAAGGTCCATAGATGTGATCCATTTGACATAAGATTAAGCTCAGAGATATTTGCTAGGTTTTTCAACCCCTTGTTTGTTGAGTCAAATGTAGTTATTAGGGTGATGTTTTAGTGGGATTAGAATGTTAGTGCTGAGTGTAGGGTTTGAATGCTAAACTACTCTGGGTCGAGCTTAATGGTGAAATGCAATGAACATTCACTATGGAGGGGTTGTTCGAGCAACAGCTATGTTGAGACCAAATAAGAAAATATATCTAGAACAAAGTTTAAACCTTAAATAGACATGATGTGGATTAGACTTAGCAAGAATAATGATTTGGATGACATGTAGATCCAAACTTAAGTTGAGGTATCATGACCGTCGATGTAATTTTCTATAGATGAACCGGTCAAGTGAATATTGTTTGAGCTGAGAGAACATTATCATCACTGTTAGAATGTTTCTTTTCACCAGATAAAATTATAAAACATCTATTTTTTTATATAATACTAAACCCTTAGTATGGATTGTATAATATTTAATTCAATGTATGTTTGTAGATCATAAGCCACAAACCCTCATACAGGGATTTGCAACCAAAAAACTACAAAAAAATTATATCTATATATTTTTTTAATATAAATACTATCAACAACATTTACAATGGTCTGCACTATAAAATTGTTGGCAAATAATAGCCTATCGAATGATAGAAGCAATTGATGTGGTTTACACTCAAAGGCTTCTATTATGAACAAGGACAATAAATTACAAAGAGGTCTAGGGAAATCGTTCTGATACTAGATAATGTGAAGCACAAATTATCGATCAACTTCACTTATTTTATTTAATGAATTGGAAGCAAACATATAGTGAGACATTCTCCTATAAACTAGGAGGTTTATCCAACTCTCAATCCGAAAATAATCTCCCCACACCTAAATACGTGAGTTAGTTAAATAGCTTACTATTCTTATACAAATAAATACTAAAATCCGAAACTCATAAAATATAAATTGTTACATAACAACTTATTTACCACATAGTAAAAAATAATTACCATGGGAACTCTAAATTCCCAAAATTCTAAATGCAAACAAAGATGCCACAAGTAATGAAAAAAATTAAATCTACAAATTACTAAAATTATAAACCCTAACAAGATGAAAACCTTAAATCAAGCTAGTAGTTGCATGAGAAGATTTAGAGGTCAGGTTCACTAAATGTTTAACACTTTTTGGAAATAAGGATTAAAACAAAGACTAGATTAATCAGACAATGAGTAAGCTACTCTTTAATAGTAGGCCAAATAATGAATTTAATTTCTACAAATATTCTGATATTAAATATTAAATCTAAGCATGTGTCAAATATATAAAGTACAAAATTCAATATTCTAATAATCTAAATACTAAGAATATATTTTTCTTAGCTTATACATTAATGTGCAGGAGGATTTTAGCAAAGTAGGTGTAGAAATAGACTTCTTGAAGATTTTGATATAGTCATCACATTATAAAAATTAGATTTTTTTTAGCACCGACACTTTCATCACCCTAGGGACACTTGAATTAATGTTATTGTCCATGCTTCAATGCATTTTTCATGTATGTAATATTAATTATGGACTAGAACTTCCACTAGGTTTTTCTGGGTTTTCTTTCACCTTTTGGATTATGTGTTCAAAGCATGCACACAGGATTTTGATATCAAAATATAACTCAAACCTTATATCTTCCTCTTAGGCCTTGTCACCTTTCCAAAAATGGGTTAGTGGGATCATGTAGTCAAGCTAAACTCTATGACCCCTCTATCATTGAGAGTTGTCTACATAGCCAATGCTCTGAAGAGGACCTCTAACATATGTATTTTTCCCATGTGTTGGCTTATGTGTGCACAAGGGTGAAATATACCATATGAAAGTGCATGTAAATGATCTACATTGTAACTTAACAAATATATCCCATGGGTTGTTCTTTAAATGTGTCAGACCTATAATATGAATGATCTTATTATTGATATATAAATAAGGAAGAATAGTAAGTATAACTATGGATGATATTTTGTGATTATGTAGCACCTCAATCTTGTACACTTGGAAAACCCAGACCTTGGTTGTTCCTCTTAGTTCTACACATGCATTACTTCTACAAGCCTCACATCTGCTCTATATTATGTCCATTAGCCTATCTCTTAGTCTGAATAGCCTTATATTAATGACACAAACATCCCATTTAGCCTAGAATGCCTAAAATATACATATCCTATACCTTTGTAAGTTTTATTCCTATGTCTACTCTCCTTCTCCCTAGACAATAATGTCTAAGATAGATAGTAGTATCAATGTTACTAACTTGACCTAATGCAAGTGTCTAATACCCTAAATTCATCTAACTTACAAATGAAACATATTATGATGGTTGGCCTAAGAAATTTAATGTGAGTTAACTCCTAATAGGATTTGTATAAAAATAATATCAGCCCTCGTTCATTCCTCACCTAGTAATCAAACCAAAAGAGCACTCAAGTTACTAAAAGCTTTGTTATTCTACCCTATTATGATATCAATCAAAGGAACAACCCATCTACAAGTCTAAATTACTTAAGGAGCAATCATAAGGTCATATTTTCCAAGTTACAAGCTAGGTTACTATTTTAATTTACACACATTACATAATTCGAACACAAGCCAACATGTAGGGGATAACTACATGAGTCTAAGGCCTTCTTCTGGAGTATTAGTTATGTAGGTAGCACTTTTTGATAGCAGTTTCATTATGGGTTAGCTCAACACTATGTGCCCACTAACCCATTTTTCCCTAAGGTCACATTGAAGATGGAAAGCTAGGATTTTACCATTTCTCCAGGAATGGCAGTCCATGACCCATATCTAATGTGCCAAAGTAAATTTGAAGCCAAACCTAGAAGCATCCAAGTGGTTTCATCTTATTTGAGTATATATTCCATACAAGATACTAGTGTTGAACTCATACACTATCATTGACGCAAGTGTCTAGAGAGATACAAACACCAGATTCAGAATCTAATGACTAATCTAGAACTATCTTATTACTTAATTTATTCTTGTACCAAATCTAGACTAACATTAGCATCAAAACCAACTAAGTACACTCTTTTATGTCATTTTTATATCTAGCATAGTTATACTTTCTATTAATAGCCTATCTTAGTTTAATAAATTTAGCATATGTTACATCTAAGTTTAACACATTAATTAGCATGTTGTAGATCTAAAATTTGCCCTTACGCCCTATCATTTCTCTATCCTTAAGCATGTCTAACCAAGTAGGATTCCATAATCCAAATTGGGGTTAAACATTTTTTGAACCCAACTTTTAAACATAAAACCCTAGGCCAACTAGAGTTTTTTGATTTATTTTCATTTTACTAATCCTTGATTGATAAATCTTCAAATCATTTCTACCATGGACACATCTATAAAAAATTTCATGGTATGATACATTATAATTTCTAGGGTTTTCTACATTACTTTTCATGTCAAAACTATTAAGCAAATATGTGCACATGATGAGAGAGAGTTAAAATAGAGACAACATTTGATATCTCTCCATAAGTCCTATTGCAATGTTATAGAGTTAGTTTCTAGATTCTAATGTGCATGTTCTCAGCCATTTGTTCTACCCAAGCCTTATTTAAGTGATAATTATCATCCCATACCCATTATTTATCCATGGCTTATATTGGATCCTACGATCCATGTTTTTACTACTCAAAGAAGTAAGGTTGTTAAACCTACACAACCACCTATTAATATATAGTAAGTGCCCCCTAAGCCTAAACTTGTGATAAAATCTAAGGGATATGACCTTGTTGACCAATTGAGAAATACACATGCTAAAATTTCAATCCTTGAGATTCTAAAACAATCTAATGTTTACAAAGACATCCTCTATGAGACATTGTGTGAAATTCAAGTTCTAAATGATATTGAGCCTAGTTATTTTAAATATATAATGAAAGATCTCAAAAATAATGCCAAATTTATTACCTTTGATCCAACTGACTTACCATCCAAGGATATTATTGATCAAGATTATCCCTTGTTCATACAAGTGACAATACAAAATAAGGGCATTAAAACGGTGCTCACTGACAATGGATCAGGCCTAAACATTTGTAATATCCATTTTTTAACCACCATGGGCATTAGCAATAATCTAATTCAAAACTAAATTATGGATATCCAAGGGCTAAATAATTCACATAGTCCTCCAGTTGGTCAAATTACATTAGATGTGACATTAAGACCAAAAACTATTTCAACTACTTTTTAGGTAATGTCTCAATCATTGCATTATAATTTACTTTTGGGTAGACCTTGGATACATTCAATGGAAGATGTCCAATCTACACTTCATAGATATGTAAAATTCATACATGATGGGATTTTATTAATAATGCTCATTGATGATGAACCTTTCAAATTTTTCAAAATGATACAATCTAAAATTGAAGGTATTCCTACTGTGGTATCACCTAAATAATGCATTCCTATTAAACACATGCACACTTATGAAATAGGTGATTCAAGTACAATGACTCCTCCATCTCCAGATACAAAAAGGTACCACATATTAAGGTACACATGGATACCAGAGTAATTTTTAGAACCATAAGAACCTCCTTTATTTGACCTTACTTTATTAGTTAACATAGAGTAGAATGATGGGCATGTTTTTTATTACTATGATAGTGATGATGATACAATTCATGATATGACATATGAGAAAATGCATGTACTAAAATATTATAGACTTGATCACCTTTTGAATAACTTTTTTGAACCCAAGAGTCCCAGTATATATATATATATATATATATATATATATATATGTATATATATATATATATATATATATATATATATATATATATATATATATAATCAATCCACTTGCAGAAGAAACAACATTGAATCCATATAAGGAGAACACAACCATATCAAATGAGCATGTAAATTCTTGTTACTCAATTCACCCCTCTTGGTTAAAAACATTGATCCAACCTTATAAATGTTATATGCAAATGTACCACATGAACAATGTAGATTCTTTATCAGAAGCTTCACAACCTACCAAAAGGTAAAATCCTTCCTATCTTTCAAATGAAAACTATCTTTAAAAGTGACCAAAGCATGAAGATTTGACTATTATTACTAACATTAATGGGGAATATTACCACCATCTCTAGTTTGATAAGAACAAGTGGGATACAACTTGTATAACTCCATTCCTAAAACACTTGGGACATAATACAGATGAACTCATATACTCTCCACTGATGCCATAATCCCATAGATACATTCAGTTACCTATTGCTTGTGTTACACATGTGGTGACCACAACCATGTGGATACTAGACCATGACCCCCATTTGAAATTAAATCTTGCACAAGATTGGCTAGTCGAATGGTAGGCCAAGTTGGATACTAAAAATATGTGTGTTACCTTTCTTGATATAAGCATAGATATTTGTATACCACATGATGGATATGATTATCTGCCCACACCATTAGCTTTTGGGAAGCCATTGGACAAGTATATTGAATAAGAGGTAATCCATTGTTATAAACAACAATTGAAATTTTTTACAAATGGTTCCACACCTTTTGATGATGAGGACTTCCTCGATTAGAACTCTTAAATCTTCAAAAATTTCAAAAATGCAAAAAAAATCAAAATATTTTAAAATCCAAAGACATTTTTGGCACCTATATGTTCTATTGGCCCCTTGTCATCTATGTGTTAGTTCCATGTTGAGGACTAGCATATCATTTAATCCTACATACACATACACATGCATACACATATACATGATACACTTATGGGTGTTGCACCTTCCCTCTACTCACATCACTAGGACATTGGGGGCATCCATCTTCTACAATCTGGATATGCACAGGTTATATGTTCGGTGATTACTCTACACTATCATGTTTGAGATTATATATGTACTTATACATGCCTATTATCCATGGTTATACATTAGATAGGTTATTTGAAATTATATGTACTTGACATTTTATGCTAACACATTTCATCTATGGGCCACTATGGCATGATTATGTTAGTTGCTTATGCCTTTCTTTTACACACTTCATTGAGTGTTTTGCCTTGCTATTGTCTTTATTTTTTGAGCATTTAAATATGTTCCATTGTATGTGGCCGCTGTGCCTATGTTTGCATTCTTGGACATTTGAATATGTCATTGCTTGTTATATATAAATTTGAATATGTCATTCCTTAATTTTGTGGAATTTTACTTAGTCATATCCATTTGATTTTATGGCATTTGAACATGCCCCTTTTTGTGGTCTTATTGAACCATTATTTTTTTATTTGCTTTTGGGTACTCTTGTGTGTGTGATTATTTACTTGTTGAGCTTATTGTTACTATCTAGATGTTGCCGTGATCTGTATCATGCATATCAGGCCTACATGTGATCAAATTGGTTCTATGCACTATAATTATACATTTACCTATACATGTTCCTTCTATATGCTACATGTTTACATTCATAGATTTTACAGTTGTCTTACATTTTTGAGGTGAGTTAACTTCTAGGTAATATTTTTCCCTCACCTCAAAAAGGGGAGCATATTAATGGGGGTATGCTTAGGAAGCATGTTCTCCACACTTTACACAGTTCTTAGATATAGTGAGGGCATGTCATATGGGCATAGCTTCCACACATTCATAGTTTTTAGATTATTATGGGGGCATGCTTTGGAAGCATGTTCTCCACATTTATTAAATATATGGTACTTATACCGGTTTACAAATTTAGTGGGGGAATGTCATATGGACATGGATTCTACACATTTACAGTTTCAAATTTAGTGGGGGTATGCTTGGGAAATATGTTCTCCACATTCATTCAGTATGGTACTTATAATTCACAGATTCAGTGGGGGCATGCTTTGGAAGCATGTTCTCTGCACCTACTCAGTATTTAGCATCTCTAATTTATAGTGGGGCCATTTTTTAGAAACATTTCCTCCACATTAATACTTATATCAATTTCAAATTTTTTTATATATAGTGGGGGCATGCTTTGGAAGCATGTCCTCCACACTTATATAGTTTTATGAATTAGCCAAAACACATATTTATATGATTCTGATACACTTTTGGGATAGAATTCTATACATGGTACCATTGTAACACATAATTTTAGCATGAGACATATCTAAGGTGTATATGTTATGCAACATGTACCTAATATTATAAAATCCAAATCAATATCAGATTCCAAAACTACTGCACATAATGATACCCTACAGACTTTTATAGACTTTAGTGAACCAATCTACTGTAGTAGTTGGTTCACCTTTTAGTATGGTTTAGGTTATTAAACCCTTCAATATTTCCAAGTTTTTAGTTTAGACTTGATCATCCAAACTCACCAAGTTGTAAGTATTATTGGGTTGTATGGTTGAGCTAATCTCAATTGCTAGGTGATAACTCACTTTTGCTCCAAGTTGGGAGCATGTGCCTTTTAACCTCTCTCTATTTATCTATTTATCTATCTATCTATCTCCTTGGATATATGCACTTAAAATATCTATCTATATTTATTCTAATCTCAATTTCATAGCCTTACAATGATACATATTTCATAAAAATAACTTGTCAAAAGGCAAGGTAGATACATTAACACATAGGTGTACTCCTAAACCTTTCTCTTTTAATTTCAATCTATTTCAAGTAATTTTGAACCAAATTGTATTCATTTATTATACACTATAACATGTTCTTATTTATAGGTCAATCACCAGCAAAGCATTCAAATTCAACTCTAGCAAAGCACTCAAATTAAACTCAAGCAAAGATAAGATGTGCATATACACCCAAGTACTTATTCCTTTCCTTTAAAATATAAATTTCATTACTAGATTAAAGGAGGGCAAATTCAGATGATATTTTGTGATTATGTATCACCTCAGTCTTGTACACTTTGTAAACTTAAACCTTGTTTTTCCTCTTAGATATATACACACCTTGCTTTTACAAGCCTCACATTTGCTCTATATTGTGCCCTTTGGCCTATCTCTTACTCTTAATAGCCTTATATTGATGACATAGACATCCCATCTTGCCCAGAATTCTTAAAATGTACTTATCTTATACCTCTACAAGTTTTAAGTCTATCCCTGCTCTCTTTCTCCTTAAACACTAATGTCTAGGACAAAAAGCAGCATTGATGTTACTTTCATGACTCAATGTAAGTTTCTAGTACCCTAAAGTAATCCAATTTATAAATGAAATGTATTACAATGGTTGTCCTAAGTGCTTTAATGTGATTTATCTCCTAATAGGGTTGGTATAAATACAATATCAACCATTATTCATTCCTCACCTAGTAATCAGACCAAAAGAGCACTCAAGAACCATTCAAGTTACCAAAAATCTTTCCTATTCTTAGTCAAAGGAATAGCCTAGCTACAGGTCTGAAGTACTAAAGGAGAAATCATAAGGTCATATATATCAAGTTATAACCTAGGTCACTATTGTACTTGATTTATACACTTTGCATGATTCACACACATGCCAACATGTAAAGAAGAATTACATGAGTCTAAGGCCCTCTTCTAGAGTATTAGATATGTAGGCAATTCCCTTTGATATTGAGGTTATTATGGGTTAACGTGACACCATGTGCCACTAACCCATTTTTCCCAAGGTTATATTGAAGATGAAAAGTTAGGATTTTACCATTTCATCAAGGGCGACAATCCATGACTCAGATCTAAATGCACCAGAGTGAAGGTGAAGCCTAACTCATAAGCATCTAGGTGGTCACATCTTCTTTGAGTATATATTTTGTATAGTACATCAATGTTGAAATCAAATACTAGCATCGATGTAATTATCCTAGGCTGACGCAAGTGTCTAGAGAGCCGAAGGTACTAGATCTAGAATTTGATGACTGATCTAGAGCTATCTTCCTACCTACTTTCTTCTTGTATTATATATATACATTCATTAGCATCAAAACTAGCTAAGTACTCTCTTTTATGTCATTTTTATATATAGCATAGTTTTACTTTCCATTAATAGCCTATATCAGTTCAATAAATTTAACATATGGTACACCTAAGTTTAACACATTAATTGGCCCAGTGTAGATATAATATTCACCCTTTTGCCCTATCATTTTATATCCTTAACCCTATATACCCAACTATTATTCCACAATCCAAATTAAGTTTAAATAGTAACTCAATTATGTAATTGATTTCATGATCTTGAATAGATGCTTGCTTGGTATTTTCTAGATGAATAAAGAGTTGGCTTTAACTTGTATTTATACCACAACTCTTGAAAATATTCCCATAAAAGGGTTAATGAAATTTATTAGGCTGACCTATACATATCAAAGGATTTTAAAATTTAAGTGTTTAAAAGGTAAGGATACTTGTGTTAGAGCAGGGACAGTAGTGTCAACACTATTATCCGAGCCTTAAGGCAAATGTTAAAGAATATGGAAGGTTGATAGAGCTCTGTAATTGATAGTGAAATACATATATTATAATTCAAGTCTATTTTAGGCTATAGGTGATATGGGTAATCATAATATTATGGTTAGACTACAAGATAATCATTTAAGCCTAATGGGATGGCGAAGGTGATCCTTTCAACTATAAGGAAGGTCTGGAAGTAAAGGGTAGAGCCTTGAGTGATATTTGTCAAGTGTACAAGAGTAGTTTAATATATAAATCTAGATTTAATCATTTGCACTATCTACATATTTTACATTGATATGTATGCACACACATCAAAGTGGGATATTACATAAACACCCTTTTTAATTATTTTACACCTAATAGATATAAAATAATGAAACTAAATATAACAGTAAACACACTAATCTAACCTGAAATGGATTGATATATATTATGATTATTTAATTTATAAAAGAGAAAACAATGTAGGGATAATATAATTAGCTAATTTTTATTGCCTATTACCCAAAAAAGGTTGTGTGTTTGATTCATGCCATGTTCAGCAAAATGTTTTACTTATTTTACACCTGAGAGATATAAAATATAGGAAACTATGCACTAATTTAGATTGTGGAAAATAATGATAGACATAATTAAATTAATTGAACTTGATTGATAGATATTGTGTTTACTTAATTTAGAATGATAAAGCAAGAGAAGGATGGTGTAATTAGCTAATGCTTTTTTTTAAAGTCATTATTGAGTTTGGAAATATTTTATGTGTTTCATCAACTACTTAGATTAGAAACATCGATTGAAAACTTACTTGCATGCTACCAAAAAATTCTAACACTTATAATAACCAACATTATCAAGGTTTACCAGTAGTGTCCCTACGTACAATAGGGGTCTGAAACTTATAGCATCCCTATGCCTATGCCTACAATATGATTTAGTGGGTATGTATCTCTCTTATCCTACATTGAAATTTTTATTTTTTCTCTCTTTTTTCTAATCCCAAATTTTTCTTGTTTGACCATAATATGCCATTTGTAGACACCTAAATCTGGCCACAAGTACTTGACAATGTTAATTCTTGACACATCTTGAACCACTTGACTTACACTCAAATACATGACTCTTATTTTTTATTATTCTAGCCATTTATTTTTATGTGGACTTGACCTCTCTATTTGTTGGCACTATTACATAAGAATTTCCAAGTCAATGCTCAAACAACCTCATATCAATCTCAGACTACTACCAACCTCGAGACAATTATCCTTGATTTTATAGGATAAGTCCATAATAGGTAGAGAGGTTCATGACACTAGTGTGGCCTTGTGCCAATATCATTTAACATTTATTTTCTAAAATTTGAAATATTCATTTAGATCTTCCTACATGTTTTACAAGTCAACTAAAAGAAATTATTCAAAAGCTTCGCTATAAATATAAATCAAAGTTCATTCATTGAGAGAATTGATTCCTAGCTTGACACTATCTATTAAGCACTTATACACAACTACACATCGAGAAAATCTCCCTCATTCTTCCCAAATTCAATATCATTCACTAGTAGTAGTCACAATCCAAGTCTAAAGCATCTCAAATCAAAACAAGTGTTAACATTGTCAAGTATCAAAGCCAAATTTCTAGTTGCATATATATAGTCAAGGAACATCATTACACAATCACATTAGGTGGGAGAATTACATGTGGATTTATTTATTTTTAAAATATCTAGATACATAGGTAGTGATTAATCATCGACAGAGATGATTGGGGTCATCTCATCCCATTACACTTCCCCTCTCTTTTCACAAGTTTATGGCTCTCAAAAGAACCCCTAAGGTTTCCAAGGGAAAGAAAATAAAAATAATGATTTCTATATAGCATCTACATAAGAAACATATATCTCATCCCTCTTAGCAAACATAACTATAAGGGGTAGAATAATCATAGTTTTGTCACAGTTAAAGCATACAAGTCCACAGTCAACAAACACGACCAACCTTCATTACTATCCAGGGATTACTAACATGTCTAGAAATATCCACAAAACCTGCCTCTGAATCTAAATTATCATAGTTTTATCTTATATGGATTTCCATTTTTAGACATCAATTATAATCAATCATAAATTTGAAAAACTAAGTATCTTATTATGGGTTGTCCTTACTATTTTTAGCATATGCCACGTATAAATTAATTTTAGTCAATCTTGTTTTACATTCAGATTTATGGTTAAATATCATATATTACAATTTGAATAGATCTATAAATTTTTATACCTATCAAATACTATTAAATCAAAAATAGGGTAAAACATATTGGTGAACCCATACATTTTTTTCAACTATTGCATTTTCAATTTTTATTCTAGGGTTGTAGCTGAATTCATGTTTCCCATATACTATGGAGAAATTCAATCATCCTTACTATATTTGATTGTGCATTGCTCTAATATTCTCTTTGACCTAAGGGTTTTATATTGAATTTTTGATTTCCATACACAAAAATATTTTCTTCTATTTGCTTTCATTTTTTCTATTTTTTTCTTACTTTCTAAAACTATGTTTCAGTAGTTGAAAAATTCATAGGAGTTGTCATTTTGGGCAAAATAGTCATCAATTTTACCTTAGTTATGGTTTGAGGAGTATTTATTAAATATTCAATCCATTAGATAATACTTTATATGAAATTTAGTTTCCACGTACCTCATAGTATATAAAAAATGCAATGGATTTTTATTTTCAACCATAGAAAGTCTTTCAGATGTTTGGTTTTGTAGTGCACTGGTAAGTGGTTAGCCCTAAGAAGTTACTATCAACATATCTCATAAACATGATAATAAAAATATAGAAAAGTGAATCTTTCATACCCAGTGTCCCTTTAGGTTTTATTCATTATTTATTACTAGAATCAATATATCTGAGAGCTTACAAATTAAACACACATTGTCTAGTTACACCCATTATATATTTATTTACATGATTCCTTTTATGCCACCCATGAGGGTTAAATCCCTTGTTCCTCTAAGGTGTAGTGATTGATTAAGTGGAATCAATATATAACATATTCAAATTCCTTTGGTCTCTTCTCAAATGGATAACACAAATATTTTTGTTTGATTTGATAATGAAACTATTCAATGATATGTATGAATTGAAAATGATTTTGATGATGAACATGATAATCAAGATAATGAAATTAAAAATAACAATAAATATAATCCTAAGGGCATCAATATAATTGATCCCAATGAACTTAATGGGGTAGATCCTTAGCAAGTCAAAGAATTGAACAATTTTTTATCAAGGACTTCATCAATATCCCAAACATGTGGATATGGTTGTCAATTTATTCATAACATCCAATACTACACATCAAGATAAGATTGTGTCATCTCAAGCACAAAAATAATAGGTTCTCTTTTGAGCTATTATTACTCCCACTTCAAGTGTTCTATTTTCTATTATTACTTGTATTCCTATATCAACACCTCTAATTACACACATCATATCATCCTTAGGTATCGAGGCATCGCAAGGCTTACAATAGATTAATATGCCTATTTCCACATAGGCATCATACATAGCTCTTTTGATTACTATGCATGGTCCATCACTAGCCTCTCCTAATGCACACTCTTTTGAACAAACTATTATAGCCCTAGATGTTAAGATGTTACAATTAGAGCAAGGTGTCTTTAGAGATAGTCATTTAAAGGATTCTCATTATTTGCTTCATAATCCTTTGGTACTCAATATCACATCTTACCCATTACCAAAAATCTTTGTAGCTCATGATCTTCCAATCTACAATGCCAAAGGTGATCGTGAACATCTTTATCATTTCATGTATCATGCTTGGATTATGGTTATAATGATAAATTATTAACCAATAAATTTCCATGAAGCCTCAAAAAACATGATTTATGATGGTTATATTATCTTCCACTTCAATCAATTAAAGTATTCATCCCTTTGGCATATCAGTTTCTAGCACACTTCTCTATTAACATTGGTGAAAAACTTTCTTATGTGCAAAATGCTTAACTCAAGCTAGGGTCCATTAAGCCAATCAATAAATATATTCTTTGATACAAAACTATGCTAGCTAAGATGAATAAATCTATGGTAGATAATGAGTTACAATATATCTTCACATGGGGTTTACTGGCACCACTTCATGAGTCTATCATGCTTGAAAAATTAGAATCTTTTGATGAGTTATGCCATATAATCAAATAACTAGAATTTGAGCTCATAGCTTTGAAAAACTTTAAGTATGCACTTAATGTTCCAACCATTACAAATACTAAGTTTCAAAAAAACCAAGATATAAGGTCTATTGGCTCTAGGTAGGAGAGGAATCGTTTAAAAAATTATATTCAATGTAAGCATTAATTATTTTTGTACATACATAAGCTTTAAAAAGCTTATGCGAGTTGGTTGTAGAAAACCAACTAATGGGTTTCAACTAGCCTAATAAACAAACTAAATAATTAAATAAATAAACTTTAGATCATAAAATGACCCAACAAATTCCCCTTGATCTAATGGGGTATGAAAGATGAAAACACTAAATTAATGACTCTGAAGTCATCAAAGAAACTCTAAAGTAATTACAACCAATATACTATACTTCTTGGTATTGATCAAAACTAATGTCACTCTATAAATAATCATGCCTTATGAATTGTGGAATAAAATGATAATGAACACAATCAAATCTTGTTCATCCTCTATGATCATCATATCATACTATAATAGAAAATGGTCAAAGCCTATCCAACTACATCAATCCACATAAGGTTCCACCTAGAATCTTGTCAAAGTGACTAACCTGTACCATGTCTGGCACATATTCCTAATCTCTAACAAATTTTGATGACCTTTACTTGACACTAGTGGTGCTAACAACCCCTATTAACTCGTACTATCATTGATGACTGATCAAAGACCTACCAATGATATATCTTCTCCCCTATCAAGTGATAGGTGAGAATTCATATATCAAGAGAACAAAATTAAATAATTATGTCTACTCCATGGCATGAATATAAAGTATAGAAATCCAGAACTGGAATAAATCAAGAACACAAGCCACAAATGCTATTACAACATATCACGGTCTTCAGCCTAGTAGCTTGCACAAGATGAGTGAATCACTGATTACTCAGAGCAAGTTATCAAGTTCATTAGGACCATAGAACTTGACCATATAGGATGTCTCATGATCATAAAAAGTATCAGAATAACCTAAATAGTTAAAGTAACCAAAAAATCTACCACTAGAATGAACTATATAATTTGTTTTAGCTATCTTTTTATGTAGAGAGTGGGGTCGTCAAGAAGGACATACATCTACAAGATGTCCAATACCACCACATTTAAAACATTTAGGCTATTTCTTATGCCAAATTTATCCATAAGAATTTGAATCACTGGAAGAACCATTAGAGTGAGAACATTGACTATGTAGATGTTTGCATTTTAAATATCCTCAAGAGTACCAATTAGAATGTTGTGGAGACTATCTATAATGATGTGGAGAGTGTCTCTTAAAATGTCTCAGAGAGTAATTCAAATAATGCCTCTAAAATGTCTCTATACATGGTGATGATCTCTATGATGTGACCTAGCCTTTGTATAGTGAGCTTCTCTGGTAAGCATACTCTTTTTATTTACAAATTGGTGTTCATGTTAAGTCAACAACTCACAAATAGAATCAAATTTTATGTCATTAATCTTATCATTAAGCTACAATATTTCAACAAAGTTGGTATACATAGAACTGAGACCATTCAAAGTTATGGATATAATCATGTTATCATTGATCTTACCACCTATAGTACAATACTTGTGTTTCATAGTTCTCATGCATGAGAGATATTTAGATACATATTTTTTAGTGCTAAGCTTATTATTAATCAATTGGATTAAGAAATTGATATTTTTATAGGTAAATTGTTTGTCATATAGGTATTTTAACGCTTTCCAAGCTTTCCATGCACTACTTTTAAGAACTTCAATGTGAATAATCACTTGTGTAGAACATGATGATTTTAATAAAGTAAGGGCATGCTTATCTCATTTTTGATACTCAAGCATTTTTTTAGCTTTAGTGGGTGGTGTAGTGTCTTTCTCTATTATTTCCCACAATTCATTAAAAATGAGTGTATTTTCCATGTTCATGCTCCATTCCTTGTAGTTTTTAAGTGTTAAGTATTAATTTTTAGACATTAATCTCACAATTTTTGCCATGGTGTTATCAATTAAAAAAATAGGGAATGCTATCAAGGTTTGGCCTTGACCCACAAAGTAGCTTTTGATTACAAATATTCTTTACTTTTCAAAAAATAGGAAATAATTACACCCTTATATCTCTAAAAGTTAAATTTTCCACTCTTTATAACTTGTTTACAAATTTTAATTGAGATCAAAAATAAATTTTGATCAAAATATAACACCAAAGGATTTTGAACCCTTAACTCTTCTTATTTGCAAGTAACTAACAAAATTAATTTTTTCAACTCCCCATCAACCAACTTAGCAATACAAAGGCAAAATATTATATATATCTTTGATTTTTCCAAATGTAAAATAATTAAAAAATTACTTGCACGATAATTTAAAAAAATTACTTTACATGTAGAAATCAATGTTTTGTTCTTCCCTGGTAGAGCCCAATCCAAAAATCAAATTAAATATATATATATATATATATATATATATATATATATATATATATATATATATATATATATATATATATATGCAAAGCTCTGTCAGTTACTCTATGTTTATTGCTCCATCCATACATTTTTTTAAGCATGATAACTAGCTATCATATAGTTCCCAAATGAATTTATTATGCATCTTGTAGTGATTCAATGATACAAGTCTATGTATATGTCTCATTGTGTACAGGTCTGCAGATATTCTCATGATAGGAGATAGTTGGTTTGTATATAAAACCCAATCATTTATAAAAAGAAAGGGGGAGTGGTAGATCCTTCTCAATAGGAAAATGTCATTTTTAAATCTAGTTATATCTAACTAACAATGTAGAAAATGATATGCCCATCTTCACTCAAGGGCAAATTCAAATAAAAATACTACAACATGTGCATTAGCCTCAAAAAATTCAATACTTTGATCATTAAAAAACAAATATGTAGATTTTCTTAGTGGCAAGATGAGTCACTAGTTTCAATAGAAAAGAAGAAATCAGTGAATGAACCCAAAAATCATTATGCAATAATGCTTCCAATGACAACTACAAATAAATAAAACCCTTGTCCAATATTTAGCTTGTCGAAAAATTATTAAACAAGCTTCAAAAAAATATTATTATGCCTGTATAACCAATCCTATGTGGATAACCATTCTAAAAATTAAAAAATAATTTTATATCCCTATAGCAATCCTCATTTCTCCTTCTACATGGATCTAATACCAATGTTGGCTCCAAGTAGGAGAGGAATCATTCAAAAAATTGTATTTAATGTAATCATTAATTATTTTAGTACATATGTAAGCTGTAAAAATCTTATGAGAGTTGGTGATAGAAAATCAATTAGCAGCTTTCAACTAACCTAATAAATAAACTAAATAGTTAAATAAACAAACTTTGGATCATAAAATGATCCAACAAGGTCAAATATAATGAAATCAAGAATAAGGCAACAATAACAATCAATGTAATATCACAACCACCAAATAATCTTCAATTGACAGCTCTCCTAAGGAGGTAATTTTCAACGTTACCATCACCTCCTCATGTCTTGTTACCAAATTTACCTGAGTGCAATCTCATAACTTTCTCTCCACCATTGGAGGTTGATATGACTAAACCTCAACATAAGGGATTTGATAGTAACACATATTATGACTATGAAAAATGTATTGGAAATTATACAAATAAGTGTTATAGACTAAGACATAAGATACAAGATCCTATTGATGATAATATTATTGAGTTAAGCACACCCATGGAGGAGGATATACCATATCAAAATGAAAATTCAAAGTTTAAAATCTTCAGTAATCCATTTCCAAACCATGGCACAACATAATTTATTTGATAATTCATAAGTACACCATGCTTACAATGTGTATCCTTTTCTTCAGACATATGGACATCCAATAGATGGTATTATTGGTATATTTGCATGCACAACAACAAAAAAACATCTGATGATCACTTTCAATGACTAAGATTCTTGATGATAATTTAGATAGACATGCACTCTTTAATCAAAATTTTATCAACAAATAACCCATTTACAATTTCATGATCGATAATGGGTCAAGTGAAAATGCATATACAATAACACTTCTTTTCACTCTTGGGTACATAGAGCAGGATTTACAAGATACATAAAAATTAGTCAAAGCATTCGATGGCCATATACATATTACTCTTAAGAATATAATACTAGTTATTTAAGTTTATTCAAAAATAATGGATACTTTATTCTTAGTCTTCCCAAGCACATGAGTCTTTGATATGTTATTAGGAAGCCCTTGGATATAGAAGTTCCACAAAATGTTATCCATAGTACATCGATGTCTCATACATATAGATTGTAATCAAGTGGTCAAAGTTTCAATAATTTAATATGAGTACCCTCTACAATCAATGATGTCTCCTCCTCTTCCCCCACCACCACCACATGCATTATTACATATATTCAAGAGCAAAGTGCATAGTTAGTTGTTGCACCTATTCAAAATCATTATATATATAAATTGTTACATATGTGTAGGATCTTTTTATACACTCACTACAGAGGAGAGTAGCACACCCTCCCAAATAAAAATCTTAACATATTATATTTATTCAAATGTCACAAATATCTTCATCTTCAATAGTGTGTCCTAAGGTAGTAACTTGGACAGTTCAACATGTTCCATAGTAAACACAGGTAGTGATATCTTCTCCTACTAAAAAAAAGACTCCATTGAGTCTTGCACCTTTTAGAGTTACATATCTTGAAAAATATTCTATGAGTATTGATCAAGACAATTAAATTACATCACCTGATTCCTTTTTAGATTGAGATTCACCTACATGTAGCAATTTTCTTTAGTGGAAAGTCACCCTCCGATTGTATGATACAAGCATGCACTATAGTCCTCCCATTGATAGAACCATTGGTTAATTTCTTTTTGCACACGTCAAATATGAAATAATTTCAAAAAAAATCAAATATGTCAAAAATTAAAAAATAAATTTCAAAAATATAAAAACATTAAAAATATTCTCAAAAAAAATCAAGACCCGAAGTATGACATGAGTTGTTAGTTTACTTATTTACATATGTTATTCACCATGTATTTTGGTAGATAATATATTATTTTTCATACACACATATATTTCATGAGGTAGAAGAGTGTGATGCAAGACATACATATTATACATGGATTCTTAGATATTGAATTCCCTTTTACCTAGTGGTGATCCCTATGTTGAGGGCATCTTATTCTATAAGTCACATTACCACATGTTATACCTATCAATGACCTCTTTAATAGTTTTAGCTATATATCTAAGTGTCTTGATAATTACTCATATCTTACATTGTGTTACATGGATATGTTACTTTGCTATTATATGAGATTGATACATATGGATGGTGTAGACTAGTTTTCATTTATTTTATGCTCCTTAAATGTTGTTACTTTCTTTCACGATATTCTAGACATTGCTTGATTATTATGTATAGCCACTTGGCCCTATGTGTGTGACATCTTCATGTCTCATATTTGAAACATTATTAATGTATTTGTTTTTTGTGACATGTTCATGTCCATTATATGCAGCCCTTGGCCTTATGTGTGACATTATGTGTTGTACTTGTTGAACTTGATTAGTGGTGTTATGATACATATTGTTAGTAAAGGTTCCTAGATTTTCATCAGAACATGATAATTATAGGGATAGAGTGTGTGAAGTTACATCAAAATCTTATAGAATGGTTTAATTAAGACTTTGAATACATATGCAAGGTTTATTGTAGAAAATCACACTCGTTTAATAGCTCAATGTATGGTATAACCTACTTAAAAATATAGAATATTATGCATCAAAGTAGTATAATAAATGAAACATTCATAATAACATAGAAATCTCTATGATTATACCATAAAAGAGTACAAATACTTAGAATGCATAATAGAGAATCTAGTACCAGGGATTACAATAAGGAAACCTTCATATATAAAGGTCCAGTTCTGTCAATACTCTGTGCAAAAAAAATTTGATCAAAATAACAACCAATATTATTTATTCACATACACGTTAGCCCCTATATTGCATATTTTTCACATACATATAGGAATTAATTACTATGGTTGTAACTTATAGATTTACCACACTGAGAATAGTTCTCCATATCACCTTCGATTGATCCTTGACCAACATAGATATTCTCATAACAACTCTTAATAACCTGAAAATAGAATATGGTTGTAATTATCGTAGGAAGTTCTCATATATACAATTAGTTTTACATTTACCTTTTACCACTAACACATTCCTAGACTTAAAGGCTGTCTCATCTCATGAAAATGTCATAGAGGGAATCTGTCTAAAAACTGAGAAAAGGTGATAAAATGTAGAAGTGCCTAGTATTTACAGACTTCACTCAAGGTGTCAATAAACCAATTTTTTCCCCTTATGCACTACTTGGCTACCTTTTTGAGTTTTTAACTAAGTATCATACTAGTCTACCACCCTTATGGGTTTTTAATAGACTAGTTATGCTTAGTATTATACAAGCTTCTAATTACACAAGCATCAGGTGGCAAGTGGTGGCATCCTTCATTATTGGAAAATATGTCACAGTTGGATTGGTGGAATGATCTTGGGTTCATCGACTAGTGGTGAAATACTTGCATCAATGAGGACCAATTCATCCTCGTATGACTTCTAATTGAGGATAACTTCCTAAGTACAACATAAAAGACCATGTAATGGAGTTTAATTAGCTAGTAGCTGGTGAATATTTGTGTCAGCCATCCCAAGTAGAGTAGATTTCACCATATTGACTTTGGTTGTGATTTTTGTGTGGAGTTGTGCCAACTTATTGATGTGTCTTTATGCTTGCACACTAGTGAAGGAGTTGTGCAGCATTTGGTTCTATTGAGTTTGCATAATCTACATGATAGTATCCCTCACACCAAGTGAGGTTTATAGTAAAAAATCCATGTCAGTAAGAGTTGCATTAGGCATTGTGATGGCAGTGTGTGTGAACTTAGCCATGGAAATTTTAGGTTGTACATTGGTCCAAATAGTATCCCATTGCTTCTTCAAATCTAATAGATGAAGTGTCAGTTGCATAGCTTGACCTTGAGTAATATTTATGGTGGTCTGATAGCTAACAACTCGTAGAAGACATCAATCTCAGCTTTGATGGCTTTCCCCTTCTAGATGACACTTCATTGAAGGTATGTCAATCTACAATGAGCTTGTTTAGAAGAAGAGCAAGTTGGTCCTTGTTTAGGAGCGAGAAATCTATAATTAGCTATGTAAATATATCAGGATAGGTGTCTTTGATAGTCTTTTTGGTAACATGTAGATGTTCCATGACTACAAAATTTATATCCTTGAGCTCCTTTACTTGCTAATCCAATGTAACTACCTTCTATAAAATATATTCTTGGAATGCAGTGGCACCTTCAAGTTACTTAGACAATGATAGTTGGGAAACATCCAAAGATGTTTCTATTATAGCAGGAGTCAAGGTGAGGTGAGTAACTGAGGTACTTACAAGTGTCATCCTTAATAGGGCTATTGGAAAATAAAAATGGTACACCATGTAGATGTCATCGGCACATCCCACATCTAAATGTGAGATAGGCTAGATGAAACACTATCATCCTATGAGGCAACCATAGTGCCTCCCACCTATGTTTGAGGCATCTTTTGAGGGGTCTGCACTACGCTAAAATTGGATGGAGGTTATATAGATTATATGTTCACACCAATTATTTGGGCTTCCTTAATGCTCTTCTTCGTAGCTTCCTCCTGTGCTTACTTTGCAATGGCTTCTTGTGCCTTCTTTGTAGCCTCTTTGTGATCTTTCTTCTCAGCATATTCATGTGTCTTCTCAATGGCCTCTTCTTCCTGCACCTTACATTGTCATTTTTGGTCCTTGGCCTACTTCTATGCTTGTTTTTTCACAAATTGGTTCTTCTTATATTCCTTGGTTGCTTCTTTCTATCTACTCTCTACTTCTAATTTAGCATCCTTATGTTTTTATTTATTACATGTTATTATTTTGTGGCTTGTTTTGCAACTATATATTCTTACTATATTTTCTTCTTTTCTTCTTCCTCTTATTGTTGTTTGAGTGCCTCCACATCCTTAGCTTGTTTACAAGCCTCTGCTTCTTTAGCCTAGCATTGGGCTTCCTCCTATTCTTATTTATCCCCCTTTGTCTTCCTTTTAGCGTTAACTTTTGCCTTATGATTTTCTTCTTTATTCACATGACGCTTAGCTCTCTCTATGATTCCTCATGTGTGGCTTATTATTATTCTATATTATTATATTCAAGTACACCTTCCTTTTTTTCAATCATGGCTTTCTCAAAGTGTGATGGTGAGGATTTGAGGATAGTAGTTTACACCTTGGCTCGAGAAAATTTCCCCTTAAAAACCAAATGTCTTATGTATTTTAGTGTGTCAACTTCCTGCACTTGCTACTCTCCCATTATAGACTCTCCAATGACATGCACAAGAACAGGTGAGGTTTCTACCCTAGATTTTCATGTGCTACATGGAGTCCACCTATGTGAGAATAGTTATGTTAGGGGGATAGCTTTTATGTCTCCTAACTATGATGGGTTCATAGTGGATCCTCTTGCCTTGAATGTTTGCTAAATGCACTGTAATTTGGCCTCTTGAGCCACTGTATCAATGATGATATAAATAGGATAATGGGGTAACTCAATCTAGATATTTTTTGGAACATTATTTTGTACCTAGATAGTGTGCACCAATTTATGAAAAAAAGTATTATTTGTCTTCCTCATTTTCGTATAGGTCTCTATCCATATCGACCATCATCATACTATAGACTTGTTCATTGGTGTCCATGTATGGCAAGTCATAGAGCGCAATGATTTTAGGGATGTTTAGGTTATCCAACTAGGTGATCTAGTTATGAGTCTTTTGCCATGGAGGAGACAGAGATCTTATACCCTCATGCACCCTGTGCTTCCCTATATCTCTAATGGGTGTAACTATTGTTGAAGGTTGTGTAGCTAAGTTGTAGGGTCAGGAATAGAGGGTAGTATTGTCTAAAATGGGGTTAATCTTATCACTATAATTGCTTTATGTATTGCTACCTTATTTTATTCCATTTGCATGTCGATAAAATATGGAAGTGGCAAACTTGATACTTTGGTCAGTTTAAGAAATATGATGGCAATGCCCTTTGGTAGCTTTGTGATGACTGCATGTTAGCCCAAATATTACATGATGTCAGGTGATATGCATGGGTTAGATCTGATTACCTCTACCAACTCATTTCACTAATTGGTGAACTTGGCTTGATGCAGAAAATAGGTGCTCTCTCAGGTCCAGGTGAGATTCTAAAACTTCACATCTGATTAGTAGTCAATGTTGGGATGAATTTTGCCCTCAGGTGACTTCCACTATGTAAAAACTAATAACAATATGAAAAATTGGTTCTTGAAAGTTTGATTCACCATCACTAAGACTTTATCAATGTTTGAAGTAAGTTTGCTAACCAAGAATTTAGTCCAATTGAATTCCTCATTATAATGGATCATTCAATGGATAATATTGATGACCCCTTTTATAGTTTTTTTGGCATCCTTGGTTGTCTACTAGAATATATGATAAATGCATTTGACCAGAATGCACTCCAACATATCATCAATGTCCTTTAGTGAATTCCTCATGAGTTACAAGAGTACCTTTCTCAGATCTCCAGAAGGATGGGTAGCATTTGGGATTTGTAATGAGCTATGGATCTCCCCCTTCAGGCATGCCTATCACCATTGTCATTACAACAATATTGATGTGAATGGTTATGTATTGAGAAATATAAAAATCTCCCTCGTTGTATCAACCCAGTAGTACCTCCATTACATCATTGAGTTGCCCAAAAGTAGGTAATTAGATCAATCACTCCACATTTATGTTGTGGATTATATGGGGTTGCATTAATGTTATTGGTTGTGCCCCTTCAATTACATTTGAAACAAACATTCATATTTCTACATTGCAAACAAACTCATACGCATTTGGGTCTATGAAGTGTGTTTGTGATAATGCCATATCAATGCCCATGTCATCTTTTTGTGCTTCTATGAATCCCTTGATGAGTTTTGGTCAGTCAAATCTAGTCAATTTTCATCATTTACTTTGATGTTGAAAGAATTGCCTTGGATGTGCAAAGTCTAGACTCGATTGAGAGTAACAATTACCTAGAAGTTTTATATCACTTTAGTATACTTAGTAAATAATATGAATTTAGTTTCTTAAGTACCAAATTTATAGCTTCTCACACTGCCTTCAATGTTTTTCAATCTTAATTAGTTGTGTTATCACTCAATCCTTCACACGTGAGATTTGAATGAGGTGGATCCTTTCTTGTTGATGTGGCATTCATTCTGATGATGTGATATTCAATTGTAGTGGTGGTTGATGCTTTTTGTCCTATCACTTTAACTGGGCATCATTCGTACATCACTATTCTATTTCTGACACTGACCCATCACTTATCCATGGGAGATTTGGATTAATCATTAAACTCCACTATTTGCTCTAGATTCAAATACATGTGTCTTTCTTGGACTTAATTAATATTTTTACATTGTACTCATTTGGCCATTGTATTTCATTCCTACAATGCATGCTTAATAATGGAACCTTCTACTTAATCTTATATCCCTATTATCCCTGGATCTATACACACATACTTATATCTACCTCACATGTGCCAAAAAAAAAACCCAACTATACTGAAATCAATGATTGTAATCATAACTACCATCTACTTGGTGAGATATAGCACCTTTATTCCATATTTCACTAGATTAATGGTGGTAATACTTCAACCTATAGCCATTTACCTGCCCAAGTAAGACATTTCCCTACAAATCTTACAAGACCACTCTTTCATGCTACAAAAATTTATGGATGATGTAGGAGCCCTTCCATCTGATGTTAATCTTTCCAGGGAAAGCTCAGAACCTATTATCATATAAAAGAATAAATTAATTTACTTGTAATTCCTTTGTTTGTAGATTTTTATCATGCCATGCCTTATGGCTATGATTTTTGATCTCATGGGTCCATACTACTCTATGTCTCACTTCATCCATGCAATTCAAGTCCAACAACCTATTAATCATCAACTCTTAATTTCCCATTTGTAGCACATTTGTGACTCATAGATTAGGAAACACATATTTCATAGGCATCACTACGTCTAACCCATAGACCAACTAAAATGGTGTAAACCTTATCACGCATTTATAATGCATGTGATATGCCCACAACATTGTTGGAAGCCTATCCTCCCAATCATCTCACTTCACATCATGATCTTAGCAAGCATCTTGTTGAGTACCTTGTACATAGCTTTAGCTTGGCCATTCACTTGTGGATGATAAGCAATGCTTTTATGATGTGATATCATGAAATCATCTATGAGGGTCTTAATGGTTTTATTAAAAAAATGAGTTCCTATATAACTTACCAATTTAAGAGGGAATCCAAACTTGGTGATGATGTTCTCATATAGAAACTTGGTTGTATCCTTTTCACCACAACTCAGAGTTGTAGCAACTTTTACCCATTTGTTAAAGTAGTATGTTGCATTGATTATGTACCTTGCATTATTACACTTACTTAGAGGATTGATTAGTCCTATAAAGTCAATCCCCCACTGTTAAAATGATTATTATGCTAACATGGGCTATAAAGGCATCTCATCCCACAAGTGTGGCTTCCCCATCCTTTGGCATACATTGTACTATTATGTGACTCTTTATATATCCTACAATAGATAGGGCCACCAAATTCTACTTTGCAAGACTTTCCTCATAATCGCATCTCCTACAAAGTGACCTTATGCAACTCCATGATGTGTTTCATCCTTGATCTATGCATGTTCACGCTCTAGTGCCACTCTATGTTGCATTTCATCTTTGACTAAGTAATATAAAAATCCATTAACAATAATATATGGAAGAGCTCTGGTGATCATTTATTTCTTATCTCTTTTAGTATATTGTTCTGGGAACATCCCTTGTTCGAGAAACTATGTAATCTCTTGTAGTTACTCTAGAATCATAGTCACCCTAAATAGGTGTGCATCCAGTGACACATCTTGGAGTTCTTCAAGTTCCTCACCATTATTTAATCAGTGGAGATGGTATGGGCTGACATTTGCCTGACCTAGTTTGAAGTTAATCTAGAATTTAAATTTTATGAAAAACATCAACCAGTGTGATATTTGTCCTCCCAACATCAACTCATTCACCAGGTATCATATAGCTTTATGATCAATGAATAGTTTGAATGGTGTGGCCAACAAGTAGTGCCTAAACTTTTATAGTGAAAACACTATCACCAAGGCTTCCCACTAAGTTGTTGTATAATTTTTTTTTACAGTCAAAAATTTTTTACTTACAAAGTAGATCATATTAGATTAAATAAAATACAGAGAGAAAATGAGATTGAGAATAGCATAGCACACATTCAACGTTCAACCAAGCATGAAGGCCTATTAAATAGGCAAACAAATGAAATACCCGTGAAGCATGAGACGGGTATAATAAAACTAACCTATGTCGGCTTGCATGAAATAACAAAGGCCGAATAAACAACTAACCTCTTAACCAAAGTGGTTAAGGAAACTAACCAAAATAAATTACCTTAGTAAATAACCTAAGGTAAATACAATAATATGCTAACAGATCAGATGATCCAATCCTCCTCCTGGCTGTATGAGTATTGCCCCAATGGTAAGCCCCAAAGCATCCACATGCACCTAAAAAGGTTTATTCCAATATAGGAAAACTAGGATCACAGTAGTCATTGATTTCTACTTTAAATCAACAAATGTGACTTGATAGTCCTCTATCTAGACAAACTGGACTCCTTTTCACAATAGCTTCTCCAAAGGGGTTGATATAGCAGTGTACCCCTTGATGAACTTTTGGTAGTAACTTATGTGTCCCAAAAAATATCACACTTCTATTGAAGTCTTGGGTGGTGGCACACCCATAATGATTGTGATCTTAGCCTAGTCAACAAGAATTCCTTTATTACACATTACATGACCTAATTAAACACCAAAGGGTGTGAAAAATAAATATTTCTTCAAATTTAGTGTTATACACAGCACTCTACATCTCTCTAACATTAACCTAAGTTTTGATAAATGTTCCCTGAATCAAGAAAACACTACCCAATCATCCAAGTACACTTTCAGGAAGTCATGGATGAAATTTCTGAATGTAGTCAACACAGCCCTGGAGAACACTATAGGTGCATTTTTTAGTCCAAATGGCATGACCTTGTAAGTGAATGAACCCCATTATGTTATGAATGTGGTTTTGGTCATATCCTCTTCTATGATGGGTATCTTATGGTAATCATTGAATCCATTTATGAATGAGAACACTTCATTCCCTATAACAGCCTCTAAAACATCATCTATGAAGGGAATGGGAAATGGGCCATGGACATAAGCATCATTGATGACGTAGTAGTATTTGTAGATGTGTATCTCCCCAGTCTTTTCCATTTGTACTAAAATGGGGTTAACCCAGTCAACTTTATCGATTAGGAATATAATGCCTACTTCCAACATGTGATTGATTTTAACTTTCACTTTCATTTTCATGTTCAGGTTCAACCTATATGGTATTTTCTTGATTGGTTGTGAGCACACCTTTAGCTCTATGTGCATCTCTCCCAAAGAAGGATCAACACCTTTTATTATATGCAAAAGTTTTAGGAAATACATATTGATAGTCTCTAAGCAACTGTAAAACCTTTGAGATATCTTCTTACATCCAATAGTCTTCGACATGCACCATTTTGGGTGCATATTCTATGCCAATATCAATATAAATGGTTCATATTTGCATAAATAAAACATGAAAAACAATGGAGCCAAACATAGAAAATATATCTTCATAATATATTATTTCTTCTCTATTAAACTCATATGTGAAATTACAAAGTTACATAGGAGAACTATTTACTATAATTAGGGAGATCATATCTCCACCAATATCTCACCCAAATATCTCCTCAAACCTATATGAGTAACATATAATAATATACAACCAACTATTATATTAACCATATAACAAGTAACCTATAATCGTAATATTGTTGTAATAATATTATGTCAATTAATTACTAACCAAATATATCTAACAAATTAACTATATGTAACAATGAATTATTACTCTCATAATTATTCATATTATGATATACAAATTAACGTGAGGGCTAATTATTCCCTAACATTCCCCCCCTTAGGCCTTACATTGTAATTTGTGTTTCATAGGACTTAATGAAATTAAAGAAGGAACACATCAACTTCTTATCAACCCTTCACTATTGAGAACACATCAATCGAATAAGTGTGGGAACATTGAACAAGAACATCTGCCATCAACTATTCACTGAGGGAAATGCATCAACCTAAATAGTGTCAGAACTTACCAGCAAGAACCTTCTGTTCAACTTTCACTCCTATCTCTCCAAAAATTAGCTCAAATAGAATTATATGCCAATGCATACTCTTACATATGTATACTACTATTTGAATCTTATTACATATGACCACTACTATGCAAAGAACACATCCCACATTCACTCCATGTGACCACAATAGACCTATCACTGGTCGATCATCTTCATAAATAAGTAAGGTAGTCAGAGGATCTCTATAGTTAGCTACTCTCCTAAATGTTACCACATTCTTGTATCTCCTAAACACCTTTTTTATGTAGTGCACTATGTGGGAAAATTATAAATACACCTCTTAATTCTCACACATACAAACAAGTGCTAGAAATATAAAATATCTATGTGTCACTATAACAAGAAGTGCCCCTTCATTAGTGGTTAATGAGAGGTGTAGAAAGCCTCCATCTTCCAGTGTCCTCCAACCTATAATTGAATAAGTTGCTTGCTTAGTTGATGAAGTCATAAATCTCAATTGCATGTCACTTTGAATGGAATGGGGTCCCCCTCACAATATTAACACATTCAACATTTGACTCAGGACATCGCATACAAGTGATAGTGCATCCTTTATAAATAATTTTATATTTTTGACATAGTGACTTTTAATATTGACATACAATAGACTAAGAACTATTGACATGAATCGAATGACTCAACTATATAATATGACTTTTGAAAAAATGATTTGACAACTTTTAACTCTCGACTCTCAATTTTGACATTTTCAAAAAAATTGTTGAATTGACAAAATGACTAAACTCATAATTACTATAAGCTCATGAGGATCTCAAACATTAAATAACTAAGCAAAACTTATATGCCTAAACCTAAAAACTTTAAAAATACTTTCTTTAAATATAATGCCACTAATACTAGGATGTATTGACCATTTAAGATAATTAAAAACTTGAGAGACTCTTTTTTACTTACATTTCATGAGAGATTATAATGACAAATATAAACCTGTAAATAAATTCTAACAATCTTAATATAATAACAAGACAATACTTAAAATATGACCTATGATGAGTATGATTAAAAGAATAGAGCAGAAGAGTGGATGAGCCCAAGTGGATAGTGAAGGACATCAAAGTAGATCCAATACACCAAGGTGATACGCCAAGATATATATGCCAAGTATAGGAAGTCAATGGGCAGTAGAGTGGCATTTAACTTGATTAGACTTGCACAGATGATGGGTGCATGGAGATGGCTAAAAATAATGTTGATGCATGTGAGCATATTTGAAAATTATATGGACTGCACTCAACCATATACATTTGGTGACATAAAAACTTTGACTCCCTTCAATAAACACTCTCCACATGATGTAAGGCATGATGTTTGGTATGGCAAACCTTCAATATCTTCACTAAATCATGGAAATTGATGTGTTTCACCCAATATAAGGTAAAGCAGATCAAAACACCATCCAATTTGCACTGATATGAGAATTTTTTTAATCAACAAAAACATGTATGTGGAAAACTATTACTCAGGTTTGCATGTTGATAAGAAACTATTGCGCATTGATCATAAATTGCATGGAGAGCACTCAGATGGAGTTTTATGGAACCAATTTCTCTCAATGCTTGGATTTGAATAACATTGGTAGCTTTTGGGATATGTAGCCAAGATTTGGTGAGGCATCAGAGCTCCTTCAATGTATGCATGGAATATGAAGAATCATAATTTTGACAAGACTTTATCATAGACTACACAGGTTCCAAATAGTTCATGGTATTAGAAAGCTTATGCTCATGTGAATGTAATAAACTAATTCCTAAATCTCAACCCATACTACTAAAATTCATACATAGGCATTATAAAAGTGTGTTACCACTTCACAAATTAATCAGGGTCCTATGGAATAAGTTACCCGCTCTGATGGTAAATAATAAAACTAGTTTAGATTTGCATAAAGAAAACACATTAAAATAATGGAACCAAACACAGAAAATATATCTTCACAATATATTATTTCTTCTCTATTAAACTCATACAAGACATTACAAATTTATATAGGAAAACTATTTCCTATAATTGGGGAGATCATATCTCCACCTATATATGACCCGAATATCTCCTCAAACCTATATGAGTAACATATAATAATATACAACCAACTTTAAATTAACCATATAACAACTAACCAATAATCATAATATTGTTGTAACAATATTACGTCAACTAATGACTAACCATATATATCTAACAAACTAACTATACGTAATAGTGAATTATCACTCTCATAATTATTCACATAATGATGTATAAATTAATGTGAGGGCTAATTATTACCTAACAAATATTTTTTATGTGCCCCTTTAATGCCTCCTAATATATCATGTGTTCTTCTTAAGAAATGAAATCATAGAGTATTCATTCTTCATGTTCTAGGAACTATATGTGTCATAGCTTTTCCTTCTTTGTTTCCTCTGTGACTAGTTGTAGCATAGGATCCAACTCTTTCTCTAGATCAAAGAGATCCCTTATATCTATGTAGTCTTCATTTTTCATCCCAAAGGATGGCTCATCCTCATCATGTATCCTATGGTAGGGCCAAATCCATGTTTGGGCCTCACCTTGGCCAACTTCCTAAATCTACAGGATTTGTGTTGAGTTTGTCTTTGTGCCTTCATGTGAACCAAGGTCCCATGGCACTGATAAGTCTTCAACTCTTCTATGGCACAGAAAGTTTTTCATCTTTTATAAATCCACTTGTACCTGAGGACTATCAATCTCAAAGATGAACATTTGAATAAAATCAGATTGGATCTATACCCAATAATTAGGAGTGATACATTATGACATCCATACCTCACTACACTTATATACATGCAATTCTGGGTATTTGCTCTCTTGATAGCTAGGCCAATCTCTTTTAGTAGTCTCTGGCAACTAGAATCAAGATACTAATAATTTTCATGCTTGTTCCCATGTTAAAAGCTTATCCCTGTGTATAGCTCACTAGTTCACAACAATTCCCTTCATCACATAGTTGAGGGTGCTAAACCTCTAGTTCTCATTTGGTACATACTATTGAAAGCATGGGATGAACTCGCCAACATCCTTCATAGAAAAATAGTTGGGTATTTGTTTCTCATTCATAAAGAACATTTGCAAAAGTCATAGCTCATGATCTCCTTTCACCCAGTTGAGTACATGGGTGTCTGAGTCTCCATTTATTGAAGAAGCTATGTCACATGGAATAACACCCTCTGGATTTGGCTATTTGTAGTCCTACTCAGTATGACATGTTTGATGTATAAAATATATATTAAATTTTGTTGGATTTCTTACCATCATTGATCACACATCTTCCTCAACCTTCTAAGGGATCTCCAAGGTATTCAACCCCATATTGCCCAAGAGCCATTTTACACTAAGAATCTAAGTCTAAAAAATAGTGTTTTTATAGAGGAAACTATACTCTATTGATCGCAGTCTTCTACTTATCTTCGACTAAAACCTTCATATAGCTAGGATTTGTAATATCATAGGGTGAGTTTGGATATTTTGGGATGATGTAAGGCCTAGATTCAATCTTGTTCACAATAATGACATGATCTTGTCATCTTGATGAGACTCTAGTTGATTCATGACTATCCTGATAGTCATACACCCATCATAGGCCCACTTCTTCCCCATTAGCATAGGTTAGTGAGTCTCATTTATCTTCATATTGATCACTTCGAAGTCACCTCATATACTGAGTTATGTGACTTTGATTTCTACATCCTCTAGGCGACCAATAGGTTTGACCCTTCCATAGTCTGCAAGGTTGAGCATCACAGGATTTAGCTCAATGCAGGTCTTCCCAAGGCTTCCCAAGTGGAGATGGGGATCATATTTATAGTGCTTCTAAATTCAAATATAGTATTGGGTATTTCATACCCAACTAACTCTATGTCCATCCTCACATCGATGTCCTAAGGTTTCTTGGTCTTTATAAACCAAACCAACTTATTTGTTCATTATTGGCCTTTCTATGCACATTCCAACAGGTTATGGAATAGGTTCATGATGTTTTGGGAGATATCTTCATTGTGAAATATACTAAAGAGTTTCATTAAATCCATCAATGCAATTGTAACTCTATCCTATCTTAGTATATGCATTATCTACCAATACATCTTTGTGTTAAGATCTGCATCATACCCTTCATTCATCCCTTACTATTGGATTGTTTTCAAAATATGTGTAGCTTCCTACATCAGGCCTTTTTCAATGGTAGGTTTGGGATATCTGCCTAGTCATGCCTTTTAAATACCCAAGTCTTTAGGTATTTCTAACGAAGGTAACCCTTATTCTGCATGTTGTTGCCTAGTTACAACCTATAATGTGGCATCCTCTTTTAGCTACACATGAATCATGTTAACATTTATGATAGGCCTCTCCCTCCATTGTCTTTCTAAGACTAGATAGTATTTTGTATTGTGTTGCTCTGTCACCCTATAGTATGCATAGTAAGGCTATCTCAAAGGATTTACAAGATAATTTATCTACACATGGTTCAATTCTCTACAGAGATAATAATGAATGGATGGCATGGGCCCATTATTACCTCAACCTCCCTATGCACCAACTTGATATCCTCCTATAATCCTCATCCACCTTAGTGTTGTTTTTTCCCAAAATTAATATTACTCTATGATGCATTCCATCTTTGTTATTATGGATATTCATTAAATCTGACAACTTACAGTTGTTGTGGATTTAAGGTCTATCATGACTGTTATGCTTGAGGAATCATAAGATTTCATGGAGCTTGGTATGGGTAGGTCAAAGTCAATTATGGGAAGTTCTACAAGGTGATATTCTAGTTATACACAGAAGGTAGGGTACCCTTTAGTTATTGTTGTTGTGCTTCCAAGACCCAAGGCGTCGTTGATGTATTTTGACCTGGTATGATGTTCCCTATGTTAGGAGTAGTCTATGGAGAAACTATAGCTTTATATGCACAAACCACAAACATGTTCTTAGTGATATCCTCTTTCACTTCCTAGAGTGCCCAATAATCCTTGTCATCATGTGTAGGTGAATTATAGAATTTATTATACATATTTTATGGGGTTTTAATGTATTGTTGTAAAATGTGACACTATGAGGTTGCATGCCCTATCACTCTACATATCTCATAAAACTTCATATTAACCCTAGGGTATTCATTTCTATGATTCCCTTTGTTGGGTGAATATTTTGTCGTCAACTAACTGATGACAAAATGGGTATATCAACCACAGCACAGGGAGATTTATGCCACAAAAAGTGTGGGTTGACCAGATCTGGATGAGGTAAATCTCTCCTCTCATCAAGGAGAGGTTCCCTATGAATATTTATACGCTATATGTATATATAAATAAGCATAAAATAATACTTGGGGTGGTATAACAGCATCCACCTCTCTTTTTTCAGAGGTGATGTCCAAGGAACAAGAGAGAGAAATCCTGGTCATTGGCCAACAACATTCCTCTTTTTTCAGGAATGGTATCCAGCGTAGAGCATAAAATCACCTAAAGTAAGTAACAAAGTTAACAAATAAACCTACGAAGCACAAAGTCTTTTGTTGTCTCCTTCACCGATTTAGAATACGTGTAACCGTAGAGTGAAATGAAGCACAAAGTCTTCGCCTGAAACTACAAAGGATAAAAGGATCACAAAGGTAAAATTAGCTCAAAGTCTCTCTTTTATCTTTTAGAAACGTCCTCAAATAATATCAACACACACACTTTGCTTATTAAATCAAACAAATAAGAGATTATTAGGAAAGAGGACATAAGAACTATTTCCTAAATAACGCAGATAACTTCAACACAAAGTCTGAAATAAACCTGCTTCTCATTCATTCAACAAAATATGATTTACAAGTTGAGCACAAAGTCTCAAGAAGTGTCTCAATTTCAAAAGATTTTTTGCTCTCAATTATCAGAGATCGACTTACAAAAGAGGTCCCCTCTATATATAGGGAGAAACCTTCAAATTTTAAAAAGATTAAAATATAAAAATATCTTAGTCAAAGATGACTCATCTTTGACTTTTGAGATATTTTTCTAGATTTTTTACATGTAATTACACATTACAAAATTGCATGCACTTTTACACGACAAAAGTGCATGAGAAGAGAAGAAGAGAGAAGGGGAAAAAGGTTCAACTCTTGCCATCGGACTCCTTCAGATGAACATCATACATGGCGATAGATGCCTGATTTGATTCTTTCTATGAACTCCGCCATATCCACGTGCCCAATATCTATATCCTTAATGTGATCAACATTTAGAAGTAACTGAGGTGATTGGAAAAACACCTTGATACTTGTACTTCATTATCTTTGACTTCTTCAGAGAAACTTCAGCGATCTGGAAGAACTTCTATTGAAAGGACACCGATGAAGAGGGATCTTTTAGAAAAACTATAGTATGAATCATGATTGGGTAATCAAGGGGAAAGAAAGTAGCAATCTAGGAAAACTACACATTTGATGGTCATGATCAGGAAAATGTGATTGAAAGGGACGAGACGTGAGCAGGTCGAAAAGCAAAAGAAAAGGGGAATGGGTGTGAGAAATGAAAGGAATGAAGATTTCTTTGGAGTTGGAGAAATTAGAGAAATAGAAGCAGGGGTGGTAAAATTTGTCACTCCTGCATGTCTTAAATGTAGGGGTAGAAAAAATTGCCGCTCCTACATGTCTCAGATGTAGGGGTGGCAAAAATTCTTGCTCCTGCATTTAGGAAGGGAAAATGCATTGACGGCAAAAATTACCACCCGTGCATGAGAACTTGAAGAAAAACACTAACTCTGAAAAAGCCAAATTTTGGTCCCCTAGTCGCATCGAGACTATAAAAACTTTCACATTTTGGGGAAAACATAATGAAAAGATGTTGCAAACTTCAAACCATGTCAGTTGAGCAAGTAAAAAATTTAAAAAAAACCATCTCCAAAATGGGCTTAGAGAGACAAAGGGCAAAACGAACAAGTTTCGCAGGGGGTTGTTCCAAAAATGAGCATAGTTGATTTTGGGAACAACAGCTGGCTCTTATTGGGGAACTTCCTTTTGTTGCAAAAAGTTATTAAAGGGAGTAGAATTCAGAATCTCCAGTGCCTTGAAGCATGCCATTGGGCTACAGAGTCATGCTACCCAAAAATAAAGGCGACAAAAATGAAAATGAAAATGAAAATGAAAAAGCACAAAATAGAACAAAGACTTTACAAATATATAAATGTATAGGTGAATTTATTTGGTACTTAAAGAATTGAAGTACTTCAGATGTTACCCCTCGAGAAGTAGTGACAATGGCACTCTATCCTGATAAACCAGTAAGAAGCCATTTTCTCCCCAGAATTGATGATGTGTGAATGGAACTCCTCACCAAAAAACCAATTTCATGTGCCTTTCCTTTGATTTTCTTCTCTTGCCCCACAGCAAGACTTGTCTTTTGATCCAAAAACCATGAATCTTTATTTTCTTGGAGAAGAGTTCCTTTTCTTGATCATGACGCACAGTAGCATGGTCAGCTACCATAATTGATTGCTCTTTTGGTTCCATCCAGTACCTAATTTGATTGTCCTCATTTGACACCCACCAATGATTGGCACTATCAGGCCCACTTGTCATTTCATCTGAACCAATTTTTTGGTTGGCATTTTCAAGGGCTTTAACAGGCTCTTCATGAACCTCTTCTGTGGTCAGAAAATAATTACCCCTGCCTGAGGACTCAAAAAGAATTTGAGTCGTAGGGGCTGACGTTTGGGTGACCACGTACTTTGCCTCTCTCTCAAGAAGCAACCTCTGCATCACACCTTTCACAGGGATTCTTGCCTAGGACAAGTCAATACTCAATTCCCCCTGACATCCTTGCAAAAGTTCCATCCAAGAAGAATGCCATATGAGGCTGGGACGTCAGCTACCAAAACTATCATCTTGATCCTCTTGTTAAGGAACACTGCAAATACAAATTGGGCATCTTTGATTCACCCCAATAGTGGTACTTTTTTGTTCTCCATGGAGAAGTATCTCCCAAAGGTTTTAGTTAATGTGAGACCAAGAGATTATGCCACTTTAGCAGGCATGACATTGTCAGATGCACCAAAATTGATGATGCAGTTGCTCAGCTTGCGACCGTTTATTAACAGGGAAACATAGAAAAGATCTACTTTTTTAGAGGCACCAGGAGGAGAAATGACAAGGTTATTATGGATGGATACATTTTTTGCAGGATCATGAGTTACCCTCAGAATTTTTTGTTCCACAGGGATGGCTGTACCTTTCACACATTCCACCAACCTATCCAACTGTTCAAGATGGACATGTAGAAATTCAAATTCAGACATTTGAATTTTAGTCTTTTTGACATGCTCAATTATGTCAAATGTCTAAATTAGACTAGGCACAGAGGATGGGAGTTCACTCTTTTGGTTTTTGGGAGGGGGAGGGCTGGTTTGTGAAGTTGAAGTAGAGAGTGCAGAGATGTTTGGGGTACGTACATTTTCAACAGTCATCGGGTCCTTTGGTTGGAAGGGCAGAGTGGTTTCCCGCTTGGCAATTAAAATTACTGGCTGAGGATGCTCCTCCATCTTCTATTTATCAGCTTATTAGGCTGACTGATTCTGAGACCGATTGAATATGGCATATGATCCCTCAGTTGCATTCCCATCAATCACTTTTGGGTTCATCCTGATAATTCAGGTAACTAATGACAGAGTCGCCAGCTAATTCTTCTTCCTACTCTTCAAAGAGATTAGCATCATCTTGTTGGTCCAACTAAGGTTGGAAAGGGGAAGCGTGTTCCATTTCTAGATATCCAACCACTGAGTTGGTTGGAGGTGCTTCAAGGGTGAGGCTCTTATGTGGGGGAGAAAGATGATTTGGCTGCCTTTGATTCCTAGTAGCATTGCTTTGGTACGCTTGATTCTGAAATGTCCTCCATGGCATATCTTGATTAGGAGAAGCAGACATAACTTGGGCCATTTGTCTTTTGAGGACCAGCAATTTATTTGCTAGCTTTAGCACCATTGGATCAGTGGTGACTACAGGTGAATACTCAGAAGATGAAGAGGATTTACCTTTATTAGGGTCTCTCATTATCTTTCCTACCAAAGTAAGGTCATCTTCTACCTCAGTAGCCAAGTCTTGAGCAACAGTAAGTTCTATGTGTCTAGCCCATCTCAACAAGAAACCCACTTCAGGTAGTTGTAAATTGATGAAGAAGCATTTGAGGTTTTGAGGCATCGGTTGGGCGACCATGGGAATTCTATGTCTCAGCTTGTCGAACCTGGCAATAAAATCCCTCATAAGCTCATGAGGCTCTTTCTTCATCTGAGTAAGCTAGGCCAGCAAGGCATGTGCATATTTTATAGGCTTGAACCTAGCTTCAAATTTGTCTTTCAGATTGTCCCAGTCAGTTACTAATCCAGTCTGCAGGTGGTAAAACTAGTCTACAGTAATACCTTGTAGTGTCACTATGAATAGCCTGATCGCTATGTCCTCAAATTCTACACCTTTGATGCTACAAGATATGTTGAATGTTGTAATGTGTTCATCAGGATGAACCTTCCCATCACTAAAGAATTTTGGGAAATTCTTCTTTGAACTGCGTGGAAGCTCATGCAGGGGTAGAGTCAAATTAAGTGGACAAAAAGAGTTGCCCCAAGGGCCTTGAGCCATGATTTAATTATGCAAAAGTGGGATCACAAATCTAGGTGATGAATGGATAGGAAAAGCTCTACCAACAGCAAAAAAAGAAGCTCTGCCTTGTGCAGGTGACCTGGTAGGGCTAGGAGGAAGACTCTTAGTTCGTTGAAGGTGAGGTTGTGGGGGAAACAACTCAAAATTACTCGGTTGCACCAACTCAAAAGCAAGGTCAACAACACCTTGGGATTTTTGGCCTCTGATATAACGTGGAGTTGCCAGATTATAGAACAAAAAATAGAAAAGAGCAAGATCTGCTTCAGTTTGAAGTTTGAGACTTCAAACTACGTGTTCTTCCAGAGCAGAGTCACCAAAAATTGTTGGGTGAATATTTTGTCGTGAACTAACTGATGACAAAATGGGTATATCAACCACAGCATAGGGAAATTTATGCCACGAAAAGTGTGGGTTTACCAAATATGGATGAGGTAAATCTCTCCTCTCATCAAGCGGAGGTTCCTTGTGAATATTTATACACTATATGTATATATAATTAAGTAGAAAATAATACTTGGGGTGGTATAACAGCATCCACCTCTCTTTTTTTAGAGGTGATGTCTAAGGAACAAGAGAGAAAAATCTTGGTCTTTGGCCAACAACATTCCTCTTTTTTCAAGAATGGTATCCAGTGTAGAGCAGAAAATCACCTGAAATAAGTAATAAAGTTAACAAAGAAACCTATGTAAGCACAAAGTCTTATGTTGTCTCCTTCATCGATTCGGAATACGCGTAACCATAGAGTGAAATGAAGCACAAAGTCTTCACCTAAAACTACAAAGGATAAAAGGATCACAAAGGTAAAAGTAGCTCAAAGTCTCTCTTTTATCTTTTAGAAATGTCCTCAAATAATATCAACACACACACTTTGCTTATTAAATCAAACAAATAAGAGATTATCAGGAAAGAGGACAAAAACTATTTCCTAAATAACACAAATAACTTCAACACAAAGTCTGAAATAAACCTGCTTCTCATTCATTCAACAAAATATGATTTATAAGTTGAGCACAAAGTCTCAAGAAGTGTCTCAATTTCAGCAGAGTTTTTGCTCTCAATTATCAGAGATCGACTTATAAAAGAGGTCCCCTCTATATATAGGGAGAAACCTTCAAAATTTAAAAAGATCCAAATATAAAAATATCTTAGTCAAAGATGACTCATCTTTGACTTTTTAGATATTTTTCTAGATTTTTTACATTTAATTACACATTACAAAATTGCATGCACTTTTACACGACAAAAGTGCATGAGAAGAGAAGAAGAGAGAAAGGGAAAAAGGTTCAGCTCTTGCCACCAAACTCCTTCAGATGAACATCGTACATGGCAATAGATGCCTCATTTGGTTCTTTCTATGAACTTGGCCATATCCACATGCCCAATCTCTATATCCTTAATGTGATCAACATTTAGAAGCAACTGAGGTGATTAGAAAAACACCTTGATACTTGTACTTTATTGTCTTCGACTTCTTCAGAGAAACTTCAGTGATCTAGAAGAACTTCTATTGAAAGGACGCTGATGAAGAGGGATCCTTTAAAGAAACTATAGTATGAATCTTTATTATGCAATCAGGGGGGAAGAAAGTAGCAATCTAGGAAAACTACACATTTGATGGTCACGATCAGGAAAATGTGCTTGAAAGAGATTAGACGTGAGTAGGTCAAAAAGCAAAAGAAAAGGGGAACAAGTACATAAAATGAAAGGAATGAAGATTTTTTCAGAGTTGGAGAAATCAGAGAAATAGAAGCAAGGGTAGAAAAATTTGCCACTCCTGCATGTCTCAGATGCAAGGGCGATAAAAATTGCCACTCCTGCATGTCTCAGATGCAAGGGCAGCAAAAATTACCGCTCCTGCATGTCTCAGATGCAGGGGCGGCAAAAATTGCTTCTCCTGCATGTAGGAAGGAAAAATGTACTGATGGCAAAAATTGTTGCCCGTGCACGAGAACTTGAAGAAAAACACTAACTCTAAAAAAGCTAAATTTTGGTCCCCTGGTCACATCAAGACTTTAAAAACTTTCACATTTTGGGTAAAATGTAATAAAAAGATGTTGTGAACTTCAAATCATGTCAGTTGAGCAAGTATGAAAATGAGAAAAACCTGTCTTGAAAATGGGATTAGAGAGACAAAGGGTGAAACGAACAAGTTTCACAGGGGGTTGTTCCAAAAATATGCGTAGATAATTTTGGGAACAACAACTGGCTCCTATTGGGGAACTTTCTTTTGTTGTAAAAAGTGATTGAAGGGAGTAGAACCTAGAATCTCCAGTGCCTTGAAGCGTGTTATTGGGCTACGGAGTCATGCTACCCAAAAAGAAAGGCGATAAAAATGAAAATGAAAATGAAAAATCACAAAATAGAATAAAGACTTTACAAATATACAAATGTACAGGTGAATTTATTTGGTATTTCAAGAATTGAAGTACTTCAGATGCTACCCCTCGAGAGGTAGTGACAATGGCACTTTATTCTGATAAACCAGCAAGAGGCCATTTTCTCCCTAGAATTAATGATGTGTGAATGGAACTCCCCACCAAGAAACCAATTTCTTGTGCCTTCCCTTTGATTTTCTCCTCTTGCCCCACAGTAAGACTTGTCTTTTGATTCAAAAACCATGAATCTTTATTTTCTTGGAGAAGAGTTATTTTTCTTGATCATGACACGCAACAGCATTGTCAGCTACCATAATTGGTTGATCTTCTGGTTCTATCCAGTACCTGATTTGATTGTCCTCATTTGACACCCACCATTTATTGGCACTATCAGGCCCACTTGTCATTTCATTTGAACCAATTTTTTGGTTGGAATTCTCAAGGGATTTAACAGGCTCTTCATGAACCTCTTATGTGGTCAAAAAATAATTACCCTTGCCTGAGGACTCAAACAAAATTTGAGCCACAGGGGCTGACGCTTGGGTGACCACATACTTTGCCTCTCTCAAGAAGCAACCTCTGCATCATACCTTTCATAGGGATTCTTGCCTGGGATGAGTCCATGCTCAATTCCCCCTAACATCCTTGCAAAAGTTTCATCCAAGAAGAATGCCATATGAGGCTGAGATGTCAGCTACCAAAACTGTCATCTTGATCCTCTTGTCAGGGAATGCTGCAAATGCAAATTGGGCATCTTTGATTCACCCCAATAGTGGTACTTGTTTGTTCTCCATGGAGAAGCATCTCCCAAAGGTTTTAGTCAATGTGAGACTAAGAGATTCTACCACTTTAGCAGGCATGACGTTGTCAGATGCACCGGAATCAATGATGAAGTTGCTCAGCTTGCGACCATTTATTAATAGGGAAACATAGAAAGGATCTACTTTCTTAGAGGCAGCAGGGGGAGAAATGACAAGGTTATTCTAGACGGATACATTCTTTGGGGGATCATGAGTTACCCTTAGAATTTCTTGTCCTACAGGGATGATTGTACCTTTCACACATTCCACTAACCTGTCCAACTGTTCATGATGGGCTTGTAGAAATTCAAATTCAGACATTTGAATTTTAGTTTTTTTAACATGCTCAATTATGTCAAATGTCTGAATTGAACTAGGCATAAAGGATGAGAGTTCACTCTTTTAGTTTTTGGGAGGGGGAGGACTAGTTTGCATAGTTGAAGTAGAGGGTGCAGAGATGCTTTGGGTACGTACCTTTTCAACCATCACCGGGTCCTTTGGTTGGAAGGGCAGAGTGGTTTCTCACTTGGCAATTGAAACTATTAGCTAAGATTTCTCTTCTATCTTATGTTTATCAGTTTATCAGGCTGATTGATTCTAGGAGTGGGTGAATACGGAATATGATCCCTCAGTTGCATTCCCCTCACTTTTGAGTTCATCCTAATAATTCAAGTAACCAATGACGGAGTCGCCAACTAATTCTTCTTCCTGCTCTTCGAAGAGATTAGCATCATCTTATTGGTCCAACTACGGTTGGAAAGGGGAAGTGTGTTTCATTTCTAGATATCCAACCACTGAGTTGGTTGAAGGTGCTTCAAGGGTGAGGTTCTTCTGTGGGGGAGAAAGATGATTTGGCTTCCCTTGATTCCTAGCAATATTGCCTTAGTACGCTTGATTCTGAAATGTCCTCCTTGGCATATCCTAATTAGGAGAAGCAGACATAACTTGGGTCATTTGTCTTCTAAGGACCAGTAATTCATTTGCTAGCTTTTGCACCATTGGATCAGTGGTGAATACAGGTGAATACTTAGAAGATGAAGAGGATTTATCTTTATTAGGGTCTCTCCTTATCTTTTCTACTAAGATAAGGTCATCTTCTACCTTAGTAGCCAAGTCCTGAGCAGCAGTAAGGTCTATGTGTCTAGCCTGTCTCAGAAAGAAACCCACTTTAGGTAGTTGTGAGTTGATGAAGAAGCATTTGAGGTTCTGAGGCATCAGTTTGGGTGACCATGGGAATTATGTGCCTCAGCTTGTCAAACCTGGTAATAAAATCTCTCATAGGCTCATAAGGCTCTTTCTTCATCTAAGTGAACTGGGCCAGCAAGGCATGTGCATCTTCTACAAGCTTGAACTTAGCTTCAAATTTGTCTTTCAGAGTGTCCCAGTTAGTCACTGATCCAGCCTGCATGTGGTAGAACCAGTTTGCAACAATACCTTGTAGTGTCTCTACGAATAGTCTGACCGCTATGTCTTCAAATTCCACACCTATGACATTGCAAGCTATGTTGAATGTTGTAATGTGTTCATCAAGATGAACCTTTCCATCATCAAAGAATTTGGATAAATTCTTCCTTGAACTGCGTGGAAGCTCATGCAGGGGTGGAGTCAAATTAAGTGGACCAAAAGAGTTTCCCCAAGGGCCTTGAGCCATGATTTGATTATGCAAAAGTGGAATCACAAATCTTGGTATAGAATGGATAGGCAAAGCTCTACTAGCAGCAGAAAAAGAAGCTCTAACTTGTGTAGGTGACTTGGTAGGGCTAGGAGGAAGACTCTTAGTTCGTTGAAGGTGAGGTTGTGGAAGAAACAACTCAAAATTACTCTGTTGCACCAACTCAAAAGCAGGGTCAACAACACCTTGGGATTTTTGGCCTCTGATATAACGTGGAGTTGTCAGATTACAAAAAAAATGGAAAAGAGAAAGATCTACTTCAGTTTGAAGTTTGAGACTTCAAATTGTACTCTCTTCCCCAGCATAGTCGCTAAAAACTGTTGGGTGAATATTTTTTCGTGAACTAACTGATGACAAAATGGGTATATCAACCACAGCACAAGAAGATTTACGCCATGAAAAGTATGGGTTTACCAAATTTGGATGAGTAAATCTCTCCTCTCATCAAGGGGAGGTTCTCTATGAATATTTATATGCTATATGTATATATAATTAAGCAAAAAATAATACTTGGGGTGGTATAACAGCATCCACCTCTCTTTTTTCAGAGGTGATGTCCAAGGAACAAGAGAGAGAAATCTTGGTCGTTGGCCAACAACATTCCTCTTTTTTCAAGAATGGTATCCAGCGTAGAGAAAAAAATCACTTGAAGTAAGTAACAAAGTTAACAAAGAAACCTACGTAAGTACAAAGTCTTTTGTTGTCTCCTTCACCGATTCAAAATACGCGTAATCGTAGAGTGAAACGAAACACAAAGTCTTTGCCTAAAACTACAAAGGATAAAAGGATCTCAAAGGTAAAAGTAGCTTAAAGTCTCTATTTTATCTTTTAGAAACATCCTCAAATAATATCAACACACACTTTTCTTATTAAATAAAACAAATAAGAGATTATCAGGAAAGAGGACATAAAAATTATTTCCTAAATAACGCAGATAACTTCAACACAAAGTCTAAAATAAACCTGCTTCTCATTCATTCAAAAAAATATGATTTACAAGTTGAGCACAAAGTCTCAAGAAGTGTCTCAATTTCAAAATAGTTTTTACTCTCAATTATCAGAGATTGACTTACAAAAGAGGTCCCCTCTATATATAGGGAGAAATCTTCAAAATTTAAAAAGATTAAAATATAAAAATATCTTAGTCAAAGATGACTCATCTTTGACTTTTGAGATATTTTTCTAAATTTTTTACATATAATTACACATTACAAAATTGCATGCACTTTTACATGACAAAAGTGCATGAGAAGAGAATAAGAGAGAAGGGGAAAAAGGTTCAGCTCTTACCGCTGGACTCCTTGAGATGAACATCGTACATGGTGATAGATGTTTGATTTGGTTCTTTCTATGAACTCGGCCATATCCACGTACCCAATCTCTATATCCTTAATGTGATCAACATTTAGAAGAAACTGAGGTGATTGAAAAAACACCTTGATACTTGTACTTCATTGTCTTCGACTTCTTCAGAGAAACTTCAGTGATCTGGAAGAACTTCTATTGAAAAGACGCCGATGAAGAGGGATCCTTTAGAAAAACTGTAGTATGAATCATGATTATGCAATCAGGGGGGAAGAAAGTATCAATCTAGAAAAATTGCACATTTGATGGTCTCGATCAGGAAAATGTGATTGAAAGGGATGAGACGTGAGCAAGTCGAAAAGCAGAAGAAAAGGGGAATGGGTGCGGAAAATGAAAGGAATGAATATTTCTTCAGAGTTAGAAAAATTGGAAAAACAGAAGCAAGGGCAGCAAAATTTTCCGCTCTTGCATATCTCAAATGCAGGGGTGGCAAAAATTGCCGCTCCTGCATGTAGGAAGGGAAAATGCACTAACGGCAAAAATTGTCATCCATGCACAAGAACTTGAAGAAAAACACTAACTCTGAAAAAGCCAAATTTTGGTCCCCTGGTCGCATCGAGACCGTAACAACTTTCACGTTTTGGGGAAAACTTAATGAAAAGACGTTGTGAACTTCAAACCGTGTCAATTGAGCAAGTACAAAAATGAGAAAAATCCGTCTCGAAAATGGGCTTTGAGAGACAAAAGGCGAAATAGACAAATTTCGCAAGGGGTTGTTCCAAAAATGAGCATAGCTGATTTTGAGAACAACACCCTTGTTGTTCACACTCTATCCACCATATATCTGACTTGGGTCTCTTAACCCTTTTTTGAAATTGATCCAATCTACTCAAGATAGACTGTAAGGTACATTCTACCTTGGATGATGGTGTAGCTGCATCCCTATACTCTTTAATCTACTCCAACTGAATCACAGTGGCTTTTGCATCTACTTTATCTCCAAACTAATTTTGGGCTATGGTAAATCTTATCCTTGGTCTTAAACCCTATACAAATAAATAAACTTTATCTTTATCCTCCAAAATAAATTCTACTTTATTCATGACATTAGAGAATTTATGATTGTAATCACCAACAATCTCCTAGGGTCCTTGTTAGATCTCCTTCAAATCCTAGATTATTTGGCTTAAACTCTTCTTAACCTTAAAATCTATGATGAGTCAGTTCTTAACATCATCTAAGGATGCTCTAAATATATTTTTCTTGAAGATGAACTCCAGTGCATGTCCACTCAAAGCATCGATAAATTCAAACTTCTTTATATTGTTATCAGTGATTATTTTTGCCTATCATTTCATGTCATAGGCTAGTAAGTAATGTATAGGGTCCACAGACCCATCATAGGGATCTAGGTGTATAAAATCACCCAATTGAGCTATCATAGGAAGGTTTCTTATAGGATCATTGTTTATTAGGTTCTAACTGACATTAGGGATGGTTTCAAGTTTGGAGACTTTTGTGCACCTTGAAGTGGCTCTTGATCTAGTTGTGGTTGTGATGTCTCCTCTAATTATATGGATGTGGTAGTTGTAGATATATCTCTATCATTTCCTTCTTCTTCCACTAATATTTGAAATTGTGTAATGAAATCCTTAGCCTATGCAAAAATTAGAGGATTTGTCTCTGTATAAAGTAATGTTGTTATGTTCTTATTTTGTTGGTCTTAGAAACTCTATGAAACTTCATGATATTTAACCTTTTGTACTTCTAGGGTTTTTATATGAACTTTTCTAGAATTGGTCCTTTCCAAGTGTCATTGTCTAAATTTGTATGGGAATTACTATTATTTTTAAAAAATGGACTTGGGGGATGTGTGCTTCCTTGGGAAATGATCCTTACCTCCAAATATGTATCTCTCAAAACATGAACCTATACTATGTTTATGACTATAAGGTAATCCTTGATTTTATTCTAGGATAACCTTTATGGAAACTATAAACTTTTACCCATATGTTCTACTTCTATACTACTACCTTCTTCTTTCATCCATGTTAAATCCTCATCGCTTCCTGGTGCTCTATCTCTACATGGCCTGGGCTCCTCATTTTGTTTCTCTTTACTGCACCCTTCTTGTCATTTCCTTTCATCCAAATCATCAATACTACTGCTACTCCTTACATTTGTAGTTTCCTAAAACACACTCTATTTATTTCATCTCCTACGTTGTCTCAATTCTCTTTCTAACTCTAGTGTCTTTTTCATGTCCTTTTCTTCTAGATTCTCCATGTTGGTCTTAGGTTTAAGCTTTATCTTTTCATCATTGATTCATTCTCCCCTATCTCGCACACACCCCCATACACCTGAAGCGACTACTCCATATTAGCAAGAGAGTACACCATGGCCTTTTTTATAGACAACATTTTGATCAATGTTAGAAGTCACTACAAATCTTTTCCTCTGATTTCTCTCAAAAATAGGTCCTTCATTGTGTCAAAGGATAAGTATCCTTACACTGTAAACTCAATAATATATTTTTCAATAGTGGCATCTATCTAATGATTGATCACATGAGTCTAATTGATCTCCAAATTATACAACTATTCTATCTTCCCCTTAGTCCACATAATGGTGTCACTTGTTCATAGATGGAAACAGTGAGATTCAATTCAAACCAACCAATCAGCTAGCAAGATCGCTAATTCACACCATAAAATCTCATAAATTTCACCATAAAGGTGTTTTTATATAATCTCTCTTGGAGTACACCTAATTTTTCAACCATTTCTCTTTATGAATTTAGTGATTTTATAGTCCAACTAGCTCTCCACCTCTCTTTGGGTCGATAACCATCTCAACATATCCACGCTCACCACACCATTGTTAGTAATGGTTCTTGGGATTTCATCAAAACATGTTAATTATGAGGATAAAGTGTGTGAAGTTACATCAAAATATTATAAGATGGTTTAATCAAGACTTTGAATACATACGCAAGGTTTATCATAGAGAATTACACTTGTTTAATAGCTCAACATACGATGTAAACTACTTATAGATATAGAAAATTATGCATCAAAACAGTATGATAAAGGAAACATTCATAATAACATATAAATCTTTGCAATTATACCATAAAAGAGTACAAATACTTAGAATTCATAATATAGAATCTAGTTCCAGCGATTACAACAAGGAAACCTTCATAGATCAAGGTCCAGTTCTATAAATACTCTATGCAAATGTTCTCTAATCAAAATAAAAACCACTATTCTTTACTCACATAAATGTCAACCCCTCTATTGCATTATTTTCACATACATATAGGCATTAGTTCCTATGGTTGTAACTTCCAGATTTACCATGCTGAGAATAGTTCTCAATATCACCTTTGGTTAAGTCCTAACCAACATAAAGATTCTGGTAACAACTCATAACAACCTAAAAATAGAATATAATTTTAATTATCATAGGACATTCTCATATATACAACCCATTTTACATTTACCTTTTACTGCTAACACACATCATGCACTTTTATTACACAATATTATTCCAATATGATTACTTTACTGCATGCCTCATTGTTATATATATTTAAACATGACACTTTTATGCCTCACATTACATAAGTTACATACATAATTCAATCCCAATTACACTACTATGACAACATACTATCCACATGTTGACATGATTCTATCTTTATAATGTAATACAATTAACTCTTATTTTGAGATAAGTGACTTGCAGGGGTAGATACTAAAATTTAATATTTATAGCATCTTAGTCTTGTACATTTAAAAAATATCAATCAGTGTTCTAACCTTTAATTTTATACCTCCTTGTTGTTGAAAGGCTCGTATTTACCATCTCACTATGTCTAGATGATTATCTCTTAGTTTGATCCAAATCATTTTGATGACCCAACTCTCTTGTATTGCACATAAAGTTTAAAACCTAATGACACTATTAGTTTTAGATCCTTCACTATTATTTTTAGATCCATACTTGTTTTTTATCCCTAAGGACACTAATAGCCATAGAGGGACACTATCATCGATGGTAGCATCTAAATCCTTATCTAGTGTCTAGTTTTCAAAAGTCTTCCAAATTACAAAATGATCGAAACCTATGAGTTGGCCTAATTGTCATATTGAACCTAACCATGAGATATTTTCAAAAGGTGTGGTATAAATATAAATTTAATCATTTTCATTCCTCATATAACAAATACCAAACAAGCACCTACCAAAGCTAAATCAATCAAATGCACAAGCATTCTATTCTCCCCTATTCATCCCTATTTCCATATCAAACGTAGAAGTGGTTAAGAGTGTAATATACTATATGAAGATACATGCAGTGTTCTAGCTTGTGATTTGACAAATATCACTCATGTGATGCTCTTTTAATACTTCATTCATAGGTATAAATAATTCAAATAGCATCCCATGAGTGATATTTATCAAATCACAAGCTATAACACTACATGCATCTTCATATAGTATATTGCACCCTTATGAACACACTTTACCACACATTGGGGAGAACTAAATAATTATGAGGCCCTCCTTTGAATATTGGCTATAAAGGTAATTCTCATTGATAGAGGGGTCTTTGGGGCAATTCGACACTATGAGCCCATAAACCCATTTTTTAGAAAATTAATTATAAAGGTGAAGATTTAGGGTTTGATCAGTCAACAAAGAGTGATAACTTGTATCCTAGATTTGAACACACCAACAAAAAGGTGGTACAAAATCCAAAACAATGAAGTTGGTTGCACCCATACCTAGTTATTATTATGTATTAGAAACTTGCATCATAGTTAGACAGTAGCGTCAATGGTATTCTCTAGATCTGATGGTAGTATCCAAGACCATAAAAGTACAATTTTTAGAATCTGATGATTGATATAAAACATTGATCCTATGTATTTTACAAATGTTTCTAATCCAAATCGACATGCACATAGTAAGCCAATTAAGTATCATTATTCTCTATTTATTATAACATCTTTCAATAGTTGTACTTTATTTTTTTTAGCAATCTTGGTTGTATAAATCCAAAATATTATTTATCTAAGTTTTCCATAAATTGGCCTACCATAGATTAGTTTATTGCCCTTGTGTTAGAAATAATTATATTTTTCTTAAACTTAGATACCCACACATTTAATTTTAGGGTTAAACATTTAGTGAACCAGACCTTTGTGTCTTTCTATGCGAACCTTAGGTTGCCCTAGGTTATTCAACCTCATGAGGTTTTTCATTTCTTTTTTTTTCAAATTTATTCTATTATCTATATACAACCTAGGCATATCCCTCAATTAGGTGGCGTTTCTATTAAAAACTTAGAGCTTCCTCATTTTCCACCTAAGATGGATCAAACCAATGAAGTATCAAACCTAATGCCTAATAAAAGTGCCAATAATGAAATTGAAAAAACTTTTAAAGAGGTTATCATAAAATATTATTTTGATCATGCCTATAATAAACATGAACAAATAGATCAATATCAAGTACAAGTTATTGCTATGTTTCAAGAGTGTACCTATCAAAACCCCAAAGATCTCGATGAGATCCTCAAAACCATATCAAAAACTAAAATAACAAAAAAGATAGATGAACAACCAAGTGTAGCTATCGATCATGCTATTAGAGTTATGGGACATCCGAATATTCTTATTTCTCTCCCCTTGAGCACATCATTGCTTCATACATCTAATGTGGGCATGGGTTATGTGTTTATACCATTATTACCCAAACTAAATCCTATTATTGCTACATCCTCCATGGTAACTATTACCACTTCAACCTAATTATTAGTTTCAATGCATATATCAACTCAAACCATGGGTACACTTCCTTTAGTGACTTCCTAAACCTATAACCTTATTGATCAAAATGTGTAAGATTTTGTATAAATTATCAAAATTTTACAAGCTAAGGTTACCAACATTGAGAAAAATTATATGAAATCACCTTATGTTATTGATTCATAAGACGTGTTACATAATCCCCGTGCACCTAATATTATCTCTAGACCCTTTTCCAAATGGTTTTGTTGCCCCTGAGTTCACATTTTATGACAGCAAGGGTGATCCTAAAACAACATTTCTAATATTTCTATGTGGTATGTATTCATTATGTTTCCAATGATAAACTTTTGACCCAATTATTTCCAAGGAGCCTCAAGGACTATGTTTTATGATGGTTCTATGATTTGCCACTCCAATCAGTGGGAACATTCAAACCTCTAGCCGATCAATTCCTAGCACATTTCTCTATCAACATCACTAGAAATATGTCATATGCTCAAATTACAAAGATCAAACAGGGAAACAATGAACCTATTGATGAAAATGTTTTGAGATAGAAAACAATGTTGGCCAAAATGACAATTCTAGTGGTAGATAAAGAACTATAAGACATCTTCAAGCAAAGATTGATTGACCTATTACATGAGTCTATTGTTTTCAAAAAGTTCAAATCTTTTGATGACTTATGCCATATTATTTGAGACCATGAAATGAAACTTATTTCCTTGAACAAGCTTAGGTATGTATCAAATACACCGACTACATCTAATACCAAGTTTCATATCAAACCAAGTTATAAGGAGAAACCTATAAAATGTAAAAAGAAACAACCATAATGATTAACATAATGTCACAACAACTTAATTAGTTCATCTTATCCAATGCACCTAAAAGACAATTTACATGATTACCTAAGTCTCCATATTTTTTACTTCAAAAGATTTTGGCATGTCATAACATATCTCTCCCTTCTCCCAGAGAGGTTGATATGAGTCGACCTCTACCCAAAAGATATGATGCTAATGCATATTGTGACTATCACAAAAACCCTAGGCATTATATGAATAGATGTTATACCTTGCAGCATAAAATTCAATACCTTATTGATGAGAAAAATATTACTTTGATGATACTCTAAAGAATTTGAGCTCACAACCTAATGATCAACAAAATTAGAAGGTATTTAATAATCCTTTGCAAGACATTCTAAGAAAGATCCAAAAGTACAAATGGCATACAATGTACAACCTCCTCCATCACATTATGGGCACCTATTATATTATATTATTAGTACTTATACATGCATGTTACCTTATTTAGTCTAGAGACCTTTTATTACATTTGATGATAGTGAAATAGGGGATGATGAGTCAGATCTTCATTCATTACTTATTTGAGCATACATTGACCATCAACCTATATATAGTGTCATGATTGAAAATGGTGCTAGTGAGAACATATGTGTTATGACACTAATTGCACATTAGGTATATACACATGATGATTTATACCATTTGACCAAAATGGTCAGAGCATTCAATAGCACATCACATGTTATTGGTAAGAATGATTTACCTTTACAAGTTGGTCATATTGTTTCCAAAATCAGCTTAGCTCATTTTTGAAACAACCCTCTGCGAAACTTGTTCGTTTCGCTCTTTGTCTCTCTAAGTCCATTTTTGGGATGGGTTTTTCTCATTCTCATTTTGGCTCAACTGTACAGTTCGAGGTTCATAACATCTTTTCATCACGTTTTCTCCAAAACATCAAAATTGTCATGATCTCGAATACGATTGGGGGACCAAGTTTTAAATTTCTCAGTGTTTGCCAATTTTTCTTTTGTTTTCATGTAGGGGCAGAAATTTTTGTCGTCAGTGCATTTTTCTTTTGTGCATGCATGAGCGGCAAAATTTGCCACCCCTACATCTAGACCTGCACAGGCGGCAAATTTTGTTGCCCCTGCAAATTTTCACTTCTCACATGTAGGAGCGGCAAATTTTGCCACCCCTGCATGTCCTTTTTAGATTTTCCAGTGCAAGGGAGGCAAAATTTACCGCCCCTGCACTGCCTCATTTTTCATGCGTGGTATTTATTGTCACATGCGTCAGGTGGTTGGGGTCGATTTTCACCCCATTTAATCTGATTTCATCCTCATTTTGATTCATTTTCTCTTCTCCTCCTCCTACCTTCTGCCTCTAGACGATCTAGTGAATAGGTGAGAGTGCATTTTGGCAGATTTAAGCTTGCAGCACGTGTGGTTTCCCAGGTAGGTCATGTTTTTGATGTTTATTTAGTATTTCTCTTTAAGTTTACTTTTAGTTTTATATTTAGTCTTCTTTTCTTCTCTCCCTTCTCGTTGGCTGCTCCCTTCTCTCCCACGGTTCTCATCTCCTACCTACTTAGGGCAGTAAAATTTGCCGCCCTAACCTTACTTCACTTCAACTTAGCATGGGTGGTGAATTTTGCCACCCAAACCATGCCCTACTCGAACACCTACATCGGTGGTGAAATTTCATAGCTAGTACAGGCTCGTTCCTTTCAGCCTATGCGGGCGGTGAAATTCACTGTCGATGCAGGCCAAAAGTGCACGGGTGGTGAATTTTGCCACCCCTACACTTTTTCCCTTTAAACATGCAGGGGTGGTGAAATTTGCCACCCATACTTTCTTTCCATTTTTTCCCTCTTCATGCAAAGGCGATGAAATTTGCCGCCCCTGCATACTGTTCATTCCACATGCTTAGGCGGTGAATTTTGTCACCCTTGCATTTTTTCTCCAAATTTCCCTAACTCCAGAGATATTTTCCTCTTTTTTATTTTTTCACTTCCTCCCCTTTTTCCCTCATTTTCTGACCTAGTTTCTGACCTGGCTTTGTTAAGTGCCCTTCCTTGGTCATGATCACCCAACATGCAAATTCCCCAATTTGCCCACTATTTTTTAATTGCACGATCATGATTACAGTACCCTCTAAAGATTCTTGCTCATCAGCATTCATTTTTCGAGGCCAATTTTGATGTTTGAAACTTCTCCAAAAAAATTAAAGGCCATGAAGTACAAGTACCAGAGTATTTTTTAGATCACCTCTGATGTCGATGACATTAGAAACACAAAAATTGGCCACGTGGATATGGCCGAGTTTGTGACCAGAACCAAGGCAATGAACTCGGGCTCTGAAATGAAAAGAATCATCAAAAGTAACATTCATCTAGTTGTTGTTTTTCCATTAGCAGCACATCATGCGGAATTCGTCCTCTAGTGCACCTAATTCTAAAACAAAGAGATGAGATCAGTCTCAGATATCAGCGGCAATGTAATAATTCAGCTAGACCCCAAATTCATTGATAAAGTCTTCATGTGCCCTCCTGCTACTAAAGTGCTGAGAATTGACTTCATAAAAGCACAGAAGGAGTATGACAAGGACCTTGAGAGGGCAAAGAAAGTAATGAATAATAGGTGGCTAAAGACCCCCAAAACCAATTTATCCAGATGGCCGCAAAACTTTTCAAAGAGCGATTTCATTGAAGAAGTTGGTGACTTGATCACCCTTATCAGCAGAGTGTGAGGCCTCCCGTCTTCTTCATAGTTCCATAAGTGGATGTACCCTTTCATCAAAATCATCCTCCAAAGTAAGCAGGTCATCTTCTAGGGTGAGCAGATTAGCAACACTCTTCATGAGCAACTGACCAAGGTACAAATTACTTCAAAGTTTTATATGACTTCGTACCTGGTATACATAACTGTCTCAATGCAAACCTTTCCAAGTTTGATGACTGAAGGGGACAGGAAGACCACCCTAGTCTACTCATATTGCCCCCAGCTAACACTGTAAGGATTAATCCACCATTTTAAAAGGGTAAATGATGCCTTTTTTCCATATTTTTATGCCTCTTCGACCCTCAGCTTAAGTAGAAGAGAGTATCCGATGAGGCCTAGACGGTCGTCAACGACTATGGCTATATGTTCCTACAATTCCCCTCTTATCTTCGAGTTGGCTTTTTCTAAGGCCAACCTTATATGCTCCCCAGGTTTCCTTCTGATAAGTTAGTTCTGATAGAGCTGTGTAGACAAATGATTATCGTACATACTAGACAGATGGAACTGAAAAAGCCAGGTTTCAGGTTTTCAATCAAAATTGGTAGATACTCAATTTTAACTGTAGCTAAAGCCAAGGTCATGGAGACAGAAATGCAACTGGTTACTATGAAAAAATTCAAAAGAAGGGACAACTTTGACTATAAGAGTGTCAAAGACATGATCAGAAGAAAGACTCAGTTTCATGAACCTATGATCGAAGACATCTGGGTAGACTTATGCACAGCCAAAGAAATTATGAAAATGGATTACAACAGGCTGACCCTAGAGCAGATCAAATATTTGGGGCTTGCAGAGATCCCCCTCAATCTAGTCGATGACAAGAACATTATCAATAGCAGGTACCTGGCTGAAAAGGTTGCTGACTCCCCCTTCCTCCAATTCAGTGGTCTCAGAAGGAATTAACTTCTTTAAAGAAAAGATTTGAATCAATATTGGCTAACACCAATGATTGGTTAACAACCAAAGAGATCATGCTGAAAGATTTTGTTACAGGATCAGAGGCTGAGTTCCAAGCAGAAATGAAAAAAAAGGTAAAAAATAGGACCAAAAACAAAGGTGATGTTCCTTCTCCATCTAGGCCTCACAAGCCTAGAATCATCTTTATTTCCAAGAAATCAAAAGTTGTTGAGGATCCAGAATCAATGGTTAAGGGAGTTGGAGAACAAAGCTCCCAAGAACATGCAGCTTAGCAAATGGAGACAGATGACAGGCCCTCATAATAGCAAAGAAGGCCCTTAGAGCAGCAAAAAACTGAGCCTCTGCCTTCCCAAGAAGGGGCACAGCCACTTATCGATGTTTCTCCTTCACCTCCTCTTTCTCCTATCAGTGTTCCTTCTTCTAGAGCTACCTCTCCTTCCAAATTCATGTTTGGTGATCCTCAAGGCACTTCTGGAGATACTCTTCACTCCTCTAGATCTATTTCTAGTCTGGCATCTCCTTCCTTCAATTTAGGAGAAAGATCTACTCTTGATCAATCAATGACCGGTACGGTTTCACCAGTTACTCTTACCGTGACCACTGTTACCACTAGCAGTGCAAAATTTATCACGATAACACCAGCCATTGGAACCATTGCCACAATAGGTACTTCTTCTCTCCCTCTTTGGATGTCAGCTTTCACGTCCAAAAGAAAGAAGCTAGCCATCTCTGCAAATGACTTCGATTTTGGCAAGTTAGTGCCAGTGAAAGCTAAGGCCCCTAAGAGACCAAAGATCTTTTCAAAATTGGTTGAAGAAAAGGGGCATAAATTTTTGAAAATAGCTAAACCACCACAGGATGCAACCCTTGAGGGTTTTAAAATGAGCAGTTATTCCATTTCTCGTGTTGAACTTGGAAAAGTTACTCATGAAGGTGTGAAAAGTGATCTACAGTCTGTAATGGACATCATGGTCCAAAAATTTGACAGAAAAAAGAGATGAAGGATTACTATAAGGCTAAAGTAGAGCAGTTGACTGCAGTATTAAGGAAATTCACCCTTGCCCTTAAAGCGGCAACCCCAGAGGCCTTTTCCATAGACGACCCTATCATTCAAAAGACAGAGAAAACCTATATGAAAGGGAAAGTGCTAGAGGATTACATTGAAAATATGCACACTCAGGGAATTTCTTTACTTACAGAGGTTGTTGAGAAGATGGACAAGATGAAAAAAGTGAGGACGAATCTAGAAGACCTTGTCTCTCTTATCTCTCAGGACATTGACAGTACGAAGAAATATCTTGGCAAGTGGAGGGAAATAAAAGATCTGGAGAAAAGCACTTTGATTTCTATCAGTGTTATTTCTAGCAAAAAATTTTATGTCGAGATTAAGGAATTACTAATATACAGGATTCAGGTACTCAAGGAGCTGATTGAAGATCTTGAGTCTTCCAAGGATGCTAGCGAGAAAAGGGACATAGGCCTATTAAATAGACTGAAAGAACTGCCTTGTGACCTCACCTCTAGGGATAATCAATTTCTCTCAGCAAAAGAGATGATATGAGGATTTAGAGGTATGATTCAGAGGGATTTCAAAGAAAAAGTGTTTTCAATGACTTCTGTGGATAATATTTTAGATACTCAGTTAACTCTGGATAATCTAAGATCCAGGTTAATGAGTCATGTCAAGGCAATCACAGCATTGAAAGACGGTGTAATCAGGGCCAGGGTCATCTTCAAGAAAACCATTGTGTCAGATAGTATAAGAATTCAGGCATCTATAGCTATGTACGATGCTCATTAAAAGAAGTCTGGCGGCAAGAGCTGAACTTTTTTTTCTCCTTCTCTCTTCTTCTCTCCTCATGCACTTTTGTCATGTAAAAGTGCATGCAATTTTATAATGTGTAATTACATGTAAAAAATTTAGAAAAATATCTCAAAAGTCAAAGATGACTCATCTTTGATTGAGATATTTTTATATTATAATCTTTTTAATTTTGAAGGTTTCTCCCTATATATAGAGGGGACCTCTTTTGTAAATGGATCTCTGATAATTGAGAGCAAAAACTCTGCTGAAATTGAGACACTTCTTGAGACTTTGTGCTCAACTTATAAATCATATTTTGTTGAATGAATGAGAAGCAGGTTTATTTCAGACTTTGTGTTGAAGTTATTTGTGTTATTTAGGAAATAGACTTTGTGTTGAAGTTATTTGTGTTATTTAGGAAATAGTTCTTATGTCATCTTTCCTGATAATCTCTTATTTGTTTGATTCAATAAGCAAAGTGTGTGTCTTGATATTATATGAGAACATTTCTAAAAGATAAAAGAGAGAATTTGAGCTACTTTTATCTTTGTGATACTTTTATCTTTTGTAGTTTCAAGTGAAGACTTTGTGCTTTATTTCACTCTACGATTATGCGTATTCTGAGCCGGTGAAAGAGACAACGGAAGACTTTGTGCTTACGTAGGTTTCTTTATTAACTTTATTACTTACTTCAGGTGATTTTTTGCTCTACGTTGGATACCATTTCTGAAAGAAGAGGAATGTTGTTGGCTGACGACCAAAATTTCTCTCTCTTGTTCCTTGGACATCACCTCTGAAAAAAGAGAGGTGGATGCTATTATACCACCTCAAATATTATTTTTTGCTTAATTATATATACATATAGCGTATAAATATTCATAGAGAACCTCCCCTTGATGAGAGGAGAGATTTACTTCGTCTAAATCTGGTAAACCCACACTTTTCATGGCGTAAATCTCCCTATGTTGTGGTTGATATATCTATTTTGTCATCAGTTAGTTGACGACAAAATATTCACCCAATAGCTTTTTGGCAACTCTGCTGGGGACGAACACACAGTTTGAAGTCTCAAACTTCAAACTGAAGTAGATCCTGCTCTTTTCTATTTTTTGTTCTACAATATGGCAACTTTGCATTATACCAGAGGCCAAAAATCCCAAGGTGTTGTTGACCCTACTTTTGATTTGGTACAACAGAGTAATTTTGAGTTGTTTCCTCCACAACCTCACCTTAGATGAACTAGGAGCCTTCCTCCTAGCCTTACCAGACCACCAACACAAAGTGGACCTTTTTTTCTGTTATTGGCCGAGATTTTCCTATCCAAGCTCCACCTGGATTACTGATCCCACCTTTGCATAATCAAATCATGGCTCAAGGCCCCTAGGGTAATTCTTTTAGTCCACTGAATTTGACTCCACCTCTGCATGAGCTTCCACGCAGTTTAAAGAATAATTTTCCCAAATTTTTTGACGATGGGAAGGTTCATCCTAATGAACACATTATAGCTTTCAGCATAGCCTGTAGTGTCATAGGTGTAGAATTCAAAGACGTAGCGATCAGGCTGTTCATAGAAACACTACAAGGCACTGCTGTAGACTGGTTTTACCACCTACAGACAAGATCAGTACTGACTGGGACACTTTGAAAGACAAATTTGAAGCCAGATTGAAGCCTGTAAAAGATGCACATGCCTTGCTAGCTCAGCTCACTCAGATGAATAAAGAGCCTCATAAGCCTATGAGGGACTTCATTGCTAGGTTCAACAAGCTGAGGCACAGGATTCCCATGATCGCCCAGCTGACACCTCAGAATCTCATGTGTTTTTTCATCAACTCACAACTGCCTAAAGTGAGTTTCTTGCTGAGATAGGCCAGACACCTAGACCTTGCTGCTGCACAGAACTTGGCTACTGAAGTAGAAGATGACCTTATCTTGGCGAAAAAGATAAGAAGAGACCCTAATAAAGGTAAATCCTCTTTATCTTCTAAATATTCACCTATAGCCACCACTGATCTGATGGTACAAAAGCTAGTAAATGAAAAACTAGCTCTCAAAAAGCAATGGCACAAAGAATGTCATCTGCTCTTTCATACAGAGATGCACCTAAAAGGACATTTCAGAATTAGGCATACCAAGGCAATGCTGCCAGGAATCAAGAATAGCAAAATCACCTTCCCCCTCCAAAGAGAAACCTCACCCTTGAAGCACCTCTAAACAACTCGACGATCAGATATCTAGAAGCTGAAGCAGATTCCTTATTTCAGCCTGAGTTAAATCCCAAAGATAATGCTAATCTCTTCACTAAAGAAGAGGAAGAATTAGCTGGCGACTCTAATATTGGTATCTTAGATTACCAAGATGAAGCTGGAAGTCAAGGAGAAGGGTTAGATGGATCTTATGTTATTTTCACCAGATCTCAAAGCCATTCAGCTCTACAAGCTGACAAAAAAAAAGCAGGGGATGAACCCCAGCCAATGGTTTTCATTGCTAAACGAGGGACTCCATTGCCTCCTCAATCAAAAGATCAGGTAACTCAAAAAAAAGTAAGTACCTCCAACCACCCTATACCTTCCACCTCTGTTGCTCAAACCAGTGCCACACTTACTAAAGATCCAGATGATGGACTCTCTTCCTCTATTTCAAATTTTTTTCAATTATTTGATATAATCACGCCAAAAAAACTAAAATTCAAATGATAGAGGTTGAGTATTTGAGGGCCAACCCTGAACAATTTAATAGGTTGGTAGAATATGTAAAAAATAAGGCCGTCCCCATAGGACAAGATTTTTTAAAGGTCATTCATGATCCCCCAAAAATAAGTCCACCTAGAATAATCTTGTCGTGACTCCTCCAGTTGCTCCTGAGAAAATAGAATATTTTTATGTTTCCATACTTATAAATGGTTACAAATTAAGTAATTACATAATAGACTCCGGAGCCTCAGATAATGTCATGCCCGCCAAGGTGGTAGATTCCCTTGATCTGACTTTGACCAAAACTTTCGAAAGGTGTTTTTCTATGGAAAATCAGCAAGTTCTACTCCTTGGTCAGATAAAAGATGCCCAATTTGCTTTCACAGCTTTTCCAAAAAAGAAGATAAAAATGACGATTCTAGTGGCCGATGTTCCAGCCTCTTACAGTGTCTTGCTTGGGCAGAATTTTTGCAAGGATGTTGGAGGTGAGCTGAGCATTGACTTGTCAGAAGCAAAGATTCTAATTCAAGGTGTTATGAAGAAATTGCTTTCAGAAAAAGAGGTAAGGTATGTAGTCACCCGATCATCAGCACCAGAAGCTTAGATTTCATTTGAGTCTTCTAGCATGGGCAAATACTTCCTATCTACGGACGAAGTCCATAAGGCATCTGACAAAACTCTTACAGGTGACAACTTGAAAATGTGTTCAGCTGACATAGCAAGAATCGACACAGCAAAATGAATGCATGGAAGAACCTCTTCCCCCAGATGAAGAAGCTTTCAAAGAAAAAGCAGTGTCGAATGAAGTATGGATCTTAGAATTTGACGGCAACTACTCTTCTACCAGTTCAAGAGTCAGAGTTGTGTTGGTATCTCCTCAAAAAGATATTGTTTCTTTATCTTACAAGTTGCAGTTCAACAACACCAACAACATGGCTAAGTATGAATTCCTGTTACTCAGATTATAGGCTGCTAGAGAAAAAGGTATTAAACTATTCCATGTTAAAGGGGACACTGAATTGAGGGTTTGTCAGATAAAAAACCTCTATCAGACCAAGAATAAAATATTGCGCCACTATCGTAGTCTTGTCTGGGACCAAATTGAAAATTTTGACACTTTCAACATCTCTGTAGTTCTAAGAGAATTCAATGACCGGGCGAATGCATTAGTTGTTTCTGCTACTCTCTTGGTTCTCCACCCAAATTTTAAAGGAGATAAGTACACTATTAAACTGGTCTTTTGACCAAGTGTACCTGATAATACCAGCCATTGGCAAGTATTTAACAATGATGATCAAAGCATTGCCTTCTTGGAGCAAAAGGATAACTTTGAACAATTGTATTTTGAAGGTAGTGAACTCCAAGAATGCGAAGTGACTTCTGAATTAAATGCTAACACAGGGGAGGATTTCCTACAGCTTAAGGGGAATAAAATTTCCAAAAGCCTGGTTTTTCTAAAAAAATTATTTGATAACCATGACAGGTTTATTAAACAACAGCGAACAGATTCAAACTCCTCTCAAGATTTTGATCAGGTAAACCTAGGAACCACGGGAGATCCTAAGATCGTAAATGTTGTTTCCAAAATCAGCTTAGCTCATTTTTGATAACAACCCTCTACGAAACTTGTCTGTTTCATCTTTCGTCTCTCTAAGTTTATTTTTTGAGACAGATTTCAAATTCATTCTCGTCTTGGGCTCGAAACGTGAAAGTGGTTACAATCTCATCCCGACCAAGTTTTCCTTCCCCCAGACTCTCCTTCCAAAGTTAGTCTTTTCTTTTATTTTCCCCGTAGGGGCGGTATTTTTTACCGCCTCTGCATTTCCCTTATTTTAGTGTAAAGGCAGCAAATTTTGCCACCCCTGCACTTTTTCCTGCAAGGGCAGAAAAATTTGTTGCCCCTGCTCTTTGGCATGCAAGGGCAGCAAATTTTGCCACCCCTGCAAGATGAATCGAAACATGCAAGGGCGGCAAAAATTGCCGCCCTTGCACGTCTCGATTTTTGTTTGCGACATTAATGGCCGCATGTGGCGGGTGGTTGGGGTCGATTTTCACCCCATTTAAATCGATTTGAGCCTCATTCTTCTCATTGCTTCCTCCTCTCCTCCTGCTCTTCACGTCTGGATCATTTGGCGATCGACTCAAAGCACGCTTTTGCGGATTCAACCTTGTGGCGCGCGCGGTTTCTCATGTTGGTCTCATTTTTGGCATTTATTTTCTTTTTTTTTAATGTTTTACTTAGTGTTAGTTTTTTATATGTTGTTTTGTTTATTTTCTTCTTTCCTCCTTGCCTGCGTCCTTCCGCCCGCGTCCCTCCTCTCCTCGCCGCGGACGTTTCTTTTTCCCTCTACTACACGCGGATTTCCTTCAGAAACTCATGCGGGCGGCATTTTTTGCTGCCCACATTTTTTATTCCCCCTGTGTAAGGGCGACAAATTTCACTGCCCCTGCATGATTTTCTAACTGAAAATATAGGGGCGGTGAATTTCGCCGCCCCTGCCTCTTCTTTTGTGCCTGCAAGGGCGGCAAAAATTGCTGCCCCTGCATTTTTTTTCAACTGCAAGGGCGGCAATTTTTGCCGCCTTTACCCCCTTTTCTCTAACTTTCTACATGGGCGGTGATTTTCGCCACCCCTACATCTTTTTCTCCGATTTTTCTCAACTTTCAGGAATTTTTTGAGTTGTCCCTTTCTTTCACTTTCTCCTCATTTTCTGTTTTTTCTTCCATCTTGGTCTTTTTAATTGACCTCCAGTAACCAATATCACTTAAATTGTGCTTTCCTTCTCTCATCCACTTTCCTCTCATCTATGATCATGACTACAGCATCTTCAACGAACTCTTGCACACCTGCTCTCACCCGATCAGGATCATTCCCAATAACGAAAGCGTCTCCCAAGAAGGCGAAAAACATGAAATATAAATACCAGGGCGTCTTCTCGCCTACCTCAGTCTCCTCGAATGTTGATGACATTTGAGACACCGAGATCAACCACATAGACATGGTCGATTTCCTTGCGCGAACAGATGCGATAAATCTCAGCACTGGGATAAAGAGGATCGTTGAGAGCAACATCCACTTGGTGGCCACCTTTCCGGTAGCAGCACATCATGCTGAGTTCGTCCTCCAATGCACGTATTTTTACAACAAAGAGACTAGATCTGTTTTAGACGCCGACGGCAACATGATAATTTGGTTGGACCCCGATTTCATTCACAAAGTTTTCTTGTGCCATCCAGCCACCGAAGTAACCCAAATCGACTTTGGGAACGCACAAAAGGAATATGATAAAGACCCTGAAAGGGCAAAAAAAGTTATAAACTACAAGTGGCTGAAGACCCCTAGGACCAGCCTCTCCAGATGACCAAAGAACTTTCTGAAGAGTGATTTTATCGAAGAAGTTGGTGACTTGATCGCCCTTCTCAGCAGAGTACGGGGTATCCCATCTTCTTCATAGTTCCATGAATGGATGTACCCATTCATTAAGATCATCCTCCAGGGTAAGCAAACCATCTTTTAGAGAGAGCAAATCAGCAATGCTCTTCATGAACAGTTAACCAGGGTACATACTTCCTTCAAGTTCTACATGACTTTGTACCTAGTTTACATAGCTGCTGCCATGCAGTCTTTCTCGAGATTAACTATAGCAAGAGATAGAAAGACCACCCCGGTCTACTCATATTATCCTCAGCTGACACTTCAGAGGTCAACATGTCATTTCAAATGAGTAAATGACGCGTTCTTTATCGTGTTCTTGTGTCTGTTCGATCTTCAACGTAAGAAAAAGAGAATATTAGTCGAGGCCTGGGCAATGGTAAATGATTATGGCTGCATGTTCCTCCAATTCCCTAATTTTTGCTATCTTCGGGTTGGTTTTTACCAAGGCTACCCCTATATGCTCCCTAAGTTCCCTTCAGAGAAATTAGTTCTAATAGAACTTTGCCGACAACTGGTTGTCGTGCATACTAAACAGATAGAACTTAAGAGACCCAATTTCAAGTTTCCAATCCAGATTGGCAGGATTTCAGTTGCTACATCAACTAAAGCCAAAGTCATGAAAATAAAAATGCAGATGGTTACTATCGAGCCATTCAAGAGACGGGAGAAATTTGACTATAGGAGAGTCAAAGAAAAGATCAAAAGGAAAACTCAATTTCACGAACCCATGATTGAGGATATCTGGGTGGACTTGAGAACAGCTGAAGAAATAAAGAAAATAGACTATTGCCGTCTAACACTAGAGCAGATAGAATATCTCAAGCTTGCAGAGATCCCATCTGGTCTAATTGATGATGGGAACGTCATAAATAACATGTATCTGACAGAAAAGGTTGATGGTTCCCCTCTCCCTCCAATTCAGTGGTCTCAGAAGGAGTTGACTTCTCTGAGAAAAAGATTTGAACCAATATTGGCTAACACCAATGATTAGTTAGTAGCTAAAGGGATCACCCTGAAAAGATTCGTTATGGGATCAGAGGCTGACTACCAAGCAAAATTGAAGAGGAAGGCAGAGAACAGAACTAAAAATAAAGGTGACGTCCCTTCTCCTTCTAGGCCTCACAAGCCTAGAATCACTTTTATATCTAAAAAGCCTAAGACCACCCAAGGGCCTGAAATGACAGCTGAAGGAACTAAAGAACAAATCCCTAGAGCACAGGCAGCTTAGCCCATGAAGACAGAGGATAAACCATCAGAACAACCAAGTGTTGGATCTCCACTCTCGTAGGAACAAGCACAGCCGATTCAGAGCGCCTCTCCTTCTCCCCCTCAATCTCTTGTGGTGCCCGTTTCTCCTATCTCCCCAATCAGTGTTCCCTCTTTCGGAGCCGCTTCTCCTTTCAGGGTTATTTTTGGTGATCCTCAGGGTCCTTTCGGAGGTTCTCCTTGCTCTTCTAGATCCATTTCAAGTCTATCATCTCCTTCTTTCACCTTGCCAGCAAGCCTTGCACCCGAGCCAAAATCAGTAATCAGTGCAGTTTTGCCAGTTACTCCAACTGTAACTACTGTCACCACAAGCAATGTAGAAGCTGCTACAGTAATGCCAGCAGAGACAACCATTGCCACAACGGGTACTTCTCTACCGCCTTGGATGTCTGCTTTCACACCAAAAAGAAAGAAGATGGCCATCTCACCAGATGAGTTCGACTTCGGCAAAATAGTGCCAGTGAAAGCAAAGGCTCCGAAGAGGCCAAGAATCCTCTCTAAATTAGTCGAAGAAAAGGGACAAAAATTTTAAGAAATTGCCAAGCCTCTACAGGACGTAATCTTTGAGGGTTTCGAGATGAGCAGTTATTCCATCTCTCATGCTGAACTTGGCAAAGTTACTCACGAAGGTGCGAAAAGCGATCTTCAGTCAGCTATGGACATCATGGTCCAAAAATTTGACAGAGAGAAGAAGATGAAGGATTATTACAAGGCCAAAGCAGAGCAGCTAACAGTAGTAATAAAAAGGTTCACTCTTCTTTCTGAAGCAGCAACTCTAGAGGCCTTCTCTATGGATGACTCAGTCATTTAAAAAGCAGAAAAGACTTATTTGAAGGGGAAAGTCTTGGAGAACTATATCGAAAAGATGCATACTCAGGGAATTTCCCTGCTTACAGAAGTGGAAAAAAAGATAGGTAAAATAAAGAAAGTAAAAACACAGGTAGATGACTTCGTCTCCCTCATTTTTCAAGAGATTGACAGCTTGGAGAAAGATCTCGGTAGATGGAAGGAAATGAAAAATCTCAAGAAGAGCACCCTGATGTCTATCGGTGTCATCTCCAACAAGGACTCCTATGTTGAGATCAAGGAGTCACTGGTCTTCAGAATCCAAGTACTCAAAGACTTAATTGATGATCTTAAAGCTTTCAAGAAAGCTAGTGAGAAGAGTGACCTCAGCCTGCTAAATAAATTAGAAGAGCTGCCATGCGACTTGACCTCTAAAGACCATCAGTTCCTTCCGGCAAAAGAGATGATTCAAAATTTCAAGGAGATGATTTGAAAAGATTTTGAAAAAAAATCATTCTCAATGTCTTCGGTGGACATCATTCTAGATGCTCAGTTAACTTTAGAGAATCTAAAATCTAGGTTAACTGGCCATGCTAAAGCCATCACAGCATTGAAGGATGCATTGATCAGAGTGAGAATCGTCTCCAAGAACGCAGTTGCGTCAAACAGCATAAGAATTCAGGCATCTATCGCCATGTATGATGCTTATCTGAAGAAACTTGGTGGCTCAAATTGAATATCTCTCTCCTTTTTTTCTATCCTTATGCACTTCTGTTTTGTGCAAAGTGCATGTAGTTTTGAAAAATATAATTACATGTAAAAAGTTCAAAAAAATATCTAAAAGTCAAAGATGAGTCATCTTTGACCAAGATATTTTGTATATTTTATTATTTTCTCTTTTTGAGGTTTTTCTCCCTATATATAGTGGAGACCTCATTTGTAAATGATTTTGAAAAAATTAATAACAAATACTCTGCTGAAATTGAAGCACCTTTTGATACTTTGTGCTTAAATTTGTAAATCATATTTTGTTGAATGAATGAGAAGCAGGGTATTTCAGACTTTGTGTTGAGATTGTCTGTGTTATTTAAAAAATAGTTCTTATATTCTTTTTCCTGTTAATATCTTATTCATCTAATTTAATAAGCAAAGTGGGTGTGTTTATATTATCTAAGGGCACTTCTAGAAGGTAGAAGATAGACTTTGTGCTACTTTTACTTTTGAGATTCAGTTATCTTTTGTAGTTTCAGGTGAAGACTTTGTGCTTCACTTTACTCTACGGTTGTACTTGTTCCGAATCGGTGAAAAAAGTTACAGAAGACTTTGTGCTTGCATGAACATTCTTGTGAACTTTGTTACTTCAGGTGATTTCTTGCTCTCTGTTTAATATCATTCCTGAAAAAAGAGCAGTGTTGTTAACTTAAGGCCAGGATTTTTTCTTTTTTGTTCTTTGTACATTACCTCTGAAAAAAGAGAGGTAGATGCTGTTATACCACCCCCATGTGTTATTTTCTGCTTAATTATATATATGCATATAGCGCGTGAGTATCTATAGGGAACCTCCCCTTGATGAGAGGAGAGATTTACCTCATCCAGATCTGGTAAACCCACACTTTTCGTGGTGTAAATCTCCTTATGTTGTGGCTGATATCCCCATTTTATCATCAGTTAGTTGACGACAAAATATTCACCCAACAGTTTTTTGGCGACTCTGCTGGAGATCGAACTCAGAATCTCTGGTTTCGCAGACCAAAACTACTGGAATATGAACATGCATTTTGAAGCTCCAAGCTTCAATTTGAAACAGTTTCGATCCTTTTTTCATTTTAAAATTTGGCAAATCCACGCTACACAAGAATTCAAAGATCTAAGGGTATTGTTGACCTTGTGTTTGAGTTGACACAACAGAGTAATTTTGATCTATTTCCTTCATCATCTTCTCTTCAACGGTCTAGGAGTTTTCCTTCTAGCCTTGTCAGGTCACCAACACAAGGTAGAACTTCTTTTCTCGCTATTAATTGCCGCCTGCCTATAAACACTCCACCAAGGTTTGTTATCCCACCATTTAATCATCCTAACATTATGGCTCAAGGCCCGTGGGGTAATTCCTTTGGTCCCCTTAATTTGACTGCACCTTTGCATGAACTACCTCGTAGTTCTAGAAAGAATTTTTTTAAGTTTTTTGGTGATGGAAAGGTTCATCCTGATGAACATATTGTTGCTTTTTCCATAGCATGCGGTGTAATTGGGATAGAATGAGGATGTGGCAATAAGATTTTTTGTAAAGACTTTGCAAAGTGCTACTGTAGATTGGTTCTATCACCTGCAGGTCGAGTCAGTAACAGACTGGGATACGCTCAAGTCTAAATTCGAAGCTAGGTTTAAACTCGCTGAGGATGCACATGCTTTGTTGGCTCAACTGACACAGTTGAAAAAAGAATCCCAACAACCCATGAGGGATTTCATAGCTAAATTCAATAAGTTGAGAAATCGAATTCCAACTGTGGCTCAGCCCACGCCAGAAAATCTCAAGTGTTTCTTCATCAATTCGCAGCTTCTCGAAGTAAGTTTCTTGTTAAGGCGAGCTGGCTCTATGGATCTAACCTTGGCTCAAAGTTTGGCTATCGAGATTGAAGATGATCTTATCCTGGCAGGTAAGATCAAAAAAGACTAGTAAAAATAAACTCCTTTTATCTGTCAAAATTTGTTCAGATACTACAGATCCTATGATGCAAAAATTAACGAACGAGTTGATAGCTTTGAAGAGGCAAATAGCCCAAGGTACGTCTGCTCCTACCTATTGAGATACACCTAGGAGAACGTTCCAAAATTAGCAATATCAAGGTAATGTTGTCCGAAATCAAGGGCAATCCAATCGTCTACCTCCCCATCCAGAGAGATTAGCCATTGAAGCAACACCTACCAATTCAGCGGTCAACTACCTGGAAGCTGAGCACGACAACTCTTTTCAACCACAGTTAGATCAACAAGAAAATGTTAATCTCTTCGACGAGCAAGAAGAGGAATTCGCTGGTGACTCCAATATCGGCTTTCTGGAGTACCAAGATGAAGCTGGAAGTAAAAGAGAAGATTTGGATGGAGCTTACGCTGTCTTCACCAGATCTCAAAATCAGTTGACTTCACAGACTGACAAAGAAAAGCCAGATGAAGAACCCCGACCAGCAGTTTCCATCACTAAACGCAGGACTCCATTGCCTCCACAATTAAAAGATCAGGTAACCCATAAAAAAATGAGTACTCCCAATCACCCGATATCTTCCACTTCTGCTACTCAGACCAGTGCCACACCTGTTAAAGTCCCTGATGATGGACACTCTTCCTCTGTTGCAAGTTCTTTTCAACTATTTGATATAATTGATCATGCTAGAAAGACTAAAATTTAAATGATAGAGATTGAATATTTGAGAGCTAACCCAGAACAGTTTGATAGGTTGGCAGAATATGTAAAAAACACAGCCATCACTGTAAGACAAGACCCTTTGAAAGTTGTTCCTAATCCCTCTAAAGACTGACCAGCCGAAAACCATCTTGTTGTGACTCCTCCTGTCGCTCCCGAGAAAATAGAACCTTTCTATGTTTCCCTGCTTATAAATAGCTACAAATTAAGTAATTGTATTATAGACTCCAGAGCTTCAGATAATGTCATGCCCGCAAAAGTGGTAGATTCCTTCGGCCTGACTTTGACCAACACTTTTGGAAGGTATTTTTCCATGGAAAATAATCAAGTTCCTCTCCTTGGTCAAAAAAAGACACTCAATATGCCTTCGCGTCTTTTTCGAAAAAATGGATAAAAATGACGGTTTTAGTAGCCGATGTTCCAGCATCTTACGGCATCCTGCTTGGGCAAAATTTTTGTAAAGATATTGGAGGTGAGCTCAGCATGGACCTATCAGAAGCAAGGATTCTAATTTAAGGTGTCATGAAGAAGTTGCTTCCTGAAAAAGAGGCCAAGTATGTAGTTACCCATTCTGCAGAACCTAAAGCTAAAATTTTATTTGAGTCTTCAAGCATGGGCAACTATTTTTTGTCTACGGACGAGATCAACAATACATCTGATGAAACTCCTATGGGTGATGACTTAGATTTGGTTTCAGCTGACGCGAAGGGTAAAGTGCCAAAGCAAAATGAACACGTGGAAGAACCCTTTCCTCAAAGCAAAAAAGTTTTTATGAAAAAAGCTGTATCTAATGATGTATGGACCTTAGAGTTTGATGACAGTTGCTCCTCTACTGATTTGAGAGCTGGAGTTGTATTGGTATCTTCTCAAGAAGAGATTACCCCTTTTTCTTATAAATTACAGTTCAACAATACCAATAACACGGCTGAATACGAATCTTTGTTACTTGGACTGCAGGCCGCCAAAGAAAAGGGCATTAAGGAACTCCATGCTAAAGGAGATGCTGAGTTAATAGTCTGTCAGGTGAGAAACCTCTATCAGACCAAGAATGAGAGGTTGCGCCATTATCTCAACATAGTCTAAGATCAAATTAAAAAATTTGACGCCTTCAATATCTCTGTCGTTTCAAGGGAATTTAATGACCGAGCAGATGCATTGACTGTCTCTGCCACCCTCCTAGTTCTTCACCCAGATTTTAAGGGAGATAAGTATACTATCGAGCTAGTTTTTTGACTAAGTGTACCAGATAATGCTGGTCACTGGCAAGTGTTCAACAACGATGATCAAATCATCACCTTTTTGGAGCAAAATGACAGTTTCGAACAACTATGTTTTGAAGGTAATGAACTCTGAGAGTGTGGGGCAGCCCCTAAGGCCCATGCGAACTCAAGAGAAGACTTTCTGCAGCTCAGGGGGAACAAGATTCCCAAAGGTCTAATTTCTCTAGAGAAGTTGTTTGATAACCATGACAGGTTTGTCAAACAACAACGAACAGATTCAAATTCTTCCCAAGATTTTGATCAAGTCAACTTAGGAACCAAGTGCGATCCTAAGATGGTAAACATTGGGAAATGTTGCACTTCCAAGGAAAGGTTTGAGCTTGCTAGTCTACTCTGCCAGTATATGGATGTGTTGGCCTATTCCTACGATGACTTGAAATCTCTCAGGTCAAATGACATCCGTCACGACATTCCCCTGAAACCCAACTCTGTACCTTACAAACAAAAATCCAGACAATATAATCTAAAAATCTCATATACTATTTTAGCTGAGATACAAAAGATGCTGGATGCCCAGATAATCTTTCCAATCCATCACTCAACATGGATTGCCAACATAGTACCTGTCAGGAAGAAAAATGGTGAAATTTGAATCTGTGTGAATTTCAGAAACTTAAATCAGTTGTTCTTAAAAGATAACTACCCCCTTCCTATCATGGATCAAGTCTTGCAGACGGTAATAGGTTCAGAAATGTTATCAATGCTAGACGATTTTTTAGGGTACAATCAAGTCAAAGTTGGGAAAGCAAATCAGCACAAGACAGCGTTCACCACACCTTGGGGCACTTTCGCTTACCGCAAGATGCCTTTTGGTCTTATAAATGCAGGCACCACTTTTCAAAGGGTGATGGATCTTGCTTTCAAAGACGAGATGGAAAAATTTATTGTAGTGTACCTGGACGATTTGACGGTATTTTCAAAACGTCGTTCTGAGCATGTTCACCATTTGCAAAAGGTACTGGAATGCTGCCGTCAAAATGGTATCTCTTTAAACCCAAAGAAATCCATTTTCGGAGTAACTAAAGGAAAACTTCTCGGACACATCGTGTCTCGAGAAGGTATTAGAATTGATTCAGAAAGAGTCAAGTCCATCCAAGAATTTACTCTGCCTACCAGCAAGACCGTAGTTCACTCTTTCTTTGGAAAGGTGAATTTTCTCAGAAGGTTTATTCCTGAATTTGCTGAGAAAATCCATCATATTATTAACATGATGAAGGGAAATGCTACGTTTAGGTGGACTGCTAAGGGTAAGTCAGCATTCAAAGAGATTAAGGAAGCAATCGCTCGTGCACCAGTCTTGGTCTGTCCAGATTATACTAAAGATTTCAAGATATATAGTTATGCCTCTGAGCATACACTATCAGCTATTTTGGTTTAGCAAAATTCAGAAGGTGCAGAATCTCCTATCTCATTTATGAGTTGTCCACTCAAGGATCACGAGCTGAAATATTCCCTTATGGAGAAGCATGCATACGCCGTGGTCAAAGTTGTTAGGCATTTTAGGTTTTATATCTTGAATTCTCACACTGAAGTTCTCGTACCAGATACAACAGTAAAATCTATTTTGACTCAATAAGAGTTTGATACAAAGAGAGGTAACTGGATTGTCAAAACTCAAGAGTTTGATTTGGACATCAAACCAACCAAGCTCGTACGAGGAAAGGGTCTCTGCCAATTGATCACCAACAACATTTCAGATGAAGTAGAAAGTGAAGAAATAGAAATCAAAAACATGCCTATGGTTCTCTTTATCACCACTACTGATGAGTGGTATTCTGACATTGCTCATTTTCTGACATATGGTGAGTGTCTCGCCCATCTTTCTTTTAAAGAAAAATAGAATGTTAAATTAAAGGCAGTTGGTTATGTCTTGTGGGATAATGGTCTTTACAAGAGAAACCTAGACGGGGCATTTCTTCATTGTGTTGACAAAGCTCAACAAGGAAGACTCTTAAAATCTTTTCATAATTTGGCCTGTGGAGGACATTTCTCTGCACTGGTGATGGCACACAAAATTCTGCAAGCAAAGTACTATTGGCCCATGCTTTTTTAGGATGCCTACAAATGGGTGCGTAGGTGTGAACTATGTCAGTAATTTGTTGGAAAGCCTAAGCTGCCTGCTCTGCCCCTCAAGCTAGTCGTGATCGAGGAACTATTTCAGCAATGGGGTATTGACTTCATTGAAGTAGTCAACCCATCTTCAAGTGCTGGACATGATTACGTCCTCACTGCAACAGATTACTTTACCAAGTGGGTGGAGGCCATCCCAACCAAGCATGCTACGTCTGAAGTGGTATGCAGCTTTCTCAAAGAAAATATTATCTCTAGGTTTGGGGTTCCACTCAAGATCGTAACAAATAATGCAACATATTTTTCTTCGCACGAAATTACTCAATTTTGTTTCCATTATGGGATTACCTTATCCCACACTTTAGACTATTTTCTTCAAGGAAATGGCCAAGCATAATCGAGTAACAAGAACCTAGTCACGATTATCAAGAAGCTGGTGGATGACAATCAAAAAACATGGCATAAAACATTGTATGACGCCTTGTGGGTGGATAGAATAACACCCAAAAGGGCTATAGATATGTCCCTTTTTCAGCTTCTGTATGGAATCAATGTCGAAATTCCCATCACCCTTGAACTACCAGCACTCAGATTAACCAAAGCAATCAAAGACTCAACCTTTGAAATCTCAGTTGACAAACGAATCATGTGTCTGACCGAGCTGAATGAACAACGAGTTATGGTAGTGGATCGGATCAAGGAACATTAGGATCGGGCGAAAGCACTTTTTGATAAGAGAGCTAGAATGCATGAATTCCAAGTCGAAGACTAAGTCTTGTTATGGGACAAGAGGCGAGAACCAAAAGGGATGCACGACAAATTCGACTCCCTATGGAGGGGCTCGTTCACCATTCGACAGCTCTGTGGTGAGGCCAGACCTCACAGCGGACAGCATTTCAAGCTATTCAATCTTTGAAGCTCAGATAAGTCTGTTTGTATATATGTATAGTTTTTATGTTGTCTATTTTTCTTTCATTTTTTTGCTTGACTCCGTAGCCTAATGGCTTGGATGAAGGCACTTAAAAACTGGTTTCTACTCCCGCTAATCAATTTGATCAGCGGAAGTTCCCTAACAGGAGCCAGTTGTTGTTTTCAAAATCAGCTTAGCTCATTTTTGAGAACAACCCCTTATGAAACTTGTCTGTTTCGTCTTTCGTCTCTCTAAGTTCGTTTTTCGAGATGAATTTTGAATTCATTCTCGTCTTGGCCTCGGAACGTGAAAGTGGTTACAATATCATCCTAGCCAAATTTTCCTTCCCCCAGACTCTCCTTTCGGAGTTAGTCTTTTCTTTCATTTTCTCCGCAGGGGCGGTATTTTTTGCCGCCTCTGCATTTCCCTTATTTTAGTGCAAGGGCATCAAATTTTGCCACCCCTGCACTTTTTCCTGCAAGGGCGGCAAAATTTGCCGCCCCTACTCTTTGGCATGCAAAGGCGGTGAATTTTTCTGCCCCTACAAGATGAATTGAAACATGCAAGGGCGGCAAAAATTACCGCCCTTGCACGTCTCGATTTCCATGCGCGGCATTAATAGCCGTGCGTAGTGGGTTGTTGGGGTCGATTTTCACTCCATTTAAACTGATTTAAGCCTCATTCTCCTCATTGCTTCCTCCTCTCCTCTTGCTCTTCACGTCTGGATCATTTGGTGATCGACTCGAAGCACGCTTTTACGGATTCAACCTTATGGCGCGCACGATTTCTCATGTTGGTCTCATTTTTAGCATTTATTTTCTTTTCTTTTCTATGTTTTGCTTAGTGTTAGGTTGTTATATGTTGTATTGTTTATTTTCTTGTTTCCTCCTTGCCTGCATCTTTTTGCTCGCGTCCCTTCTCTCCTCACTGCAGACGTTTCTTTTTCCCTCCTCTAACTGCGAATTTCTTTCAAAAACTCACGCAGGCGACATTTTTTGCCGCCCGCATTTTTTTCTTCCCCCTACGTGTAAGGGCGGTGAATTTCACCACCCCTGCATGATTTTCTAATTGAAAATATAGGGGTGGCAAATTTTGCCGCCCCTGCCTCTTCTTCCGTGCCTGCAAGGGTGGCAAAAATCACTGCCCCTGCATTTTTTTTCAACTGCAAGGGCGGCGATTTTTGCCGCCCCTACATATTTTCCTCTGATTTTTTTCAACTCTCAAAATTTTTACGAGTTGTCCCTTTCTTTTCCTTTTTCCTCATTTTCTGTTCTTTCTTCCATCCTGGCCTTTTTAAGTGACCTCCAATAACCAATATCACCTAAATTGTGCTTTCCCTCTCTCATCCACTTTCCTCTCATCTGTGATCATGACTGCAGCATCTTCAGCGGACTCCTGCACACCTGCTCCCACCCGATCAGGATCATTTCCAATGACGGAAGCATCTCCCAAGAAGGCAAAAAACATGAAATATAAATATCAGGGCGTCTTCTCGCCTACCTCAGTCTCCTCGAATGTTGACGACATTCGAGACATCGAGATCAGCCACGTAGACATGGCTGAGTTTTTGGCGCGAACAGAGGCGACAAATCCCAGCACTGGGATAAAGAGAATCATTGAGAGCAACATCCACCTGGTGGCCGCCTTTTCAGTAGCAACACATCATGTTGAGTTCATCCTCTAATGCGTGCATTTTTACAACAAAAAGACCAGATTAGTTTCAGACGTCGGGGGCAACATGATAATTTGATTGGACCTCGATTTCATCGACAAAGTTTTCTTGTGCCCTCTAGCCACCGAAGTAACCCAAATCGACCTCGAGAATGCACAAAAGAAATATGATAAAGACCCTAAAAGGGCAAAGAAAGTTATAAACTATAAGTCGCTGAAGACCCCTAGAACCAGCGTCTCCAAATGGCCAAAGAACTTTTTGAGGAGTGATTTTATCGAAGAAGTTGGTGACTTAATCACCCTTCTCAGCAGAGTACGAGGTCTCTCGTCTTCTTCACAGTTCCATGAATGGATGTACCTATTCATTAAAATCATCCTCCAGGGTAAGCAAACTATCTTTTGGGGAGAGCAAATCATCAATGCTCTCCATGAACAGTTAACCAGGGTACAGACTTCCTTCAAGTTCTACATGACTTCATACTTGGTTTACATAGCTGTTGCCATATGGTCTTTCTCGGGATTAACTACAGTAGGAGATAGAAAGACCACCCCAATCTACTCATATTATCCTCAGCTGACACTTCAGAGGTCAACATGTCATTTCAAATGAGTAAATGACGTGTTCTTTATCATGTTCTTGTGTCTGTTCGATCTTCAGCGTCAGAAAAAGAGAATATTAGTCGAGGCCTGGGCAATGGTAAATGATTATGGCTGCATGTTCCTCCAATTCCCTAATTTTTGCTATCTTCGGGTTGGTTTTTACCAAGGCTACCCCTATATGCTCCCTAAGTTCCCTTCAGAGAAATTAGTTCTAATAGAACTTTGCCGACAACTGGTTGTCGTGCATACTAAACAGATAAAACTTAAGAGACCCAATTTCAAGTTTCCAATCCAGATTGGCAGGATTTCAGTTGCTACATCAACTAAAGCCAAAGTCATGAAAATAAAAATGCAGATGGTTACTATCGAGCCATTCAAGAGACGGGAGAAATTTGACTATAGGAGAGTCAAAGAAAAGATCAAAAGGAAAACTCAATTTCACGAACCCATGATTGAGGATATCTGGGTGGACTTGAGAACAGCTGAAGAAATAAAGAAAATAGACTATTGCCGTCTAACACTAGAGCAGATAGAATATCTCAAGCTTGCAGAGATCCCATCTGGTCTAATTGATGATGGGAACATCATAAATAACATGTATCTGACAGAAAAGGTTGATGGTTCCCCTCTCCCTCCAATTCAGTGGTCTCAGAAGGAGTTGACTTCTCTGAGAAAAAGATTTGAATCAATATTGGCTAACACCAATGATTGGTTAGCAGCCAAAGGGATCACCCTGAAAGAATTTGTTACGAGATCAGAGGCTGACTACCAGGCAGAATTGAAGAGGAAGGTGGAGAATAAAACTAAAAATAAAGGTGACATCCCTTCTCCTTCTAGGCCTCACAAGTCTAGAATCATCTTCGTATCTAAAAATTCTAAGACCACCCAAGGGCCTGAAACGGCAGCCAAAGGAATCAAAAAACAAAGCCCTCAAGCACAGGTAGCTCAGCCCATGGAAACAGAGGATCAACCATCATAACAACCAAGTGTTGGATCTCCACTCTTGCAGGAATAAGCGCAGCCGATCCAGAGCGCCTCTCCTTCTCCCCCTCAATCTCCTGTGGTGCCCGTTTCTCTTATCTCCCCAATCAGTGTTCACTCTTTCGAAGCCGCTTCTCCTTCTAGGGTTGTTTTTGGCGATCCTCAGGGTCCTTCTGGAGGTTCTCCTCGCTCTTCTAGATCCATTTCAAGTCTGTCATCTCTTTTTTTCACCTTGCCAGCAAGCCCTGCACCCGAGCTAGAATTAGTAATCGGTGCAATTTTGCCAGTTACTCCAACTGCAACTACTGTCACCACTAGCAGTGTGGAAGCTACTATAGTAACGCCAGTAGAGACAACCATTGCCACAACGGGTACTTCTCTACCGTCTTGGATGTCTGCTTTCATGTCAAAAAGAAAGAAGATGGCCATCTCACCAGATGAGTTTGACTTTGGCAAAATAGTGCCAATAAAAGCAAAGACTCCGAAGAGGCCAAGAATCCTCTCCAAATTAGTCGAAAAAAAGGGACAATTTTTTTTGGAAATTGCCAAGCCTCCACAGGACGCAACCCTTGAGGGTTTCGAGATGAGCAGCTATTCCATCTCTCGTGTTGAACTTGGCAAAGTTACTCACGAAGGTGCGAAAAGTGATCTTCAGTCGGCTATGGACATCATGGTCCAGAAATTCGACAGAGAGAAGGAGATGAAGGATTATTACAAGGCCAAAGCATAGCAGCTAACGGTAGTAATAAAAAGGTTCACTCTTCCTTTTGAAGCAGCAACTCCAGAGGCCTTCTCTGTGGATGACTCAGTCATTCAAAAAGCAAAAAGACTTATTTGAAGGAGAAAGTCCTAGAGGACTATATCGAAAAGATGCATACTCAGGGAATTTCCCTACTTACAGAAGTGGCAAAAAGGACAGGTAAAATAAAAAAAGTAAAAACACAAGTAGATGACTTCGTCTCTCTCATTTTTCAAGAGATTGACAGCTTGGAGAAAGATCTCGGCAGATGGAAGGAAATGAAAAATCTCAAGAAGAGCACCCTGATGTCTATCGGTGTCATCTCCAACAAGGACTCCTATGTTGAGATCAAGGAGTCAATGGTCTTCAGAATCCAAGTACTCAAAGACTTAATTGATGATCTTAAAACTTTCAAGGAAGCTAGTCATAAGAGTGACCTAAGCCTTCTAAATAAATTAGAAGAGCTGCCATGCGACTTGACCTCTAAATACCATTAGTTCCTTCTGGCAAAAGAGATGATTCAGAATTTCAAGGAAATGATTCAGAAAATTTTTGAAAAAAAATCATTCTCAATGTCTTCGGTGGACAGCATTCTAGATGCTCAGTTAACTTTGGAGAATCTGAAATCCAGGTTAACTGGCCACGCTAAAGCCATCAAAGCATTGAAGGATGCATTATTAATCAGAGCGAGAATCGTCTCCAAGAATGCAGTTGCACCAGACAGCATAAGAATTCAGGCATCTATCACCATGTACGATGCTCATCTGAAGAAACCTGGCGACCCAAACTGAATCTCTCTCTCCTTTCTTTTTCTATCCTTATGCACTTCTATTTTGTGCAAAGTGCATGCATTTTTGAAAAATGTAATTACATGTAAAAAGTTTGAAAAAATATTTAAAAGTCAAAGATGAGTCATCTTTAACCAAGATATTTTGTATATTTTATTATTTTCTCTTTTTGAAGTTTTTCTCCCTATATATAGTGGAGACCTCATTTGTAAATGATCTTGAAAAAATTAATAGCAAATACTCTGCTGAAATTGAAGCAACTTTTGAGACTTTGTGCTCAAATTTGTAAATCATATTTTGTTGAATGAATGAGAAGCAAGTTATTTCAGACTTTGTGTTGAGATTGTTTTGAGTTATTTAGGAAATAATTCTTATGTGTTTTTTCTTGGTAATATCTTATTCATCTGATTTAATAAGCAAAGTGGGTGTGTTTATATTATCTAAGGGTGCTTCTAGAGGGTAGAAGATAGACTTTGTGCTGCTTTTATCTTTGAGATTTAGTTATCTTTTATAGTTTCAGGTGAAGACTTTGTGTTTCACTTTACTCTACGATTGTACTTGTTTCGAATCGGTGAAAGAAGTTATAGAAGACTTTGTGCTTACGTGAACATTCTTGTAGACTTTGTTACTTCAGGTGATTTCTTGCTCTCTGTTTAATATCATTCCTGAAAAAATAGGAGTGTTGTTAGCTTAAGGCAAGAATTTTCTATTTTTTGTTTTTTGTACATTACCTCTAAAAAAAAGAGGTAGATGCTGTTATACCACCCCCATGTGTTATTTTCTGCTTAATTATATATATGCATATAACCCGTGAGTATCTATAGGAAACCTCCCCTTGATGAGAGGAGAGATTTACCTCATCCAGATCTAGTAAACACACACTTTTTGTGGTGTAAATCTCCCTATGTTGTGGTTGATATCCCCATTTTGTCATCAGTTAGTTGACGATAAAATATTCACCCAACAGTAAACATTGGGAAATGTTGCACTTCCGAGGAGAGATTTAAGCTTGCTAATCTACTCTGTCAATATATAGACGTCTTGGCTTATTTTTACGATGACATGAAATCACTTAGGTCGGATGACATTCGCCACGACATTCCCCATAAGGCAAACTCTATACCTTACAAACAAAAGTCTATGCAATATAATCCAAAAATCTCAGGTACTATTTTAGCTGAGATACAAAAAATGCTTGATGTCCGGATAATTTTTTCAATCCATCATTCCACATGGATTGCTAACATAGTGCATGTCAGAAAGAAGAATGGTGAAATTTGAATATGCGTAGATTTCAAAAACTTGAATCAGTTATCTTTAAAAGATAACTACCCTCTCCCTATAATGGATCAAGTTATGCAAATGATAATAAGTTCAGAGATGTTATCAATGCTGGACGGTTTCTCGGGGTACAATCAGGTTGAAGTTGAAAAAATGGATCAACATAAGACTACCTTCACCACACTTTGAGGCACCTTCACCTATCAGAGAATGCCTTTCAGTCTGATAAATGCAGGTGCCAAATTTTAAAGAGTGATGGAACTCGCTTTCAAAAATGAAATGGGCAAGTTCATTGTAGTGTACCTAGATGATTTGATAGTATTTTCAAAGCATCGTTCTGACCATGTCCACCATTTGCAAAGAATATTGAAACGTTATCGTCATAATGGTATCTCTCTAAATCCAAAGAAATCTATCTTTAGGGTGATTGAAGGGAAAATTCTTAGACACATTGTGTCACGAGAAGGTATTAAAATTGACTTGAAAAGGGTCAAGTCCATCTAGGAACTTATTCTGCCTACCAACAAAATTGCGGTTCACTCTTTCTTCAGAAAGGTGATTTTTTTTTGGAGATTCATTTTTGAGTTTGCTGAGAAGACTCGCCACATCGTCAACATGATGAAAGGCAATGCTACCTTTAGGTGGACTGTTGAGGGCAAATCAGCATTCAAAGACATCAAAGGAGTGATTGCTCGCGCACTAATTTTGGTTTGTTCAGACTACACCAAAAGCTTAAAAATATACAGTTATGCCTCTGAACATACACTCTTAGCTATTTTAGTTCAATAAAACTAAGAAGGTGTGAAATCTCCTATTTCCTTCATGAGTTGTGTACTTAAGGTTCATGAATTAAAATATTTCAAAATAGAGAAGCATGCATACGCGATGGTCAAAGCAGTCAAGCATTTTAGGTTTTATATCTTGAATTCACACACCAAAGTTCTCGTACCCGATACAATAGTGAAGTCCATTTTGACTCAACAGGAGTTTGGTACGAAGAGGGGTAATTAGATCACTAAGATTCAAGAGTTTGATCTGGACATCAAACATACCAAACTCGTGTGAGGAAAGGGTCTTTGTCAGTTGATTGCCAACAACATTTTAGATGAAGCAAAAAGTGAAGAAATAGAGATCGAAGGCATGTCTACGGTCCTCTTTATTGCCACTACTGATGAGTGGTATTCCGACATCACCCATTTTCTGACATATGGTGAGCGTCCCGCTCATCTCTCCTATAAAGAGAAATGAAATGTTAAGTTAAAGCCTGTTAGTTATGTTCTATGGGGTAATGGTCTATACAAAAAGAACCTAGACGGGGCATTTCTTCATTGTGTTGATAAGGTGCAACAAGATAAACTCTTGGAGTCTTTCTACATTTTAGCCTATGGAAGACATTTTTCTGCACTGGTGACAGTGCACAAAATTTTGTGAGCAAAGTACTATTGCCCTATGTTGTTTCAAGATGCCTACAAATAGGTGCGTAGGTGCGAATTGTGTCAATAGTTTATTGAAAAGCTTAAACTGACTGCATTGTCTCTCAAGCCAGTAATAATTGAGGAGCCTTTTCAGCAGTAGAGTATTGACTTCATTGGCACAGTCAACCCATCTTCAAGTGTTGGACATGATTATGTCCTCACGGTAACTGATTACTTTACCTTTACCAAGTGGGTGGAGGCCATCCCAACCAAGCATGCTACGTCTGAAGTGGTGTGCAATTTTCTCAAGAAAAATATCATCTCTCGGTTTGGAGTCCCACTCGAAATTGTAACAGATAATGCGGCCTATTTTTTCTCGTATGAAATTTCCCAATTCTATTTTTACTATGGGATTACCCTATCCCACACTTCAGATTATTTTCCACAGGGAAATGGCCAAGTAGAATCGAGCAATAAGAATCTGGTCACTATTATCAAAAAATTGATAGACGATAATAAGAGGACTTGGCACAAAGTATTGTTTGATGCTTTATGGGTAGATATGATTACTCCCAAGAGGGCCATAGGTATGTCGCCTTTCCAACATCTGTATGGCTTGAATACGGAGATCTCCATCACCTTAAAACTACCAGTGCTCAACTCAGCCAAAGCAATCAAAGACTCAACCTTCGAAAGTTCAATCGACAAAAGAATCATGTGTCTGATCGAATTGAATGAGCAGTGAACCATGGTGGTAGATCGGGTTACAACACATCAAAACCAAGTAAAGAAACTTTTTGATAAAAAAGCTAAGGTTTGTGAATTTTGAGTCAGAGATCAAGTCTTGTTGTGGGACAAGAGGCGAGAACCAAAGGGAATGCACAACAAATTTGACTCCTTATGGAGAGGTCCATTCACCATTTGACAGATCTGTGGTGAGGCTAGCTTCTTGTTGGAGTACCAAAATGGAACACCATTTGCACTACCCCACAATGGGCAACATCTAAAGTTGTTCAATCCTTGAAGCTTAGATGGGTCTGTTTGTATACATATATAGTTTTTACATTTTGTCTATTTTTTTTATTTTTAGCCTAACTCTGTAGCCTAACGGCTTGGATGAAGGCACTTAGAGACTGGTTTCTACTCCTGTTGATCAATTTAATTAATAGAAGTTCCCCAATAGAAGCCATCTATTATTTTCAAAATTAGCTTAGCTGATTTTTGAAACAACCCCCTGTAAAACTTGTCTATTTCACTCTTTGTCTCTCTAAGTCTATTTTTGAGACGAGTTTTTCTCATTCTCATTTTGGCTCAACTGTATAGTTTGAGGTTCATAACATCTTTTCATCATGTTTTCCACAAAATGTAAAAATTATCACGATCTCAAATACGATCAGGGGACCAAGTTTTGGCTTTCTCAGTGTTTGCCAATTTTTCTTCTGTTTTCATGAAGGGGCGACAATTTTTGTCGTCAGTGCATTTTTAATTTGTGCATGCATGAGTGGAAAAATTTTCCACCGCTACATCTAGACCTGCACGGGTGGCAAATTTTACCACCCCTGTAAATTTTCACATCTCACATGCAGCAGCGGCAAATTTTGCCACCCCTACATGTCTTTTTCAGATTTTTTAGTTCAAGGGAGACAAAATTTGCTGCCCCTACACTGCCTCATTTTTCATGCACGACATTTATTACCACATGCATCAGGTGGTTGGGGTCAATTTTCACCCCATTTAATCCAATTTCATCCTCATTTTGATTCATTCTTTCCTCCCCTCCTCCTGCCTTCTGTCTCTAGACGATCCAGTGAATGGGTGAGAGTGCATTTTGGTGGATTTAAGCTTGCAACTCATGTGGTTTCCCAAGTAAGTCATGTTTTTGACATTTATTTCTTCCTTCTCTTTAATTTTGCTTTCAATTTTACATTTAGTTTTCTTTTTTTCTCTCCCTTTCCATTGATCGCTCCCTTCTCTCCCACGATTCTCATCTCCTACTTGCTTAGGGCAGCAAAATTCGCCGCCCTGACCTTGCTTCACTTCAACTTAGCATGGGCAGTGAATTTTGCCTCCCAAACCATGCCCTACTCAAACACCTGCATCAGTGGTAAAATTTTGCCACCGATATAGGCTCGTTCCATTCGGCCTGCACAGGCGGTGAAATTTGCAGCCAACGCAGGCCAAAAGTGCACTAGTGGTGAATTTCGTCGTCCCTGCACTTTTCCCCTTTAAACATGCAAGGGTGGCAAAATTTGTTGCCCATGCTTTCTTTCTTTTTTTCCCCTCTTCTTGCAAATGTAGCAAAATTTGCCGCCCCTGCATGATATTCATTCCACATGCTTGGGCGGCGAATTTTGTCGCCCTTGCATTTTTTCTCCAAATTTCTATAACTCTAGAGAAATTTTCTTCTTTTTTATTTTTTCACTTCCTTTCCTTTTCCCCTCATTTTCTGACCCAATTTTTGACCCGACCTTGTTAAGTGCCCTTCCTTGGTCATGATCACCCAACGTGCAAATTCTCCAATTTGCCCATTGTTCCCTAATTGCACGATCATGATTGCAGTACCCTCTAAAGATTTTTGCTCATCAGCATTCATTTTTTGAAGCCAGTTCTGATGTCTGAAACTTCTCCAAAAAAATCAAAGGCCATGAAGTACAAGTATCAAGGTATTTTTTCAATCACCTCGGTCACCTCTAATATCAATGACATTAGAGACACAGAAATTGGCCACGTGGAAATGGCCAAGTTTGTGACCAAAACCAAGGCAACGAACTTGGGCTCCGAAATAAAAAGAATCATCGAAAGCAACATTCATCTGGTTGTCACTTTCTCAATAGTAGCACATCATACAGAGTTCATCCTCCAGTGTGCCCAATTCTACAACAAAGAGATGAGATCAATCTCAGATACTAGCGACAACGTAATAATTCAGCTAGACCCTGAATTCATTGATAAAGTCTTCATGTGCCCTCCTGCTACTAAAGTGCTAAGAATTGACTTCATAGAAGCACAGAAAGAGTATGACAATGACCTTGAGAGGGCAAAAAAAGTAATGAATAATAGGTGGTTGAAAACCTTTATAACTAATTTATCTAGATGGCCACAAAACTTCTCAAGGAGTGATTTCATTGAAAAAGTTGGTGACTTGATCACCCTTCTCAACAGAGTGCGAGGCCTCCCGTCTTCCTCACAATTCCACGAGTGGATGTACCCTTTCATCAAAATCATCTTCCAAATTAAGTAGGTCATCTTTTGGAGTGAGCAGATTAGCAATGCTCTTCATGAACAACTGACCAAGGTACAAACTACTTCAAAGTTTTATATGACTTCGTACTTAGTGTACATAACTACCTCAAAGCAAACCTTTCCAAGTTTGATGACTGAAGGGGATAGGAAGACCACCCCAGTCTACTCATATTACCCCCAGATAACGCTCCAAGGATCAATCTGATATTTTAGAAGGGTAAATGACACCTTATTTACCATATTTTTATACCTCTTCGACCCTCAACTTGAGTAGAAGAGAGTATCTAATGAGGCTTGGATGGTCGTCAACGACTATGGCTGTATGTTCCTACAACTCCCCTCCTGCTATCTTTTGATTGATTTTTTTCAAGGCTATCCCTATATGTTCTCCAGGTTTCCTTCTGATAAGTTAGTTTTGATGGACCTGTGTAGATAAATTATTGTCGTACATACTAGGCAAATGGAACTAAAAAACCCAGATTTCAGGTTTCCAATTGAAATTGGCAGATACTTGATTTTAACTGCAGCTAAAGCCAAGGTCATGGAGACGGAGATGCAACTAGTTACTATGAAACAATTCAAAAGAAGTGACAATTTTGACTATAAGAGTGTCAAAGACATGATCAGAAGAAAGACTTAATTTCATGAACCTATGATTAAAGACATCTGGGTAGACCTGCAGACAGTCAAAAAAATCAAGAAAATGGACTACAGAAGGCTGACCTTAGAGCAGATCAAATATTTGGGGCTTGCAGAGATCCCACCAATCTAGCCGATGACAAGAACATTATCAATAGCAGGTACCTGGCTGAAAAGGTTGTTGACTCCCCCTTCCTCCAGTTTAGTGGTCTCAGAAGGAATTAACTTCTTTGAGAAAAAGATTTGAACCAATATTGGCTAACACCAATGATTGGTTAGCAGCCAAAGGGATCACGCTAAAATAATTTGTTACAGGATCAGCGGCTGAGTTCTAAGCAAAAATGAGGAAGAAGGCAGAAAATAGGACCAAGAACAAAGGTGATGTTCCTTCTCCATCTAGGCCTCACAAGCCTAGAATCATCTTTGTTTTCAAGAAATCAAAGGTTGTTGAGGATCCAAAATCAATGGTTAAGGGAGTTGGAGAACAAAGCTCCAAGAAAGAGGCAACTCAACAAATGGAGACAGATGACAGGCCCTCAGAGCAGTAAAGAACTGAGCCTCTACCTTCCCAGGAAAGGGCACAGCCACTTACAGACATCTCTCCTTCACCTCCTCTTTCTCCTATCAGTGTTCCTTCTTCTGGAGCTGCCTCTCCTTCCAAATTCATGTTTGGTGATTCTTAAGGCGCTTCTGGAGATACTTTTTGCTCCTCTGGATCTATTCCTAGTCTGGCATCTCCTTTCTTCAATTTAAGAGAAAGCTCTGCTCTTGATCAATCAATGGCTGGTACAGTTTTACCAGTTACTCCAACTGCAACCACTATTACCACTAGCAATGCAAAAGTTACCATGGTAACACCAGTCGCTGGAACCATTGCCACAATAGGTACTTCTTCTCTCCCTCCTTGGATGTCAACTTTCACACTAAAAAAAAATAAGCTAGCCATCTCTGCAAATGACTTCGATTTTGACAAGTTAGTGCTGGTGAAAGCTAAGGCCCCTAAGAGACCAAGGATCCTTTCAAAATTATTTGAATAAAAAGAGCATAAATTTCTACAAATAGCTAAACCACCATAGGACGCAACCCTTGAGAGTTTTGAAATGAGCAGCTATTCTATTTCTCGTGTTGACCTTGGAAAAGTTACTCATGAAGGTGCGAAAAGTGATCTACAGTCTGCAATAGACATCATGGTCCAAATTTTGATAGAGAAAAAGAGATGAAGGATTACTATAAGGCCAAAGCAGAGAAGTTGACTGTAGTATTAAGAAAATTCACCCTTGCTCCTGAAGCGGCAACCCCAGAGGCCTTTTCCATAGACGACCCTTTCATTCAAAAGGTAGAGAAAACCTATATGAAAGGGAAAGTGCTAGACGATTACATTAAAAAGATGCACACTCAGGGAATTTTTTTACTTACAGAGGTTGTCAAGAAGATAGACAAGATGAAAAAAGTGAGGACGGATCTAAAAGACCTTGTCTCTCTTATCTCTCAAGATATTGATAGTACGGAGAAATATCTTGGCAAGTGGAGAGAAATGAAAGATCTGAAGAAAAACACCCTGATTTCCATCGGTGTTATTTCTAGCAAAGATTCTTATGTCGAGATTAAAGAATCACTGATATACAAGATTTAGGTACTCAAGGAGCTAATTGAAGATCTTGAGTCTTCCAAGGATGCTAGCGAGAAAAGCGACACGGGCCTATTAAATAGACTGGAAGAACTGCCTTGTGACCTCACCTCTAGGGATAATCAATTTCTCTCAATAGAAGAGATGATCTAAGGATTCAGAGGAATTTCGAAGAAAAAGTGTTTTCAATGACTTTTGTGGACAATATTTTAAATACTTAGTTAACTCTGGATAATCTAAGATCCAGATTAACGAGTCATGCCAAGGCAATCACATCATTGAAGGATGTTGTAATCAGGGCCAGCGTCATCTTCAAGAACGCCATTGCACTAAACAGTATAGGAATTCAGGCATCTATAGCTATGTACGATGCTCATCAGAAGAAGTCTGGTGGCAAGAGCTGAACCTTTTTTTTCCTTCTCTCTTCTTCTCTCCTCATGCAATTTTGTCATGTAAAAGTGCATGCAATTTTTTAATGTGTAATTACATGTAAAAATTTTGAAAAAATATCTCAAAAGTCAAAGGTGACTCATCTTTGACTGAGATATTTTTATATTATAATCTTTTTAATTTTGAAGGTTTCTCCCTATATATAGAGGGGACCTCTTTTGTAAATAGATCTCTGATAATTGAGAGCAAAAACTCTGCTGAAATTGAGACACTTCTTGAGACTTTGTGTTCAACTTGTAAATCATATTTTGTTGAATGAATGAGAAGTAGGTTTATTTCAGACTTTGTGTTGAAGTTATCTGTGTTATTTAGGAAATAGTTCTTATGTCCTCTTTCCTAATAATTTCTTATTTGTTTGATTCAATAAGCAAAGTGTGTGTGTTGATATTATCTTAGGATGTTTCTAAAAGATAAAAGAGAGACTTTGAGCTAATTTTATCTTTGTAATCTTTTTATCCTTTGTAGTTTCAGGCGAAGACTTTGTGCTTCATTTCACTCTACGATTACGCGTATTCCAAATCAGTGAAGGAGACAACGGAAGACTTGGTGTTTACGCAGGTTTCTTTGTTAACTTTGTTACTTCAAGTTATTTTTTGTTCTATGTTGGATACCATTCCTGAAAGAATAGGAATGTTGTTGGCCGACGACCAAGATTTCTCTCTCTTATTCCTTGGACATCACCTCTGAAAAAAAGAGGTGGATGTTGTTATACCACCTCAAGTATTATTTTTTGCTTAATTATATATACGTATAGTGTATAAATATTCATAGGGAACCTCCCCTTGATGAGAGGAGAGATTTACCTCATCCAGATCTGGTAAACCCATACTTTTTGTGGCATAAATCTCCCTATGCTGTGGTTGATATATCCATTTTGTCATCAATTAGTTGACGACAAAATATTCACCCAACAGGTCCAACATGTGGTTACTACTTTATTATTTGTACCATATACATGAGTATTTGATATGTTATTGGGACAACCTTGGATACATTATCTCCATGCAGTACCTTCCACATTACATGGGTTTATTATATACATTCATACCAACAGGGTAGTCATAGTTCCTAGAATTCTATATAAACATCCAGTCAAACAATAGAGTTTTACTCCAAGATAGTTAATTGTTAAACCTACTAAGGTTAATTCTTTATGAAAGGTTAAACAACAATTAATACACCTTCTTAGGTGACCCATAATTAAGAGGGCTTTACACTAGAGACATACAATGGATTCCGTGAAATCTTCATTTATGCCTACATATCATACATAGTTATTGAGAGCAACTAAACGTGTTATAATTATTGATAATCCAAATAAACCATAGAGCACTCAATTATGGGTTCCATGAATGCCTACTCCTATTTTGTCTTTATGACCATAAATTCCTATTACACATATGTAAGTCACTATAGATTCTACAAATCCAGATATGACAGCTATGCATGCTCCTTAACAATACCACTAGTTTTACATACCATACTTCGTAAATACCTATGAGCATCCCTTGGATGGGATAATAGATTATCCTTCTCATTTAAAACATTCCAAACATACAAAAAAAATTAAATATTCCAAAAATCCAAAAATATTCAAATAATTCAAAAAACACAAAATTATTCAGCATTCCCAAATTTTACTAGCTCTTTGACAACTATGTTGTTTAATTTATGTTAAGTAGATAACACATCACTCCATTCCTATATACACATGTGTTTCATGCATCTTTGAGTGTAATACAGACATACCCAAACACATGATCTATGAAGTTTCAGATGTTGGACCTTTCCTCTACTCACATCATATAGTATGTTGGGGGCACTTGCTTATTTGATCATAATTGATAAATGTTACATAACATTTATGATCATTTAAACATTATCATGTTTGAGATTATATTTCTTACACATGTCTATATCCATCCTCATACTCTCCACAATATACTTGATATGTTATGCTACATAACATTTTTTGCTAACACATATATCCAAGGACTAGTATAATGTGTTTATGCTTCATTCAATTTTCACTTCCTTGAGTGTATTTCATCACTTTCTAGTGTCTTGATCATTTAAAATTTGAATATGTTCCTTGAATTTTGTCCCTATGCCATTGTATGTTGATTGGAACATTTGAATGTGTCATTCTATGTTGATTGGATATGTAAATATGTCTTTCATTTTGATTGTGTGGTATTTGAACATGCCCTTTGTATGTGGTCTCCTTAGACCATTCCTTTGAATTAAATTGAGTGTTATTGTGTGTGTTCTTGATTTATTTCTAAACTTTTATTGTTACCCTCTAGAGATTGGCATTATCTATATCATGGATTTTAGGACTTGATCTGATCACATACTGCAAGCTAAATTGATATATCTACTTAAACATGGTATCCCTATATGATACATGATTCATACATATATTATAAAGCTACCTTATCCTTTTAATGTAATGTACCAATCAATTTCTAGTTCTATTACCTCAAAATGGGGGCATGTCATAGAAGCATGACCTCCACATTTTTCACAGTTACCAATTTATAGTGGGGGCATGTCAAAAAGGCATATTCTCCACATTTACATCAAATATTAGATTCTCCATATTATGGTGGGGGTATGTAAAAAATGCATGTTTTCCACATTTACACCAATTCTCAATTTGTCCTGATTCAATAGGGGCATTTAATAGAAACATGTCCTCTCACTTGCACTAGTTTTATAAAATTGTCAAATTTCATAATTAGATGATTTAGATACATATTTTTGGAAGCATTTAATACCTCATTATTTTTATTCTACCTAGATTTTAGCTTGAGACATATTAAAGGTGCATATGCCATGTTATTACAACAAAAATTACAAAATTACCAAATTACCAAATTATACTACTCACGAGGATGCATTGCTTACACCTGGATATACTATTATCGAGCCTTTTTTGCTAAAATAGTGGGTTCATTTTATAGGTTAGAGTGATTAAATCGTTCAACCCCACCTTATTTTTATATTGGGGTGATTAAATCATCCAATCTCACTAGATTTATAGGATGAGGTGATTAAATCACTCACCCTCATGAGATTACATATTCACACTTGAGTTGTGCAATTGAGATATAATGATCTCAATGGTCATGTCACAGCTCATCCTTTCAGTGGATTGGGGGCATAATACCTTCCAAACTTCCTCTTTAGATCTCCAAGGTTCATGTTTGAACCTTCTCCAACTCCAATGCTTCACAAGGAAACATCTTTACTAAGTCAAATCATTAAGAACAAGCATGGTTGCATCGACACATAAGCATATTATTTCCTTGTTCTTTTTTTTTCAAGCATTTCAATTATTTCAAATTTTAGATTATATGCATTGATTTATATTGTAACATGCTCTAGGATATAGGTCATACACTAGAAAATAAATCAAAGTGGGATCAAGCAAAGGCAAGGTATATTATACAGACAAAGGTACACATTTCCCCCCTTTAAATTAGTAATATCATCATTATGCATTACTAGATTAAAGGAGGGGAATATAGATACTAAAACTAAATATTTATAGCATCTCAATCTTATATATTTGAAAAATATCAATCAAATCTCTACCTTTTAGTTTTATACCTCCCTATTATTGAAAGTCTCATATTTTTCATCTCATTATGTTTAAATGCTTATCTCTTAGTCTGGTCCATATCATTCTAATGACATGGGTATCTTGTACTACACAAAAAGCTTAAAATTTGATAAATATCATTCAATTATTTTTAAATCCATACTTATTTTCTAGCCCTCTGGACACTATCAGCCACAAAGGGACACTACCATCGACAATAGTATCTAGATCTTTATTTCGTGTTTAGTTGCTAAAAGTCATCCAAATTACAAAATGATCAAAACATATGGGTTAACTTGATTGTCTTAATGAACCCTACCATGAGATATTTTCAAAATGTGTGTTATAAATACAAGCATAAGCCTTCTCATTATTCATCTAGTAAATACTAAGCAAGCACCTACTAAAATCAAATAAATCAACTACACAAGCACTTTATTCTGCCCTATTTATCCTTATTTTCATATCAAGTGTAGGAGTAATCATACCATAGGTCTGAAGTATTTAAAAATAATTCTATGAGAGATATTTATCAAATCACAAGCTAGATCACTACATGCGTCTTTATATAATATATTACACCCTTGTGCACACACTTTCCCACGTATAGGGGAAAACTACATAAGTATGAGGCTCTCCTTGGAGTTTCAGCTATGTAGTTAGTTCTCATTAACATAGGGGTCTTTGGGGTAGCTTGACATCATGAACCCACTAACCCATTTTTTAGTAAACTCATTCCAAGGGTGACGAAGGGTGAAGAGCTAGGGTTTGATCAATCAATGAAGAATAATAACATGTATCCCATATTTGAACACATCATAAAAAATGTGACATAAAAGCTAGAACAATGAAGTTTGTAATGTTTATATCTAATTACTATTTTGTACTAGACACCTACATCACAATCAGATAATAGCATCGATAATAATGTCTAGATGGTAGTGTCCATAGCCACATAAGTATAATTTGCAAAATCTAATGACTAATCCAAAACACTGATCATGCATACTTTACACCTATTTTCAGTCCATATCTACCTATACACAATAAGCCAACTAAGTATCATTATTCCCTATTTATTACAATATCTTCCAATAGTTGTACTTTACTATTTTTGACAATCTTAGTTACACAAATTAATAATATTATTTATCTAAGTTTTTTATTAATTAATCAATTACGTATTACTTTATCACCCTTGTGTTATAATTACTTATATATTTATTAACCCTAAATATCCACACATCTAAATTTATGATTAAACAACAAGCTACATCCCTCATCTCAAAAAGGGGGCATTATAATGGGCTTATATTAGAGATTAAAGCCTCCATAAACAACAAAAATAGATTTCATGACTTAATATAGGGTTCAAAGATTCAAAGTAACTCAAAAATCAAATTTCATGATAGAATACATGGTTGAAAGATTCAAAGTAATTCAAAAATTATATTTTATAACAGAGTATAAGTAAATATTCAAATTAATTTATAAATAATATATGTGACATATATTAGCACAATGGTACATATTCTAAGAGCATATGACATACATATGCACTCACTTTACACAAACTTGACTACATAATCATACACACTTGACGGCATATGCATGGGCATATGTAAAAAAATTACAGGAATAATAATTATAGGTTTGAAATATAGTTATAGTTGGGCATATAGATGCATGGCATTCTATATCATTTGGCACAAAATTAAAGGGCATGATATTTATTCATGCACACATACATTTTTCAAATTCAAAAGGCATGATGCCGGTTCATGCACATATACACTAAAATATAGTTTACAAGTTCAATGGTAAATGTTTGATATTTTAATTCTATTCTATTGGCACCACAATCATGATGGGGGCATGAATATTTAACATTCTCTTTTGATCATGCAAATAGAATCTAGATTCATCTACAATGGTGTGATTCATTTTGTTATAGGTAATTTACATTTGAGTCTAGTGACACTCAATGGCTTTGGCATTACTTCTAGTGAACCCTTTGTGTGGTATCACTTTTCTATTATGAGTGTTGTATATTTGAGTCTAGTGACACTCAATAACCTTGGCATCACTTCAGTGAACCCATCATGGCTCCACCGAATTTGGATTACTATATTGGGCACTTCTCTCCTTTCATGAGAGTTAGAGCATACATCTTTATAACTCAAGGGCTTGATTAGTTATTCAAAATTGAGACTTGATCACTCTTAAATTCACCAATAGTTCAATATGAGGAATCATCTCTCCAAATGTTTCCTAAAATGTGTGTGTTTCTCTAATTCTTTTGCAAGTTATAGGGTAATATGGTTTCAACTCCATATAGGTGTACTCCTTCCTTGATCTCCTTTCAATTTCAAATTTTAAACTTTCAGATTTTTTAATTTCAAATATAGATAATGGATACTTCATGTGTTGTTGCAAGTTTTGATGGAATGAGTGCCCTACACAATTAGAGAGTCCTATCAAAAGACACTGTGTGTTGTACATACTTAGTTTTATTCTTTCTCCTTTAGTTTAGTAATTTCATTACTAGAATAAAGGATAGAAAAATGTAGACACTTGAATTTGGTCATAGGTACTTGATAATGTTAATTTTTGACACATCTTGAATCACTCGACTTACACTCAAATACATGACTCTTATTCATCATTTCTCTAACCATTTATCTATATGTGGGCTTGACCCTTCTGTTCACTGGCACTGCTAAATAAGAATTTCCAAGTCAATGCTCAAAATGCTTTATACCAATCTCAAACTACTATCAACCTCATGATAGTTATCTTTGATTTTTTAAGATAGGTCTACTACTATAGGCCTATCCACGTAGTGTGGCCTTATCCCCGTATCATTTAGCTAGTTTTCAAATTTTGAAATATTCATTTTGGTCTTCCCACATGTTCCATAAGTTAGATAGAGGAAATTATTCAAAAAGTACATTATAAATACAAATTTAAGTTCATTCATTAAGCGACTTGATTCCTAACTTGGAATTATCTATTGAGCACTTATACACTACAGTATATCAAGTAAATCTCCCCTACTCTTCGCAAATTCAAGATTATTAATTATGAGAAGTCACAAACCGAGTCTAAAGCATTTCAAATCAAGTTAAAAGCTAACATTGTTAAGTGTTTTATTATAGGTTGTACTTACTACTTTAGCATATGCCACTTGTCAATCAATTCTACTTTACATTCCAATTTATGCTTAAATGCCATATATTAAAATCTAAATAGATATTTCAAGCTTTATACCTATTAAATATTATTAAATCAAAATAGAGTAAAACACCCTTTAAAATAGGTTAATATTTTGGGTTGGACTTACCCCAACCACTCCATGTTGAATGTCTAAGTGTTTCTTACATTCAATACTCCAAATAGGACTTAAAATATGTGTAGTTTTCCTACTTAGGTGTTTATTTTTTATGGGTCATTTGACACACCAACTTAAGCATGATGATCATTCATGCAACCTTTCCTAAAAAGAGACCTAAGAGTCTCCCTAATGTCTATTATTATCGAGTCATGACATACTGAATATCCCAGTTGGTCTATGTGAAACTCTTCTAATACAAGGGGCCTTTACTGGGTCTATAAAATTTAAACATCATTTTAGTCTTTAATAGATTAAGGGAAAATGTTACTTTTGTTGTTGTGATGATGATTTTTAATTATGTTTTAGCAAACAACAAAAGTAGTGCAATTTTAATTATGCCCAAATGATAAAACCAACATTTTTAGGATTTGATAAGAGGAAGTGTGGTTGATTTAAATGTGTTTTCATTCCATAACATACACATTCATTAATGCAATAATGAACTGGTAATGAAATAAATTACAAAATCAAGATAAACATGTGATAATAGATAACATTTGTATCTATTTCAACCCTGGATTAACCAACTTACAAATTTAGGCAAATAAAGGGAAAGAGGGAAATAAAAACCTATTGCGATGAAGGCAATCCTGATCCTCCAAATTGAATACACCCATGATATTGGTCTCCCTCTTGGCTAGCATGCACATAACCACCAATAGAGCCAATGCAAGAGTTTGAAGAATAGATGCTAGGGAGAAGAAGATTCACAACCATCATTTACATGCGTAGATTGTAAATAAATAATACCATGATCTTCCATTGATCAAGGTTTTTATTTTGGTAACAAAGTTTAAGCAATTACAATATTTTGAATTTTAATGTTTCAAGCATAACAATAGAGGGATAAATTACACTACAAAAACATAACACTACATAAAAGACGTGATTGATTCAATGTGTCTCCTTGGAGAAACAAAGAATCAACCCCTATGAAGTCAACAACGTGCCAATTTATAGACATATTAAGTTCCATGGAAAAGTTGTTTTCACTCCAAAATGCAGCTGTCTCTATTAACTACCTCACCTAATCTCTTTATTTTCCTCCAAATGTTGTGTCATACTCCCTTTTTCTATAAAAGAGAAAAATAAACATGTTAGAACACACAATTAAAAGCACTTTATAAAAAATGATACAAGAACATGAACAAATTTTAATGGGTAAAAATTTCTCAAAATTAAAGGTATTGTTGCGACTGAGCTAGAACTAACTTGTCAGTGCCATAGATAGATTAAAAAATAGGTAAGCGAGCGAAAATTTATGATCAAAAAATCAAAATGTGCTAAAAAAAGACCTATTAGGGCTTTGGAGGGAAATAAAAACACATTTTTTGGATATTTTTATAACATTACTATTCTCACAAAAAAAACTTAACTTTTTAAAATTTGAATTTCTTAGTGCTAATCAAGTCCTCAGATCCTGATTAGCACCGGGGGTAGTTCAAATGAGTTGTTAGACCTAATCGATTATCAATTCCAAATTAGGTCTTGGCTTTCTTTAAAAAATTTGAATCCCTTGGTAATTAAGTATTTAAAATCCTTTGCATCATTTAGCTCATAGGCGAGTCCCTAGTTCTATTCACGTTTATGAAATGGTGAGTTGCATTGGTTTGTGTGTTTAAGGCTTGATTATTTTTAAATTGACATCAAGTTTTAAAACCTCTTTTACACTAATCAATACTGACACAACACTATTGATAAGGCCTAAAAGGCTGAGTTTAGGGTTTTTAACCTACTTTGCATTGAAGTTGAGTGTTTGGCCAGCTCGAGACCCAATTGGAACTCACATGACCAAGACACATTATGTGATTTGGCTTGATGGGGATCACATTTAAGCTGGGCTATTATGTCAACATTGCATTTCAAAACATTTTAAATAGGCTCACAATGCAACACGATCCTATTTAGAATTGTATAGCCCACTCAACACTTGGGCTTTGGTAGATGGAACTCATATTTTATTTAGAGGTAAAATCTTGCATAACATATGGGATAGACCTTAGGGTTAGTGAAAGTCTTGGTTAGGGTTTAAACCCTGACCACTATTAATTTTTCCTATGTGAAATTCTAACGAAGTGGTCAGGTTTCAAATCCCGATCATTAAAGGTTTAATTCAGTCAAATAGTGAAAGACTTAAAGTTTTAAACTCTGACTTGAAGTAAGATGTGAATCACCTTGACTCAACAAGACCAACTCTAATCATTGACTCCATTGAACACTATAAGCTTGACTCGTGATGCAAACACAACCTAGTCAAATTTATAAACCCGATGAGCAATATAAAGGAGCTTGATAAATGGCTTAACTTAAGTGGATAAAAATGCCTAATTTAACTACAATATCCCATGATGTAAGTTTAAACCCATTCAGACTTTCAAGTCCGATTTGCATTGTAATGAAAAAATGAAATTTGCCTAAACCTAAATAAAGTATTTGTGATAGGACCGAAGTTCCCCAAAGCTCTGACACAACTTGTCAGAGTTAAGAGCACACATGATTACCAATGTATAAGCAACTTAAACATGCGAAAATACCCAGAAGAACAAATAACTATCAATGAGAAATAACACAGAATATGAGAGGCAACACACAATTGTATTCAACTCATTACAAAGGAAATTACAATAAAGATATCACACTCTTCTTTCACCTCTGTGAGGCTTCCTCCTCAAGGGCTCCCTGTAATCTTCCCACCTAAGTAATCTTCTCTCATAGGTCACAACACACAGCTAACACAAGTTGTTGTTCACCTCATTGTACATTCGATACAATCGAGTATGAACCGGTACTCCAAGTAGATCTCACCATGATCTTGTTCCTTGATGTATTGCTGTCACCTTGGATCTAGCTCCCCCGCCGATCTCCTTTCTGACCCTCACATTCACACACCCCAGCAAACCAACCCTAATCTTACTTATCACATGTAGATCTCCTCCATGACCCTGCAACACCCTGCATATCAAACCTGATCTTACATACATGGGGAATCCTACTTGATTCCACCATGGGAAGAACTCTCCAAGCTCCACACTTGGGTTCTACAAGTTCAACACTTAACAATACAGCCCATGAGTCTATTATATAGATCTCATGCATACAATAACTAGACAAGCGGCTCAAAGACTCGAACTAGTCTTTATCATGCAAATTGCCCGTTCACTTAACTGACTGTTCGTCAACAACAGTTCTGGAACCGCACAGGCGACCGACATCAGTCCCTGTCTGACTGGAGGTGACCGACGTCGGCCAACTTCTGTCGAGGTCAGTTTCCTTTTGCACGTCCACTGATCGACGTCGGTGATCCTGTCGATGCCAATGACTGCATACTCAGCATCCTCCTTCCTGTTTGCATTTGGGTGAAGCTTTTAGCTCCACACCCTAACAATCTCCCACTTGGAGATAAACAACTGCACCCGTACCTATACTAGTACTTTGTCTAATTTGCATCCTGGCTTGTATCCCTCTCCAAGCTCCCACTTGAAGACAACCCACCACACACTCTGTGGTGCTACACCTGTGTCTGAATTTCTCCATTCTTTTGCCTTGCTATACTCCCACTCAAATAGTAACCCCTGTGAGTAACATGTAATCAACAACACTTAACAGATCTGAACCACCTGTTAGTCAAGCTCGCTCTAAGAACGTCCAACCTCGCTCTGATACCATTTGATAGGACCAAAGTTCCCCAAAGCTCTGACACAACTTGTCAGATTTAAGAGCACACATGATTACCAATGTATAAGCAACTTAAACATGTGGAAATACCCAGAAGAACAAATAACTATCAATGAGAAATAACACAGAATATGAGAGGCAACACACAATTGTATTCAACTCTTACAAAGGAAATTACAATAAAGAGATCACACTCTTCTTCCACCTCTGTGAGGCTTCCTCCTTAAGGGCTCCCAGTAATCTTCCCACCTAAGTAATCTTCTCTCATAGGTCACAACACACAGCTAACACAAGCTGTTGTTCACCTCATTGTACATCCGGTACAAACTGATACTCCAAGTAGATCTCACCATGATCTTGCTCCTTGATGTATTGCTGTCACCTTGGATCTAGCTCCCCCGCCGATCTCCTTTCTGACCCTCGCATTCACACACCCCAGCAGACCAACCCTAATCTTACTTATCACATGTAGATCTCTTCTATGACCCTGCAACACCCTGCATATCAAACCTGATCTTACATACATGGGGAATCCTACTTGATTCCACCATGGGAAGAACTCTCCAAGCTCCACACTTGGGTTCTACAAGTTCAACACTTAACAATACAACCCATGAGTCTATTATATAGATCTCATGCATACAATAATTAGACAAGTGGCTCAAAGACTCAAACTGGTCTTTATCATGCAAACTGCCCGTTCACTTAACTGACTGTTCGTCAACAGTAGTTCTGGAACCACACAGGCAACCGACGTCGGTCCCTGTCTGACTGGAGGTGACCAACGTCGGCCGACTTCTGCCGAGGTCAGTTTCCTTCTGTATGTCCATTGATCGACGTCGGTGATCTTGCCGACGCCGGCGACTGCATACTCAGCATCCTCCTTCCTGTTTGCATTCGAGTGAAGCTTTTAGCTCCACACCCTAACAATTTGCTCCAATTAGAACTAAAAAAACATTGAAAGTTGTCATATATGTCTATTTGAGATTCAGAAGCCAAATTAGGTCTAGAAATCAAGGATTTTGAAATGCATATACAAAAGACCTAATTGAGGATCAAGAAAATATTTTCTCAATATTTTTAGTGTGTAATAAGTGCATCAAAAAGTCATTTTTTTGCCAAAATTTTTATATAAAGTTTTAGCACACAAATTTGGTCATCCTAATGGATCCGGTTTAGCACATAAACTAAGATGACCCATGAGAGTGGCTTGGGAGAGCTTAGCAAGAAAAAAATTCAAAGTCAAGTTAAGCCCTCAAGACTTTGATTTCACTCTAATTGTTAAATATGAAACTTTCTCACACAAACATGGTATCCTCGATGGAGGAGGTTTTAGGACTTGGTTCAACATGTAAATTGAGATAACCCTAGGATAAGATTGGGAGACTCATGACCAAGTGGCCCGTGAGTGTAAACGAGAGTAGAAAAAAAATAAAAAATATGAGTACCATGATTCTAAAGGAATTAGGGTGTGTTGTGTAAGAAACAACAAATGATGATTATGTTGGGAAATACTCCTTAATATTTTTAAACTAGAGAAACATGTCTACAAACCTAGAATATTTAGCCAAGACAACATATGGAACATGAATGAATTCGAGAGAGGAAAATAATGGAAGAGATACATGACTAAATTTGATATTTTAATTGACTCGGTGTGTGTAGATGAGTTTATTACATCTTCATAAAACCTTTAAGGACTAACTAACACAACTTCAATCATCAAGCTAATGAATTATATTATGGGATGAATGCCTAAACATTGCTCTATTATTAGCCAGATATTTATAGCCCCAATGAAGATGTATCTTATCTAATTTAAAGCTTTATTATACTATCATTCGAGTGTATATAGCCCCAATATAGGTTTCTTGAATCCCCAAAAATTGAGTTTTTCTACAAATTGATTTTTTGTTACCTTTTGTTTTATTTTCTTTCTTTATTTTAACAACTCATTTCTAGGTTGGGTACCACTATGGAAAATAAAAGGTAGAATTATACATTTTTCACCTTATATCTTAACCTTAACAAGTTCATCCAAGAAAACTTAGAAACCATTAAAATGTGTTTTTAGTGTGTGGTTTCGAGAGAATATCTTCAGAGGCCAAATAATTGACCCAAACTCACCCAAACATGAATACATTAATAACACACATGACAACCTAAGCTCTTGAAACCAAAATTAGAAACATGATCTCAAGCCACAAACTACTTAGAGTACTTAAGCACTAGAATGTCATTCTTGCTACTTACATACTTTTTTCCCTTCATTAACTTATCAATGAGGTACCTGCAAAGCAAAAACAAGCAGGCCCAAACTAAAAAGAGATAAATGACGAGTCCATACCAACAATGAAACCCAAAAAAAGTAACCTAAACTAAAAATTAAAGTAGGAAACAAAAGCAAAAAAATAATTTATTTATAGGACCTTACCAGGCTAATTCAAACTTGGAAGTAGTGCTTGAGGAAATGCCTATTAACAAGTAATGGGATGTCTTCACCAATTAGACACTCAAGATGGAATGCATTATTGACCAGGATTTTATAATTTTGGTAGGGAACCAACCTCAAGGCATAAAACTTATCGTGTTATCCATTTTTTTCATGAGCCTTGTCATAAATAAGGACTAAACCGAAGATCTAAAAGGATTTAACTTTAAATCATTTGTCAAACTAATGTTTGCTGACTCCTTGGTGTTTAATAATTTAAACAGGGTTGCATCATGTTTTTCTTTGAGTTGTATCATATTCAAGAGAGGAACATCTATTTTATCATCAGTTTCTAGGTAATCTCTCATACACTACAACATTGGGATTCTCAGGTTCACAAGAAAGATATGATATTGGTTATAAATAAGGAGATACATGGATATGCCTAGATATGATTTAATTATAGTCCTATCAAACCATAATGTAAATCTCAACATATTATGCCAATCCCTTGGGTTTTTATCCAATATATTCTTAATTGCATCTAAGATATTCTTATTTGTTGATTCAACTACCCCATTACCTTACGGATAATAGTTAGATAAGAATTTGAGGATACCTGATTTTCATATGCCCATTTAGTAAATTGGAGAGAGGAGAAAGCAGGGTCATTATCATATACCAGAGTAAATGACATCCCAAACCTGGTGATGATGTGCTCATCGAGAAAGCTAATCAGAACATTAGTTATGCAATTCTTGAGTACATGTGCTTTGATCCATCAAGTGCAATAGTCAATTTACAGTAGTATAAAATTGTGTCCAACATATGAATTAACATTAATATCTCCCACAAAGTCCAATCCCCATTTTATGAATGGTCGGACCTTAACAACTGGCTACAATGGCATAATATGGGTGTGTTCTCTATGTGTGACAACTTGGTAAGTATGGTAGCTTCTGACATGGGCGTGAATATCTTTAAAAACATGTAGCCACTAATAACCTACCTAAAAGATCTAGTGGGTTGTATCTTTGCTTCAACCATGGTTGGTTCCATATTTCCTATGGAAATATCTAAGTACTTTATCCTCTTTAGCTTTGTTTAGAAATCTTAAATAATTACCTTCTTGATACTTTCTATATAGCATGCCTAATTTGATCATGAAGTTGTTACCCTTCAGGAATACCACTCTTCTCTGAGTGGAGTTTAGGTGATTTACGCACTCATTGTTCAATAAGTAATGGATTGCATCTTTATAGCAATCATCTTCTATGATGGCTTGCATAATATACTGCGAGTAAAAAAATTGAGGATTAACCTCACTCATTGTTTTACTTAACCCTTGCCCTCGTAAAATTTTCTTTGGTTAAAGCTTCAAGTCAAACTCTTACAGAATGGTCATCCACTTTCCTCTCTATTCACCTAACTCATTTTGCATCAGCATAAATTTTATGACATTCAGATACGATGATGAGTATTTTATTGCATGTGATGTAATACTTGAACTTCTTGACCACTTTGATTAACAAAAAAGCTTATTTATTAATCATTGAATATCTAAGTTTAACATTTATTAGTGGAGAAATCATGAAATACACTGGTTTCTCATCTCGGATTTATTTTCTTTAAGTTAGGACAATGATGCTTGAGTGCTTAGAGGCGAATGAGTAAATATAAACATGTTATGTGTAATTAGGACTTATAAGCACCAAAGTATTTACAATCAATTTCTTGATTTCAATAAAAATCACTTGTGTTTTAGAGGTTCACCTAACCTTAGCATCCTTCTTTAGCATATTATTCAATGGTCTAACTATCTCTACAAAGCCTAAGATGAATTTTTACATAAAATTGATTATGACAAAGAACGCTTTAAGCTATTTTTCTACTACCAGATAATGAAACTTTCAAAATTGTCTCTACTCTTTCTAGGTCTATGGACATACCTCCTTCAGAAATGATGTGACCCAACAATTTTCCATCAGTAACCTTGAATATTCATTTTTTTGGATCTAGGGAGATACAAATCTCTCTACAACTCTATAACACCATTCTCAAATCTCTCATATGGTTTTCTCAATCCTTGGAAAATATAATTAAATCATCCATGTAGATGATAATGCACTTGTCGATAGATCTTTGATTGTATTGTCCATGACATGTTGAAAGGTAGCACATGCATTGATTAGGCTAAATGTGCCCCATTTTATTATTGTAAACACATGAGTATGAGGGAGTTAGTTTTATCGTTAGTATGAAATATAAATCAAATACATAAAAACCTAAAACCCAAGCATATGTCCTTGGATTGGGCAAGGATAAGGAAGATCTAAACAATGCATAAAGAATATAAAACAACATTATTTCACCCTCCTTATTAGATGTCTCTAGCTTACTAGTATACACGTTTGTTTGGCCTAGATGTAGAGCTTGAAGTCTTTATCAATGTCATGGTGTCATTCCTGCAACACTTCCCCTTGCTTTATGTGTGTTTGATTGAAGTAATGAAGGAATGAATGACACTTTTGTTAGATTTTTAAAGAGTAAGTTTTCACAAAAAAACTTGATAAGAATAGAAGGTGACCCCTCTATTTATATATTTCTTATAATGATTTCAATCATTAGATGACAATTTAGATGAGTGGTTGAGGTTGAATTCAATTTGGGTGATAAATGTAGTTAATATTTGGAATAGATTTTGCATTAATCAAGAATGGGTTACATTTATGTTGATATTTATAGATTATGTAACACTTAGTTTTGTACACTTGGCAAACTAAGACCTTGGTTGTTCCTCTTAGTTCTAGACCTGTACTACTTTCATAAGTCTCACATCTACTCTATCTTGTGCACCTTGGCATATCTCTTGGTCTGACCAGTCTTATGTTGATGATCTAGACCTTCTATATTACCCATAATTCTTAAAACTTGTTTATCTTCTACCTCAACAAGTTATGAGTTTGTACCTAGTTTCAAGTGTCTAGTGCCCTAAAGTTATCTAGTTTGTAAATGAAATGTATCCTAATGGTCTATCTAAGTGCTTTAATGCAAGTACTTCTTGAAAGGGATTGATATAAATATAAGGTCAACCCTCATTCATATCGCACCTAGCATACACCTAGAAAAGACCTGAGATAACTTATAAAAGCATTAATTCAAGCACTCGATAAAGCAAAACTTCCTCATTTCCTCCTATTTTCATTTCAGTCATAAGGACAACACATACACAAGGTTGAAGCAATGAAGGAGTAACCTAAGAGCCTGAATTACCAAGTTACAATTTAGGTCATTATTGTACTTATTTTCCATGTATTTCATGATTCCCACACAAGCCAACAAGTAGGGTAAAATTACATCAGTTTGAGGCCCTCTTTGGAGTTTTGGCTATGTAGGCAATTTTCATTGATAGAGGAGTCTTTGAGGTCAACTTGACACTATGTGTTCACTAACCTATTTCCCCCAAGATCACTATGAATATGGAGAACTAGGGTTTTATAATTTCATGAGGTGCAGTAATTCATGACCCATATCTGAATGCACTAGAGTGAAGGTGAATACAATACCCAAAATCATCCAGGTGGTTGCATCCTTTTTTAGTAGTTATTCTATACAAAATGATTACATTAGGTTCAAACAATAGTGTGAACATAATTGTCCCAAGATGACGCTAGTGTTCGCAACTCTAGAGGCACTTAATCTAGAATTTGGTCTATTCCATAACCCTCTTCTAGTCTGCTCTCTACATGTTCCAGATCCATCACTGTGTCAACATCAAAACCAACTAAGTACAGTACTTCTTTGTCATTTCCATATCTAGCATAGTTGTACTTATTATTTTTAGATTATCTTAGTTTAATGAATTTAGCATATGTTATATTTTAATTGAACATCTAATTGGCTTGGTATAGAGATAATTTATCACCCTTTTACCTTAATATATCTCTATCCCCTTTAACCTTAGATAACCCCAACATATAAATTAAGGGTTAAAAATTTGGTGAACCTAATTTATATGAATGTAAACATTTCTAATTCATAGGGTTTTCAGTCAATTAGGGTTCTAGATTGCTATACTTTTTCATTTTCTTCTTATATTATTTTGCATGCAACCTAAGTGTAGTCCTAGATTGGGAGGTGTGCCTATTGAACACATTGAGCTTCCCATCCCACCACGTAAGATGTCTCAAACCAATAAGGGATCTAATCCTGTAGATCATGATGATACAAATGTTGAGAATGAAAAACATATTGATGAGGTTATCATAGAAGAATATTATGATAATGAAAATCATGAGTCTAATGAAACCAATGCACATGAATGAATATATAATGAGTAATTGCATTGTTTCATGAGCATTTTCATCAAAACCCTGAAGATCTTGATGAAATCCTAAAAATTATTTTAGAAACTAAGAATGTAAAAAGCATAGATGACCAAATAGGTCCATCTATAGATCATACTATTAGAACTATGGTTCATCCCTATATACCAACAACTCTCCCCCTGAACACATTAAAACCTAATACTTCTAATAGGGGCACATGATATGTATTTCAAGCTTTGTTTCTTGAAACAACTATTGCTATATCTACCATGGGGCTAACAAATGTTTCACTTCAAATATTGGTTTCTATGCCTATTCAAACCAAGATTACATCCCCTTTGGTGACTACTCGACTTGCAAATCTAAATCCCAGAGGGTCCATATTTCAAACACTCCTTCAAGTTATAAAGACCTTAGAGGACAAGGTTACCAATATTGAACAAAATAATTTAAAGTATCCTCATGATATTGATTCCCAAGATGTGTTACATAAACCTATTACACTTGAGACATCTTTACACCCTTTATCAATTGGATTTGTTGCACGTAAGTTCACATTTTATAATGGCAAGGGTGATCATGAAAAACATCTTCAATCCTTCTATGCGACATGCATTGATTATGCCTCCAATGATAAAATTTCAGCCAAATTATTCCCAAGAAACCTCAAGGACTCTGCTTTGAGGTGGTTATATGATTAACCTCTCTAATCCATGAAAACATTCAAACCTCTTGTAGATCAATTTTTGGCACACTTTTCCATTAATATTTTTGAATAGGTTTCTTATGCTCAAATTGACAAAATCAAACAAGGAAGAAATGAACCTATCAATGAATATATCTTGAGGTAAAAGACAATGTTGGATTAAATGACTAATACTATGGTATATAAAGAGTTGCAAGACATATTCAAGCAATGTTTGCTCACTCCTTTACATGAGTCCATTAATTTCAAGAAGCTCAAATCTTTTGATGACTTATGCCATATTGTATGAAACCATAAAATGAAGCTTATGTCATTGAATAAACTCAAGTATGTAGCAAACACACTAGTTGCATCTACATCTAGTATTGTTTACAATCAAGCCAATTTATAAGGTAAAGCCTCTTGACCCAAAAAAAAACAACCACCACAGTTAACACAATTTCACAGTAGCCTAATTGGCTTGTCTTATCGAATGCGATAAGGAGACAATTTACATGCTTACTTGAGTTTCCTATTTCATTATTCTCATGGATTTAAGAGTGTAATTTTATATCTCTCCTTCATCCTATAGAGGTTGATATGAATAGACCTCTACCTAAACGATATTATGTCAATGCTTATTATGATTATCACTAAGGCCCAAGACATTGTAAAAATAGATGTTTAACCTTATTGATGACCAAAAGATTACATTTGATGATCCTCCCAAGGAATCAAGTTCGTACCTTGGTGATCACCAGAAGCATAAAATATTTAACAATACTTTGTAAGACCATTCTAAGAAGGAACCAAAAGTGCAAATGGAATTTAATGCACATACTCCTCCATCACATTATAGACACCCATTAGATGGGATTATTAATACTTATACATGACATATATCTCCTATGGTTCAAAGACCTTCTATTACTTTCAATGATACTAAGATCAAGGATGATGACTTTGATCTTCATTCTTTATTCATTCAAGAATTCCTTGAATACCTGCCTATACATAGTGTTATGGTTGAAAATGGTGCAAGTGAAATTGTTTGCACCATGACATTATTATACTCATAGTGCTTTGCATCCTTCTACTAGACCAGTTAGAGCATTCAATAAGACCTCACATAAAGTCCTTGGCGATATTGACCTGCCTTTACAGGTTGGTCCTTCACATGTGGTTACTACCTTTTTAGTTATACATTCCACGATAATCTTTGATATGTTATTGGGATGACCTTGGATCCATACACTTAGAGCAATATCTTCTACAATGCATGGGTGTGTTAAATACATTCATGCTAATTGAGTAATTATACTTTTTAAAATCCCATATGAGCATCCTCTTAAACAAGAAAAACTTATACCCAGGCAACTAAATATTAGACCTACTAATCTTAATCCATCGCAAAAGGGTAAGTAACAAGCAATCCCCTTTACTAGGTGACCAATACTTGAGAGACCATTACATTAGAGACATAAAATGGATTCTATAGAATCTCTATCTTCTATTATGAATCGTATTCAGACATCTAGAACACTTAAACATGTTTCTACTATTATTATTCCAAATAAACCACAAAGCACACGGAGATGGGTTCCACAAACCCTTGTTACTTCTATTTATACATCATGACCTCAAAGTCCTAATTATACATGCATAGAGCATCATAAACACTATAATGATAGATATTACACCTACATGTGTTCCTTGGTAGCACCAATGATTCCTTGCACCAAGTTTTGAGTGGGGAGATACCTATGACCATTCTTTGGATGGGATCATAGGATGATATTTCCTCTTCATATATTCCAAAAAAAACAAAAATATTAAAAAATCTAAAAACTCTTTCGGCACCTACACTCTATTGGTTCCTTGGCATTTGTGTGATAGTTTCATGTTGATGTATGACATATTTATTACTTCTACATACATATGTGTTTCACTATTCTATACGAGTGTGATACAGGCATACATAGATACATGATCTATTCCTATTTCAAATGTTGGACCTTTCCTAAACTTATGTCATGTGCACATTGGAGGAATCTACTTCTTTGATCATGATACTTAGGTTATATGGTTCCAAGATCACTTTACATTATCATGTTTTGAGCTTATATGTACTTACACGTGGATTTATCCATAATTATATCTATCATATGGTACTTTATATGCTATACACTTGATGTTTTTTCCTAACATATTTGATCCATGGGATATTATGATATGTTTATGTTGGTTGCTTATTCTTTTCTTTATGCACTTCCTTGAGTGTCTTACATTGTTATTGTCTTGCATGCTTGAACATTTAAATATGTTGCTTTATTTGTGACCCTCATGCAAATGTCTACTCTATTTAACATCTGAATATGTCATTTTTTGTTTTATGGACATTTGAATATGTCATCTTTATTTTTTTGGACATTTAACTAAGTCGTGTTCCTTTGAGTGTGCAACATTTGAACATGCCCCTTGTTTGTAGTCTCTTAGGACCATTATATGTTTACTTGTTTTTGGGTGCTTTTGTGTGCATGTTTGTTTGTTTGTTGATATTGTATTGTTACTATCTAGACATTGTCATGATCTTTATCTTGATCTTAGGCCTTCATGTGGTCACATCATTCTATGCAATTCAATGTTACATTTAACTATGTTGTCCCCCAAAAATATCACTCATTTTTGGGACAACATTTGAACTATTTTGGTCCTACAGACCAAAATCCTCTCTTCCCCTTTCAAAAATTGTTTAGAGCATTTAGGTTCTTCATTTTTCAAAGCTTTCTCAGAAATCTATGGACTCTGCCGGCTTGAATCTACGGACTCTGTAGGCTTGAATCTACGGACTCTGCAAGCTTGAATCTACAGACTTCGCAGGTGTATTTCTATGGACTCTTTCAAGGGACTCAAATCTATGGACTCTGCAGATATGTTTCTACGGACTCAACATGCTTGAAGTTAGCAGGTTCAACAGGTTCAAAGGCTTCTATAGGTGAGTTCAATCAAAAGAACAAGTTTCCAATGCTTGGTCATTTTTAGGATTGGTTCAACGGGTTTAACGGGTTCAATCAGTTCAAATAGATCAAAAGACTTAGATAAAAAGATGGCTTCAAACGCAAGATTGAACCATTGAACCATTGAACCAAAGTTGGTTTAATCGGTTGGTTCAATCGACAGGTTCAAGGGGCTGCCCCAAAGCCAAAGGAACAAGTGCCCTTACAGAGGGTTGTGAACCAAGCCAAGTGCCCTTGTGGAGGGCAGCGAGCAAAAGCGGACAAAGTGAACTCCTTTAGAAAAGTGAACAAGGCAAAAGACAAAGCAAAATCCTTCGGACAAATTGTCCAAAGGAATTCACCCGAAAGATAAAGCAAATGCCCAGAGGGAAAGATGCAAAGGTAAGGAAGATTTCCTTCAGACAAATTGTCTGAAAGACATAAAGAATAAAGCCCGCCGAGAGAAAGAAGCCCAAAATCCACCACGTGTCCATTAGAAAGCAGAGTAGAATACATCATGTGTCATGTTATGACTTAGTGGAGCGTGACAAGTGTTTGCATCTGTGTTCCCCTTTTGAAGTTGCTTGGGCAAGACGTGTCATGGATCCCATTTTTCATGAGTTTCTAATGAGTTTCATAACAGTGAAACTTGCCACTCATCAAAGACGTAGAATAAACTAATGAACTGATTGAACTTTAAACCGAAAGAGTTTAAAGTTCAATGGCTCAACATGGTTCAAAAGTTCAAAGGCAGCCTCAGTCAAAGAAGCGGCACACAAGTTGTTCAACGAACGGTTCAACCAAGGAGCGAAGAAGCGATTGAACCAAGAAGCAATAGAACAAAAGAGACATAATGAACCAATGAACTTTCATAGGTTCACTGGTTCAAAGGTTCAACATGGTTTAAGCAGTTGGTGACCATTGATGGCCCCTCAGACGTCAAATTTAAAGTAAGGGAAAATCTGTGGAAATTCAAATAAAGCGCGAAACTTGAAGGAAGAACCAAGTGACTGGCTGAAAAGATAGCCCGATAGCTTAAATCACAGCATGAAGAGACAAAGCTGGAAAAGGCAAAGGTGAAAAGAGGGAAAATCACAAAATATTTGCGCAAAAGTTATTCCAGTAGATGGAACAGTCTACAAAGTAGATTTTTGAGCTTGCAAACATCGAAGGTGAGACCTGTTAGTCTCCTTTGGAGTAAAGACAAAATGGACAGTTATACAGATGTTAGAGGGGATAGACCAGATGATCCAGACCTAGGAAAAGACATATTAGATGAATGGACATGCCATAGTTAAGGCGATGCACTGTTGTAGGCATGGTCCCTCCAAGCAAAACTGAAGGCGCATTGAAGGCGTTGACTATAGCATGGGCCGTCCCATGGGAGAGAGTGCCAAGCCTTGCTTGGTGGCTATATATTGTAATCTCTTTTATTGTTTTAAAGAGATCTTCCCCTTACCAAAAGCAAAACTCTGCATGAATTGAAAGGCATTACTAAGACTTTGAGCTCAGATTGTAATTCATATTTCTTTGATTGAATGAGAAAGCAAGTTACTTGCAGACTTTGTGTTGTTATAGCTTGTGATACTTTAGAAGATTGTTCTTATGTATGTCTTCTGAAAGCATTCTTATTTATTTGATTTAAAAAGCAAGACTAGTGGATGTGATAAGGAAGGTGTCCTAAAGCCAACTACTTTCAGACTTTGTGCTGTCATAGTTGTCTTCAGTGTGTGTTTTTCTTTTATGTTTGTGTAAAGGACCTTGGGATGACTTTGTGCCCCCATTGTTCTTCGTATTTCACTCTTGGGCAGTCAAGGTGGAGACTTTGTGCTACATTTCAGGCTGTTGGTTACTCTTCGCCCTTTTGTCACCTGTTACCAAAAAGATTCCTATTACCTATAAGAACAAGCACTTTTGAAATAAGAGAAGTGCCTTTTGTCGCTGCACCAAGATTTTTACTATCCAAGAAGGGATCTGGCTCTTTACTGAATGTTACTTCTGAAAGAAGAGAAGTACCTTCACCAATCACCCAAGATTTCTCCTCTATTTGTGAGCATCATCTCTGAAAGAAGAGAGATGGATGATGTATTATGCCCCTGTGTCTTACTTTCTGCTTATTTATATAGTATATAGCCTCCGCATATTTAATAGGGAACCTCCCCTTGATGAGAGGAGAGATTTGTCTCCGGTTGATGTAGTAAAGCTACACACCTGGGCAACCAATCTTCCTATGCTGTAGTGATAGGAACTATTTTGGTCACCAGTTAGCTAGCCGACAAAATATTCACCCAACAAACTAGACATGGTATTATATATTCTACATGGTTATATTCATAGATTATACATTTATCTTATCCTTTTGAAGTGAGGTAACCATCGGTTTCTATTCTTCCCTTGCCACAAAGGGGGGAATTTCAGTGGTAGCATGTCATAGAGGCATGTTCTCCACACTTGGCATAATTTTTAGATTTAGTGGAAGCATGCTTTAAAACCATGTTCTCTACACTTATTCAGTATTTGGCACACTGAGATTTAGTGGGGGTGTGCTTTGGAAGCATGATCTCCACACTTCTTCACATTTGGCACAATTTTTAGATTTAGTGGGGACATGCTTTGGAAGCATGTTCTCCACACTTATTCATATTCAACACACCCAAATTTAGTGGGGGCATGTTTTAGAAACACGTCATCCACATTGGCACTTATTTCAATTTTCATATTTCTCCATATACAATGGGGGTATGCTTTGGAAACATGTTTTCCACATTTACATAGTTTTTGAATTGGCCAAACACACAATTATATTATTCAGATTCACAGTTGTGGCAAAATTTTATACATTTGTACCATTATTATGCATAGTTTTAGCATGAGACATATTGTTATGACCTTAACCTTTGGTGTCTACGGATATGTGTGGCTGACTTGTGACTTATATACCTCTTTTATATTCTTGTTACATTTATCTATGTTCTTAGTTAGGTCAGCCTATGGAATAACCATGGCTAAATAGACTATATATAGGAGGTAGTGGTTACTCTTTGATCATGATATTAATTATTATGCCCTTGATGCAATATTATAGAGGTTGCCCCCTAAAAGTGGCTCTGCTATATTATCTAATATTTTTCTCTCCTATCAATTATTGTTATGTGATCTCTCATCTTTGATTATTCTATGCAATATATAATTATTCTATGTAAACATCTAAGTATTTTCATAACAAGTGGTATCAGAGCTTCAATTTGAGCAAGTTTATATGGCATTTTTTTTCATATTTGGTGAGGTGAAACTTTCATGAGCAAAAGGAGTGAAAAACATAACTTGCAATCCAAGAATAATTAATTTTCTCTATCAACGCAGTATTTTCAAAACACTTTTTTGAAAAAAAAATATTTTAAAAAATATATAGAAAAAAATTCCATTTGCACATTTGCAGTCATTGGATTCATCTCAGTAAGATGATCACAACGTTGTATTCTTCCAGTACACTTTTTTAGTGTCAAAAATTTTCACTCTAATGTGTAAAAGTCGTTGTTAGATTTGTCTTGGCAAGGTGATCATAATAGTACCATCTCCTAGTACACTTTTTTAGAGATGAAAAACCTCTTAGGGTTTGTGAATGGTATGTCCTACTCAGGGACAAAAAGGAGGCAAGACACTCCTAAGACTCCTATGGATGACATGGAATCTATAACTTTAGATTTGATGATTTCTCAACTTCAGGCAGACATAAAGGTTTTAGTATGGCAGGATGAATTTGATGCAGTTCAAACTGATGTTTTAGGGATGCACAAAGAGACTAATGGGGTGCACACTCAATTACATTAGATCACTGCATAATTAGATGCCATTTCATCTCAACTATAGTTAAACAACCCTCCACTTCATCAATTGGGTCCTCCTCTCAACACTAACAGCTCCCATCTTAGTGTGAAGCTAATATTGCCAAAAGTGGACATGTGTAAGTTTGACGGTAAGGATCTTCACACTTAGATTACCAAAATTGAGAATTTATTTGATCTACACCAAACTCCTACTTCTCAAAAGGTGATAGTGGCGTCTCTGTATCTGGAACCTGAGCAGTTCATTTGGTATTTCTAGTTGTGTGCTCAAAAGAAAAATAATGGTGATCCTATTACATGGTTTATTTTCACTAATGATTTGTTGGTTCATTATGAAAATAATGTCTCTGAGAACCACTTTGGCTAGTTAGCCAAACTACATCAAATAGGAACTATGCAAGATTATATTCATCAATTGTAGAATCTCTCCTTACGAGTGGAAGACATCACTGAGGCAAATTTGAATGATCTTTTTATGAGTGGACTCAAAGATAGCATCCAATTGGAGGTTAGGATGTTTAATCCCTCATTTTTATTAGAATCTATCCTAAGGGCACATATGTCAGAAAAAAAAATATGGTCAAATGAAAAACTTCCACTACTGGTCATGATCACACCTTTCCAGCACCATCATTTCCTCAATTGCCAAATTGACACCTCAACAAATTAAGGAGAAGCAATCCAAAGGGCTATATTATGGGTTTGACATAAAATGGATCAAAGGACATCATTGTGCTAAAAAGAAGTTATTTTACATCAAAGGTGCCAATGAGGATGCACATGATGAGGAGGCAATTGGTGAGGATGCAAAAGGACCTAAGAAGGAATCTGAAGACTCTCAACCTACTATTTCCTATCATGCCTTTTTGGGTATTAGTACTCCCCAAATTCTTAAGGTGGTGGGTTTCCTTATGAAATAAAAGGTCACTGTATTGATTGATTCTTGGAGCACACACAACTTCATCTATAGTAAGTTGGTTACTCATTTGAACCATTTCATTTATCCCACTCCAAAATTTCACATCATGATTGCAAATGGTGGTACTATCAGTTGTTTAGGAAAATGCCATAGTATTAAGCTAGCCATGGGAGATTACCTATTAGATTCTCCTATGTTTTCTATTCACATGGGTGGAGTCGACATTGTTCTAGGAATACAATGGCTCACCACTTTGGGTACTATTGAGATGAATTTCCAAGAATTATTAATACCATTTCATTATAAGGGAAGGACATTTGAGCTAAGGGGATTAAGGGCTAAATATCTAAAACATGTTAGCTCCCATCAAATGACCAAGATTCTCTAAAAGGGTGTTGAAGGATTTATGGCTTGCTTGTTTTCCATTAAAGTCCAGCCAACTCAACTATCTTCACCTCTTAATTTACAACAAGTGATTAATACCCATTCTATTGTTTTTGGTGACATGTCGAAAGGCCTTCTACCTAACCACATGCATAATCATGGCATCAAACTTATTCTTAGTAGTACACCACCCAACATCAAGTCATATAGGTATCCCTATGCCTAAAAAAATGAAATTGAAAAGATGGTATAGGAGATGTTAGATGCAGGAATCATTCACCACAACTAAAGTGAATATTCTTCAATAGTTATCATGGTGAGAAAGAAAGATGACACTTAGAAGATGTGCCCTAACTATATAGAGCTCAACAATTACACTATCAAAGATAAGTTTCCTATTCCTGTCATTGATGATTTGCTAGATAAATTGAATGACGTTCTTTATTTTGCCGAGTTAGATCTGCATTCTAGGTATCATCAAATCCAGATTCATGATGAAGACATACCCAAAATAGATTTCAGAACTCATGAGGGCCATTATGGGTTTATGGTTATGCATTTTGGTCTAACAAATGCACCATCCACCTTTCAAAGTTTGATGAATACTATTTTAGGTCATTTTTGAAGAAATTTATTCTGGTATTTTTTGATGATATCCTCATTTATAGTAAAATTTGGGAAGACCATTTGCATCATGTGAAACAAGTACTCTCAATTTTGGAGCAATATCAGTTGTATGCTAAACCTTCAAAATATACTTTTGGATCTCGTGAGGTTGAGTATTTGGGTCATATGGTTTCACGTGAAGGAGTGAAAGATAATCCTAAAAAAGTCCAAGCAATGGTAGATTAGCTAGTTTCTAAGACACTCAAGTAACCAAGGGGATTTATGGGGCTAATTGGTTACTATCATAGGTTTGTCAAAAATTATGGTAGTGTTACATCCCCACTCACCTCTTTGTTGAAGAAAGACTCATTCCAGTGGACTAATACAGCTACTATGGCATTTGAACAATTGAAACTGGCTATGTGCACCACTCCCATGTTGGCCACTCCTAATTTTTCTAAGACTTTTGTGGTTGAATGTGATGCACCTAGATATGGTATGGGTGTTGTGCTTATGCAAGAAGGCATACCACTTGAATTTTAAAGTTGCTAAATGAAAGGTAAAAATTGGCTCAAGCCCATCTATGAGAAGGAAATGATGGCCATTCTACATGTAGTCAAACAAGGGAGACCTTATTTGATGGGTCATCACTTTCAGGTAAAGACTGATCATGATAGTCTCAAATATTTTTTGAAACAACAGTTTTCATCAAAATAATAATAAAAATGGGTAACTAATATGTTAAGCTATGATTTTGAAATAGTCCACAAGAAAGGTAAGGAAAATGTGGTGGTAGATGCAATATCTAGGAGGGATGAATTAGTTGAGGCATTGCTATGTGCCATGACCATTTAATAGGCATATTGGCTAGAGGAAACAAGATCATAATTGCAAAATGACAGTGCTACCCATAATTTGATTCAGAATCTTTAGCAAGGTTTGGGTGGATTTGAAAAATTCACATGGAAGGGTAATGCATTATGGTATAAAGATAAATTATACCTATGTAAGAATTTTGTTCTCAAACAAAAAATCCTCTAAGAACTTTATGCAACTCCACTTGGGGGTCATTCAAGATTTTTAAAAACCTATCATAGAATCAAGCATGATTATTTTGGGGAAGGACTCAAGGGGGATGTCTAGAAATATGTGGTTCAATGTATTATCTGTCAATAAAACAAAGGTGAAACCATCAAAACCCCAAGTCTTTTGTAGCCTTTATCTATCCCTAGCTAGCGTTGGGAAGAGGTGTCTATGGATTTTATTACAAAGTTACTGAAATCTAATGGTCAAAATGTTATCATGGTTGTTATGGATCATCTCAGTAAGTATGCTCATTTTTATTCTTTATCACAGCGCTTTATTGTTAGTACAGTAGCTTTTGATTTTCTCAATATAGTTCAAAAACTACATGGTACTCCTAAGATCATTTTCAGTGATAGAGATCCCATTTTCAATAGTAATTTTTGGACAAAATTATTTACATGTTTGGGCACCAAGTTGGCTCATAGCTCATCCTATCATCCTCAATCAGATGGACAAACTGAGGTAGTCAACAAATGTTTAGAAGAATATCTCTATTGTTTTGTTTCTGATAAATAGGATAAATGGGTTTATTAGTTGCCACTTGATAAATGGTGGTATAATACTTTTATTCATAGTTATTCCAAATGTATCCATCTTTGGCCTTGTATGGATACCACCCTCCATCCATCACTTCAACCTTAAAGGTCCATCCTAAGGTTTATGCAGTTGAGGAACATATTCACCATCAATAGGAGGTCCTTGTAAGTTTGCATGAAAATTTAGTCATGTCCCAGAATCACATGAAGCAACAGCCAGATCAACACAGGGGTGAGAGGCATTTTGACATTGGTGATTGGGTCTTTATTTTCTTGAAGCCATATAATTAGATGTCTTTGAAGTAATATAAAAGGGATAACAAGTTCTCCCTTAAGTATTATGGGCCTTATCAAATCTTGCAAAAAATTGGTAGTGTGGCCTACAAGTTAGAGTTTCCTTCATCGACTCACATACATCCAGTATTTCATGTATCGTGTCTGAAAAAAGTCATTGGACATAGAGTTTCTAATCAAACTAAGTTACCAGAATTGGATGAGGAAGGGAGAGTTATTATTGATCCTGAGGTGATCTTTCAAATGCGCACTAAGCAACTACGATCTAGAGTGATTAAAGAGTACCTGATCAAATAAAATAATATACCATGTGAAGATACCACATGGGAGGATGAATCCTTTGTGCAACAACATCTAGAGTTGATTCAACATTGAGGACAACATTGTTTTGAAGGGGAGGGGCATGCTATGCCCTTAACCTTTGGCATGTCTAGGGATATGTGTGGCCGACTTGTGGCTTCCATACCTCTTTTATATTATTGTTATATTTGTATATGTTCTTAGTTGGGTTGGCTTATGGAATAACCATGGCTAAGTAGACTATATATAAGAGGTAATGGTTAGTATTTAATCATGATATTAAGTATTATACCCTTATTGTATTGTTGTGGAGGTTTCCCCCTCGAAGTGGCTCTACTATATTATCTAGTATTATACTCTGTTGTCAATTATCACTGTGTGATATCTCATGTTTGATTATTCTATGAGATATATAATTATTATGTGCAAACATCTAATTACTTTCATTATAAATATTTAAGGTACATATGTTATGCAATGTGTGCATAATATTAAAAAATCCAAATCATTTTCAAATTTTAAAACACTCTAAGGGATTGTAGTCACCCACCAAGATGGACTTTTATGGACTATATTAAGCCAATCTACTATGATAGTTGGTTCACTTTTCTTATGTTTGAGGTGATTAAATCACTCAATCTTTCCAATTTTTCAAGTTGGTCCAACCTCACCAGTTTGATAGTATGAGTTGACTTGGTTCACTCACAATCACTAGGTTATAAACATGATTGGGTTGCACGGTTGAGCTAATATCAACTATCAGGTGGTAACTCAACATTTCTCCAAGGTTATGTCCATGTGCCTTCCAATATTTATTTCTTTATATCTAAGGATATATGTACTTTCCAAACACACACACACACAAACACACACATCCTTAATTTTAGAAACTTACAATGATATATCTTTCCAAATCAACTTGCTAATGGGTAAGGTGGTTATATATATATTTGTCATAATCTTAGTTTTATATCCTTACATTTTTATATATTTTAAGATCAACTTGCCAATAGGCAAGGCAGTTGCATCGATACACATGTGTACTCCTAAACCTTGCTCTTTCAAATTTTAAAAAATTCAATACTTTCAATTTCGAATTATATGCATTGATTATGTATTGTAACATGCTCTTGGTTGCAAGTCAGTCACCAAAAAAACATTCAAATTGGACTCAAGCAAAGGCAAGGTGTGTTATGCACACAAATGTACACATTTAGTATCATTTAAACCAATAATTTCATTACTATATTAAAGGGGAGTAAATGTAGATGATATTTATGGATTATATAGCACCTTAGTCTTATCCACTTGGAAAAATTAGAGCTTGGTTATTCCTCTCAGTTATGGACCTTTCTTGCTTTCATAAGTCTCACATTTGCTCTATCTTGTGTTATTTTACTTACCTCTTGGTTTGATCGATCTTATTTTGATGACCCAAACCTTATATCTTGCCCATAATGCTTAAAACTTGTTTATCTTAAACCTTGACAAGTTATGAGTTTGTACCTACTTTCTTATTCCCTGGACACTAGCATCTTCGATAAACACCTACGTCAATGCAAGTGTCTTACTCTGATGCAAGTGTCCAGTGCCCTAAAGTCATCGAGTTTGTAAATGAAATGTATCCTAACAGTCAATCTAAGAGTTTTAATGTGAGTTAATTCTCCAAAGGGATTGATATAAATATAAGATCAACCCTCGTTCATGGTTCACCTAACATACACTTAGAAAATACCTAAGGTAACTTATAAAAGCATTCAATCTAGCACTCGATAAAGCAAAACTTCCCTATTTCCTCCTATTTTCATATTAGTCATAGGGATAACACATACATAGGTATGAAGTATTGAAAGAGTAGCTTCAAAACATGATTTGCCAAGTTACAAGCCAGGTCACTATTATACTTGCTTTCTACATGTAACATGATTCACATACAATCCAACACGTAGGGGAGAACTACATTAGTATGAGTCCCTCTTCAGAGTATTTGATATGTAAGTAACACTCATTGATAGATGGTTCTTTCAGGTCATAGTGACATCATGTGCCCACAAACCCATTTTTCCCTAAGGTCACTATGAAAATGGAGAACTAGGGTTTTATAATTACATGAAAAGCGACAGTCCATGGCCCAGATTTGAATGTACTAGAGTGAAGGTGAAGACAAACCTAGAAGCATCCAGGTGGTCACATTCTTTTCTAGTAGGTATTTTGTACAGGATACCTACATCAAGTTTAAACAATAGCATTGATGTAACCATCTTAGGTTGACATTAGTGTCTGTGACTCCAAAGGCACTTAATATAGAATTTGGAAACTATTTTAGAACCCTCTTCTAGTCTGCTCTCTATCTTTTTTAGATCCAGGACTATGTCAACATCATAACCAATTAAGTACATTACTTCTTTGTCATTTCCATATCTAGCATAGTTGTACTTACTATTTTTAGCTTGTCTTAGTTTAAAAAATTCAACATATGTTATATCTAAGTTTAGCATCTAATTGGCCTACTATAGAGACAATTATATCCCTTCTACTTAAAGTTATCTTTATCTACTTTAACCCTAGATAGCCCCAATCTAGAAATTTAAGGTTAAACAATAAAGCATGGGTTACATTTATGATGATATTTTGCATTTATGTTGATATTTGTTGATATTTTATAAAGCTTAACTTTTTGGCTCAATTTGAATCCACTTACCACGTGATGTATTGATGAAGATATTTGTTAATCGTGATGATTTCATGATGTAGGTATTTGAATCCATTTGCCATTTGAATGGAGGAATAATTCAATTAATGAATTGAGAAAGAAGGTAATTCCAAAAAGCTGTGGAATTTTCCATTAGAGGAAGATTAGGTTAATTAACTTAATGCAAAGTGATGTGATTTTTGAATGTTGAATAAGGGTCCCACTTAATTGTTTTAAAATGTCACTTACAAAGTTGCAAATTGACTTGGAATGAATTAAATGAAGTTGATGATTGGAAATGATGTATTACCCTAATGAGGGATGCACTAATGTGTTTTAGAATATGCATATAATGTGTGTGAATGAATTTGGATGTTTTTGTAACTTGTGTGCTATTTCTAAAAATCATTTTGACTACAAATTTGACCCGAAAGTGATGAAATTGGAGTATCTATAGTTTGAAACGATGTCTATATCCAGTCTTTGTAGTTTACCATCATTTGATTATAACCAAAACACCCATTTAAAAATCACATCATTTGTGAGCCATTCACTATTTGTAACACTCCATCTAGTGAAGGAGACATGTAATTATCCTTTTTTGAAGCTCTGTTTGGGTTGTGAAAGTGCACATACAATTGCATCTCTTTGTTCTTCTTTCAAACTGGAAAAAAAATTACTACCCACATGGAATGCCTAACAAGAAAAATGTTTTTGGATTATAATAACTTTTGCACCTCCTTGAATATCAAAGGCTTTAACAATGGATTCACTGACCTTTACCTGTAACAGAATAGTTTGACTCCCATCTTGAGAGGAATAGTGTGAATGAGAATCGAGGTGTGGAATTCCTTCAAGTCCTTGTAACTAAAAGAAATGACATCTTTAAAGTCCTTTAGGGCTTATGTAAAGCCATGTTTCTCTTCTTTAGTACATGTTGTGCCTAAAAAAATGTTTTTTGAGTCAACGACATTGCTTAGATTATAATGCTCATGTTGCATACCTTTGATGGGGGCTAATTTTTCTTTTCCACCTTAATAATCCATATCAAACAACCACTCTAATGAGACCATACCCTTTAGTATATTGTTTGTTTTCAAATTTATTACCTTTTCATCATCTAGTTCGAACTCTTATATGTCATGTTCATCTATAATTTGATATTCAAATACATCTATATTTATAATGAAGTCAATAATATGTTGATCATTATTTAATACCTAGAAATTGTTGGCATTATTAGGAATGGGAGCAGACACTAACTCCACTAATAATCTCTTCAATTTGGAGTCAACGATGAGTTCCATGGTGTTTTTTATTATTGTTAATGCATACGCCTATGATTTATTCTACGAGGCACCATTTGGATATTGAATATATCAAAATTCTATATTATGTTCCACATTTGGCTACAATACTTGGATAAATGCTTATCATTACAAGTGTATTGGTTCTGACTTACTTGACTGCTAACTCTGAGTCACCCAATACTCTTAAGTTCTTAACTTTCTTCTTGAGTGTAAATTAGAGGCCATGAACCAATGCCTCGTATTCAATGACATTTTTTGTGCATGCAAATTACAAACATAAGGCATCCAAATAAGATTTTCCTCTTGGGTTAATAAGCTCAACCCCAACACCACACCCACTCTTAGACTTAGAACCATCAAATTTCAGGGTCCACAAGTGATCTTCAATTGTTTGTAATAGAATTTAAGAGGTAGGTGATGCTAAAACATTTACCTCTTTATTTATTTTCTCAACATTAAGTGTGCATAAACTATGTTCTTCATTTGATAACAACTTTCTGGTTTGGTCCTCATTAGTTGAAGTAAATGTTGGGATGCTTAGAATGGAAATATTTTCATCATGAGAACTTGCAAACTATATTTTTTCACTTGGACAACCCTATTTCAACTTGTTGATTTTTGTTTCCATTATGCCCAATTTTGAAATAAGCATTGAACTACCTTGTTTTACATGTGGATCAACATGTTTTGTGTCTCCATATACAAATAAAACACTATGAGACATAGGTATTTCATATGCATAGAGGTTATCCTCCTCATATAGTTATTCAAGCTCTTTAATCTCATCTTTTTCTTGCACATACAACATGTTAATAGTCAAGTTTTCATGAGCACTCGCTTTACTTTCAAGCATAATGGACCCCTGGTTTAGAATCCTTGTATAAATTTTCATTCATCTCATTATACTCTATGATCATATGGGTCATTTTTGGCTTACATTCAATTCAAATTTTATTGAGTGTGCCACATCATGGGAGCCACATGTGAGAAATAAATCACCATGTATTTGTTTAATATTCAGGACCAATCTCTATTGAAGAGCATATCATACGCATTTCGTATATTAACCACTTGAATGTCAATGAACTATTACACTCTCAGATTGGAGGCTAACTACATGTAAATATTATTTAGCTCACCAGCCAACTTGACCTTTGACTTTTCCAATTGAACTACCTTTCTATTTGACTTAACACGAGTCAGGTCTAATTTATGGCTAATCCAGTAAGACATCATGTTGCCTGAAGCACTTCAATCCAACAAACAATTGTGTAAATTTTTACCAAAAATGTGTGTTGTTAGGAGAAAAAGAGGAGTTTCAGTCTTTTCTTTGTAAACAACAACATGAGCATCAACTATTCCAGTTGTTTATTTCCCTTTAGGAGAAAATAATTATTTTAATAACATCTATTTTTGGTTAGATATTTGGAGCAAATTAAACATTTTTATGTTGGCCTTAGTTTTCTTCAGGTCTTCGATAATGTTGTATCCAAGTTTTCTTTGTTCCATAGGTTTGTCATCTTACAAGGGTGTAACTTTGTTGTTTGGTTGATAAGACATGGTAGGCCCTTTAGGCGAAAATAAGTTGTTGCTTGAGTTATCATCAAGTGGAACCTAAGTGTTGTTCAAAGGAGTAGATGTTGTTAAAGGATTTGGAAATATACTCTTTGATAGATAATTTTTTCCCTTTAAATTTTTTTAAAACACGTGAACCTCATCCAAGTTGTCTTTAGACTCATTGTCACTCTCATATAGGAATTATTGTGTTTTCAAGTCCAAGGTGGTACCCGGATTCCCCCCAACTTTGACTTGAGCTATTATCAAGTGGAGGCACTAATTCAAGGTTGTCCATTTATTTTTAGAAGATATTTGAGGCCAATATAAAATTAACACAATCAGTTTTAGAGTGGTTCATCGGGTTATGAAACCTACACCAAGTGGGCAACACCAAATCAACCAAGTTGACATAGCTTGAAGTATTGTTGTTGTTATGATTGGTGTTGTCAAGTTGACTCGACATATTTCCATTGTCGAGTCTAGTATTCCACTAGTGATTGGTTCTCTAAAATTTGAAGTTTTTGTTTTGTGGAGGGTTATTTGCAGTTTGATTATTATTTTGAGATACTTGTCTCCACAAATTAACCATATCATTTGTCAATCATTGAATGATGTGTTGTAAATTAGCTACTTTTAGGTTCACATTAACATTCTATTAATTTTTTGCTTGCGGTATTATGTTGACAATACGTGAGTAACATTTAGAAACACAAGGACAACATGATGCATTTAGTTATGGGCATTGTCAATAGGTGTTTGATTGTTTAGAAATGATGGACCAACTTGTTGGTTACTATTCAAAACAACATAACCACTTGTGCTAGGCATGATTGCAATGTTGTTTTAGGACATAAGGACTATTTGGTGATTACTTATTTTAGGGAACACATGATTCAAATGGATGAATTGTTGATCATTAAGCATGTAATTTAATGGAGTTGGATTATAAATTTGGTTTTGAGTTGAATACATTGCACTATGGATTGGATTCATCAGAGGAGTGTTGTGTATGAGAGTTTGGTTGTTCACGGGAATCTAGTTATATGCACCTAACTACCCTAACAAAGGTAACAAACCAACCCCATACCCTTGTAACATCATTTATTACTTAATGGTGGTAACTTTATGATATGCCAAAGATAGGGTTGTAAGTGTCTCAAGAGTCTTACAAACAAACATGGAGGTCATAGGGTACAAATCCCTTAGATAAATCTGCATGGCATCTAATTATGTTTACGTATATGGAGTTTTCAATCATTTGTACAACTTATGGAAGTGGGCGTTAAACATGCTCATTAGTTCATTAGGTTGTCAATGTGTTGCAAAAAATTGGTGATAGAGGACAACTGGATTAATGGACACCCTAAAATGATTGATAAAGATTATTTCTAGGTCATTCTAAGAGGTGATAGACCCATCGAGAAATCCCAAATACTAGTCATAGGCCATATCATCCAAGGTACATAGGAATAGGTAGCAAGCCACATCCTCATGTTAGATTTGAGTTCTAATGATAACATCTTTGAACATTTAAATATGCTCTTTGACAATGCAGATTCTACCATGCACGTACCTAGGGTAAAACTTTTCAGAGTTCTTTGGTAAATCATGGGCAACCCTCGTAATGCTCATAAAACAACTACCTCCACCAAGCCAAATAGGGTTAACTACCATTGGTGGGTTTTGAGGGACAATGAATGAATTAACAAAAATGAACTACAACCTTAGGTGAGGTATTAGTTGAGTGGGTTTGTCTTATTTTTGGTTTTATTTTGTTCTCTCTAAGTCTTCTATGTCAATGATTTATAACAATTCAAACTCAATCCTAATAGACTTTGATTTAGTAGGTATTCATCTAATTACTAATTTAATATTCAAAATACCTCAGCATGAGCAATGCCTCTAAAATGTGTAAGTTTTGAAAATTATGTTAAATTTTTTAGTTCAGCCTTCCCTTCTAGCACTAGTATATTGATGGATCATTTGGAACACTAACTTAAGTGAGACGGTCGTTCATATAGCCTCTCTTGAAAAGAGACATGAGAGTCTCCCAAGGTCTATTATTGTCGAGTCATAACATACCGAATAACGCAATTGATCTATGCAAAAAACTTCTAATACAAGGGGCCTTTACTAGTTCTAGAAAATTTAAACATCATTTTGGTCTTTAATGGATAGGGGGATATGCTAGTTTTGTTATTGTGGTGATGAGTTTTAATCATGTTTTAGCGAACAATAAAAATAATACATTTTTAGTTATGCCCAAAAGATCAAATCAACATTTATAGGTTTTGATAAGAGGGAGTTCGGTTGATTTAAATGTGTTTTCATTCTATAACATACACATTCAATAATGCAATAAATAAATGGTAATGAAATAAATTATGCAATCAAGATAAATGTTTGATAACAGATTGCATTCATATATAATGTAACCCTAGATTAGCCAACTTATAAAAATGGGAAAAAGAAAGGGAAAGAGAGAAAAGAAAAAGCCTGCTGTGATGAAATCAAAGTTGATCCTTTGGATTGAATATGCCTAAGAATCAGTCTCCTGCCTGGCCAACATATGCACAACCACTAATAGATCTAATGCAAGAGTTTGAGGAATACACACTAGGGAGAGGAAGATTCACAACTACCCCTTACATACATAGGTTGAAAATAAATAACTCCCTAATCTTCTATTGATCAAGGTTTTCATTTTGGTGACAAAGTTTGAGTGAGTATGATATTCTGAATATAGATTTCACCAGCATGATGACAAGGTGAGCAAATAGTGGGAGAAATTAGACTACAAAAGCATAAAATTACATAAAAGAGGTGATTGATTCAATAAGTCTCCTTGGAGCAACAAATAATCAAGCCCTTTGAAGTCAACAACATGTTAGTATATAGACACCTTTAGCCATGGGGAAGTTGTTTTCCCTCCAAAATGTTGTTGCCTCCATTAATGCCCTCGCCTACTCTCTTTGTTTCCCTCCAAATGCTATGTCATACTCCCTTTTGTTACAAAAGAGAAAAGAAGCAAGTTAAAACATGCAATTAAATTTTATAAAACATGATACGAGAATGTGAATAACTTTTCATTGGCAACAAATTTCTCAAAATTGAAGGTACTGTTGTGATTGGCAAAAATCCAACTTCCTAGTGTCATAGACAAATTAAAAAATGGACAAGTGAGCAATAATGTATGATAAAAAACCAAAATTTGCTAAAAAAAGACCTCTTAGACCTATTTGGGATTTAGAGGGAAACAAAAATGTACTTTTTGAATTTTTTTATAATATTAATTTTCTCAAAAAAATCATAATTTTTTTAACTTGAATTTTTAAAATTTGATTTTCTTAATGCTAATCAGGTCCTCAAATCCTGATCAACACTAGGGGTAGATAAAATGAGTTGGTAGACATAATCAGGTTATTAAATCTTAATTAGGTCTTGGCTTTCTTTAAAAAAAATTTAAATCCCTTGGTGATCGAGTTTTTAAACCCTTTGCATCATTTAGCTCATAGGCGAGTCTTTAGTTGTATTTGGGTTTAGAAAATGATGAGTTGCATTGGTTTGTGTGTTGGAAGGCTTGTTTATTTTTGGCATTGACATCAAGTTTTAAAATCCATTTTACATTGATCATCACCTGTTATAACACTACTAATAAGGCTCGATGAGCTAAGTTCAGGGTTTATAACCCGCTTTGCATTGGAGTTGAGTGTTTGGTGAACTCGAGACCCAATCAAAACTCATATGATTGGGATGCAATATGTTCTTTGGATCGATGTGGATCACTTTTTATTTGAGCTACTATGCCCACATTGCATTTTAGAACATTTGAAATGGGCTCACTGTGCAACATAGTCCTATTTAGAGTTGCATATCTCATTCAACAATGTGCATTTTGGTAGATGGAGCTCGTATTTTACTCTGAGGTAAAATCCTGCTTAACATAGGGGATAAACCTTAAGGTCAACATAAGTTAAACCCTGACCATCGATGATTTTGCCTATGTGGAATTTCAACAACCTGGTCGGGTTTTAAATCCTGATCACCAAAGATTTAACTCGACTAAATATCTAAAGACTTGGTTGAATTTTTAAACTCCAACTTACATTAAGACATGAATCGACTTGACTCAATAAGAAAAACTCAGGACTTTGACTCTGCTTAACACTATGAGCTCAACTTGTGATGTAAACATGACCTAATTGGGTTTATAAACCCGATTATCACTACAAAATAGCTCAATAAATGACTCGACTTAAGTAGATACAAATGCTCGATTTATATTGCAATATCCCACGATGAAAGTTTAGACCCATTTAAACTCTCAAGTCTGATTTGCATTGCAATGTAAAAATGAAATTTGCCTAGACCTGAATGGAGTATTTACTCCAATTACAACTTGAAAAAAACACTTAACATTGCCCTAAAGACCTATTCAAATTTAGAAGTCTGAATAGCAAAGGAAATGACATCGTAGCGACTTGAAGACCTATTTGGGGTTTAGAACCTCAATTAGGTCTATAAATCAGGGATTTTGAAGTGCATCTACAACATACCTAATTGGGAATCAAAACAATTTTTTTTGAGATTTTTAATGTGTAATAAGTGTGTCAAGTTATTTTTATGTTGAATGTCTTATATGAAGTTTTACCACACAAACTTGATCATTCCAATGAAGTTGGTTTTACGGGCCAGTTTGACACACATACCGAGATGACTCTTGAAAGTGGCTTGAGAGAGATGCACAAATAAAAATTTCAAAGGCAAGTTAACCCATCAAGGTTATGATTTCATGCTAAGTGTTAAATATGAAATTTTCTCACATAAACATGGTCTCCACGATGGAAGAGGTTTTAGGATTCAGTTCATCATGAACATGGTATATTCAATGGAGGAGGTTTTAAGATCTGATTCATCGTGCAAATCGAGATGACCCTTGGGAGAAATTTGGGAGAGCTAAGAGCAAGTGGCCTGCAAGCACAAACAAGAGCAAAATAAAAATCATAAATAGGGATACCATGATTCTAAAGAAATTATGATGTGTTGTAAAAGTAACATGTGTGTGTATAATCTTAAACAATATAAAATGTAACATTTTTTTAATCTTTGACACTTGGCACCATGAAACTTTAAATTTGTGTATTCATATTTCATTATATGGACATATTTAGGGCTTCTCCTTGAAGATTTGAGATGTGTGTATTCCTTTTGATAATGCCCAAGAGAGTGATAGGTGGTTGCCTAGTGTTGCTAGACTTACCAAGTGATGCTTCAATGTCTAATAACCTTAGGGGATATTTATATTTATAGATGTCTCTTCATTAATTTCTTTCTATGACGGACCCATGCATGTGTCTAGGCTAACCCAATGGAGACTTCTCAATTTGAAAAATAGTCATTGATGGTACCTAGACATTGCCAACAAAGGGAGACACTTATGGTGACCAAAATTATATAGGATTAACAATATTATTTTGTAAGTTAAAAACAAGGTTTTGAAATATAGAGAATGTTTGTATAAGATTTTGAAGGGTTCGTGTATAGACTCAACTGATCTTGAATAAATATGTTTGTTAAATATAAGTGGCTAAAATGGTAGATGGGTAGATGAATAAAGAGAAAGTGTGTTATAGAGTCAACATGTCTAAAATGTCAAATTATGTCAAAGTTGATGTTTTCAAAGTGTCAAAGACCAAATTTAAGTGTCTATAACTCATAAAAGTAGGCTTCGGATGTTTATTAGTCATAAAATTAAAATATTTTAGGGTACCCATGCATTTGTCGATTGTTGGTCCAAATTATGCTAAATTTGGTGTGTTTTACCCCATGTTTCTAGTTGTTTCCCATCTTGTTCATCCTCTTTTCTCTTTCATACCTCCTTTCTCTCGACTTCATGTTTTCATGTGTTTCTTGAGTTTATGGGGAGAGCCTCCTAACCTTGTTTGGGTCCATGAGTTTGTGGATCTTGATTTGTTGGCCTTTCCAGTATGTTGCGTGTTGGCTTATGTGCTAATAGGATTCTCTTTTGAATTCAATTAGTTTATAAATACACAAGTGCATTAGTGCATTTAGGAGATACAATTAATATGCACAAGTAATCAACTCAAGCATTTAGAGAAGACAATAAAGAATCTATGAAAATGTAAAGAGAATTCAACATTTACTACTACAACGTAGAAGAAATGAAGTATTATTTATAGCATTGAAAGTCATAGTATATTGGACATTGCATAACATCAAATTGCTTGATTAAATTGCATTATATTTGGCATGATGTTTTTTATATTGTGAACTGTTGGGCCTTGATAAGTACCTAATGCTTAAAAACTTTGCTGAATGTAAGCACACACCCCTAAATAAATATTTTCCTTATCTTCAATAGGTTCAATTGGTCAATTAGGGTTTAAAGAAGAAGATCAATATACTAGGGATATGCATGAAATTTTGGAAAGGTAAGTAAATTTTTCAGAGCCCTAGGCTTAATGATCTTAGTCGTCAAATCAAATTTTACATATATGTTGCCTACCAAAAATGTGCAATTTATAATTTTAGTTACCATAAATGTTGAGTGTATGATTTGGGTGAGGTGTTCAATTTTCTATGAGTTTTTTAGGTTCTCATTATATTGCCCTTAAAACCTTGATTTTACTATTAGATTGTGACATTTAAAAAAAATTTATGCAATCATATATTTCTTTTAACCTTATCTTTATCATTATTACACTGGAATTAATTTTAGGTTAATTAAGTTTGTTTTTATTATTTTATATCTTTAGACTTAATTAGATGTTTATAGCTGGATGGGATGCAAATTTGACTTAGATCCATTTATTCACTGGTGAAAGGAGACACAATTCGCATAGCTTAAAGATAAAATCTGATGAAGACAAATGATTGAATGAATGAATGAAAGATTTTAATAACGTCCACAAGACTGAGCAACCTATGGGACCGAGGGTTGTAATAGCACTGTCCTATGTTAACATACTCCTTGACACGAGAGTTATCCTTTTGATCATGTAAAAATTCAAACTCCTTTCAATGCTAACTCTTTTACTATGAATATCGATTAAAAAACTTATTGTACTATCTAGTCTTTCTTTTGTAAACAAGTCAACGAAGTTATTGACCTTTAAGTTGTCTTTATACCTAGTGCAAAGGTCATTATAGGCTGTGCATTCCATAATAAAGTGCCATTCTGTCTCTACTACCATCTTGTCACAAAATAGACATATTTTTGTTTCCCATTCTTCCTTGGGTACTGTCCACCTATCTGTTTTACACCTAAGATGATGCGAGCTAGTCCTCAATTGTACAATCAACATTTTTGCTTTCTATTTGATTTATGCCCTTAAGCATGTTTTTTCCTTGTGCTCCCATGTAGGATTAAACTCTATGATGTAGTATGTTTTCTTTCGTTTTGGCTGTTTTGTCCACATGGTTACCCTAAATCTGTCTGTCACACATTTCTTTATTTTATCCTTAGTGTTTGGACATTCTTGCATGCTGATGTCCCATTTACTCATCCATTTGTTATTTTGTTTCATTCATGTGTTCTTCCTTATGTTTAGCTCTTATTCAATTACCATTTTGGGCCATCTATGGTTCTCCATATTTTGCATCTTTTTTAGGTAACTAAGTGTCTGAGTCATCGCTGACGTTTCCAATGGAAATGTACCTATTTCAGCTAATAGAATCTCATATGGAATTGAAGTTTTGACTTTGACGCTGCTTGTGATTAAATGTTTTTGGATTCTCTCTATCTGTTTTCATTTGAGATTAGACACATTGCTGCCCTAAATTTCACATCCCTATAAGACCATTGGTGTGATGAGTAGGCCGAATAAGGTTCTCTTGGTTTTTCAATCCCATATTTATGCATTCTTGCACCTATTTTGCAATGAATATAAAGCCTTCTAACCTCCTTGTATTCTTTTTGTCTTGCACGTCTCCCAACTAAGTATGTTGTGGAAGTCAAGCCCAAGATATTTGTATTCTTCCATTATTTCTAGTGAACTTCCTTCGAAAATAAACTCAATCTGTTTATTTTTTCTCCGTAGAAAAAAGACCACGACTTTTATTTTGATATTGTTCACTTACATTCTCACCTCTTGACAAAAGAGCTATAAAGCCTTCAAATACTCTATTAAACTATGGACTATTTTTTACAATTAAGATAAGATCATCTACATATAAAAGTACTTTTATAACATAACTAATTAGGTGGACATCCCCTCCACTAACGCTGTCCATCCATTCTTCTAGCTTATTAGAGCTTTGTCGATCCACTCTTTTAATTTATTAATGTATAATCCAAACAAAATGGAAAATAGAGGATACCCTTATTTGACCCTAATGTCTCTTCCAAACCAATATTGAACTTCATTTGACACGTGAGTTGTGTCAAAAAAATCCCCTCATAAATAGAAGGAGCAAAGCCTTTAATAAAAAATGCAAAACACTCATTTTTGGAGTGTACTTTTTCCCGGCTAATAGTTTGCCTTAAAATGCTAAACTCCGCCAAAACAGAAGTCAGTTGCTCTTAAATGTTGAACGTGTAGCAATTTGCATCTTGAGGTAGCAGACCGATTCAATTATAAGATACCTAGTAAAAGCCTTGACTTTGAGGAAGGAGGAGTGCGGGGATTTTTCAGAAAGTGCGAGGGGAAAACAATGGCATGATGCTAGTGAGAGATGGGAAAGGGAAAGGGAAAGGCTTGCACCATTGTCTGGTTCCGAAGAGACCTTCGAGTGGAGGACAATCCTGCTCTGGCAGCCGCTGCAAGGGTCGGGGTTGAGGCTGGGGGTGGCTCTGTGCTTCCTGTCTACATTTGGTGCCCCACTGAGGAAGGGCAGTTCTACCCTGGTCGAGTGTCGCGATGGTGGGTGAAGCAATCTCTCCTCCATCTCCATCACTCTTTGCAAGTCATGGGCTCCTCTCTTGTAATGATTAAAGCACAGGATACCCTTTCGGCCCTCTTGCAATGTGCTAGATCTACTGGGGCTACTCGGATCTTTTACAATCATCTCTATGGTCTGTTATTCCCTTACTCATTTCATTTCACTTTCTATTGTCACCAACAGTGCGCATGATAGCTAGATCCTCATAACACCCCACATGATTATTATATTGCTTTGTGGATAAGACTCGAATAATTTGCTCATATTGGAGAAATCTTCGCATCTTTATTCCGCATGAATTGGCATTAAAACCATAAATAAAACATGTTTTTCCTAGTGGATTCGGATGGTTTGTGGCTTGGGGCCAACCTCTGATCACCTGCTCAATTCCCTTGGCTTGCCATTCAAAATAGGGTACAGCTCATTAGTTGATGTACCTCTATTGGGAGTGACATAGGACCTTGTGCCATTAGGAGTTGCATTTTGCACATAATAGATCGTGGTGAATAGCCCCATGATTAACGTATTGTGTGTGGACAAGATTGGCATTTTGGGTGCATTTTATATGTTTTTACCTTAAGTAAACACTTTTTTATCATAGTGGGTTCAGAAGGTTTATTTGAACCCCCAGTTACCTTACCAAAACTCCCAGTTCGACTCATTAGCTGATACACCCCGGTTGTAGTTACATGATCCTCAAAACTATAAGCAGATGCATCTCGCACAGAATACATCCCAATGAGAATAGAGTGGAACCTGATGATCACCCCCATGCGGAACATGCCCATTTTGTTTTATTTTCTTGCGTTTATTGTGAACTGGATTTTTTCCTCTATCCGATTGCAAATATTGCCAAAAACACATGTTTGTCCGCTGGAATTCAAGTGGTATATGTATTCAGCCTAGAAATGCGTCAGTAGAAGACCATTGTAGATCCAAAGTATAAGTCTGTCGGTCCCCAAGTTGGTTTGGGGCTATTGGCAAGAGGCCGTCCGAATTAACTAGATTGTGACTAAAGGTTAATATGGGTATAGTAAAATGGGACCTACACATACAATCTCTATTTAGAGAAGAGGGTAGATGACTTTACTAGATCCAACATGTCATTAGATAATAAAGTAAGAGCTATGGTAATTAGGTCAAGGATCGTGGTAAGGGCAAGGGCTGCAACAATAATGTAAAGATAACAATAAAATAAATGATAACAAGTATGTACTATAATGTTAATGAAATGAAACATACAACCTTAATTATTTGACCATGCACAAAATAAAGGGGATAGGGTTATGGATAACTTTGGCCGACTTGTTGGCGCATTAAACTCATCCTTGGCTTTGAGCACTTTGTGAGTGATGGTTGTAGGTGAAGTCAAGATGGACAGAGGGAACTCTAAATAGACTAGATCTGGGAACTGTAAAGACTTGGCGTACCTCTCCAACATAGCTCCTATTCTTGAATCTCGAAGGCCTTTATTGCAACTTGTCTTCCTTTGATTAATCTTCTTAATCCCAATTCCTCTTTATCTTCCCTAAGGGGATTTGTGAGCATAGGTAGAACAAAAGTTGTTCTTCGTCGAGAAATGACTAAAGAGAACATATGAATAGTAGTACGGATCCCTAAAATCAAATCTCATTTTTTGCCAACATTTACAACTTGGTTGAAGATGTTGAGAGAAATAAAAATGTTTTCTGCCCAACGGATGATGATGTTGGTAAAAAATAGGGCTAATAGAACGTCTTTGGTAGGGCCAAAGACGTCGACTATGAGCAAGCAAATTAGAAAGGGGGTCAGAGGAAGGACCAAGAGGCAGATGATGACATCTGATCAGAAGGTGGTAGATAGGTACCCATGATACATCTCTCATAGAGTTGGCTAAAAATTGACCTACCCTAATCACTAATTAGGGAGATTACTGCACCAACAAGTCCTAGGAAAAAGAAATGTCACTAAAACAAATTTAATGTATATACAATCAATGTCAACCTTTGATCACCTATTCAGTTCCCCCGGTTTGGGATTCACAAATAGGACACATCCTACAAGTCATTGGCGGTATACCAATTGGGAACTATATTTGCTCAAATTACATGAATGGATACATCCTAATTTGCTAAGATGTAGGCTTCTTCAGAATCCATAGATGCCCAGTTCTCTTGTTTTTTCATTCACAAATAGGAGATTGTAATATAGATATATGAATTTGAAACAAATTGTAACACATACATTGTTACAGTCAAGATTATATAGGGTTCAATTGAGAATCGTTTTAACCTTGCAATCAGAAGATGAGGAAGGAAAACTATAGACACTTAACACCCACTCCTGAAGGTCTTGATCTCACTACAAAAGATGATTTGTTTTATAATGCTTTTTTCTTCTCCATTTATGTAAAAAACCCACATCAAATTTGGTTTTAGATTTTGGGATGGCTGCTCAAACTGCTCCAACCTTTACCCCTCCAAAATGCTCCTGTTTTCCTTGCAAGGCTCCCTTTGCTGAGTTCCAAGGTTTGGATTTTTTTCCTAGTGGTGATGGATTCCCCTTTTCTTGTTGTCACAAGCATTATCTATGGGGTTTTTTCTCTTTCTAAAACTTTCTCTGACAGCCTAGTTTCTACCCATTGCCAAAATAAATGCCTCTCAAGGGAAAAAATGCCATTATATTGCTTTGTTGTTTGGTATTTTGGCACTTTGTTGGTTTCTTCTCATTCTTAGGATTTGAACAATCCTCCAACACCTTTGCTCCCTTCTTGCCACGTCTTTTGTATTGTCAGTGATTTTCTCACTCCAAAAAATGCCCCTACAAGGAGAAAAATAGGTTTTGCATTAGAAATTCAAGTTTTTTTCCTTTGATGGTGGAGCATGTTCACATTTATTAATTGTCAGCATGTCTTCCGTAGCAGATTCTCTACAACAATAGTCTGGGAACAATGCCTCCATCGCAATGACTTTACAACAATACTCCTTTTGCAGCAACTGTTATGCATTGACATTTCACATTCAACAATAGTTCTGCAACAACACCCCTTTTGTAGCAATAATTCTACATTCCCGCAACACAATTGTTACAAGAAGTCTTCTGAAGTATAGGTTTACGAATGTTTTTGGGTGATACAAGACTGTCAAACCCCTAAGATGCTCTTGTATTAGACACCCTAGGTAATTGGAAACGTGGGCCCCTGGTCACTAATTTGGGTTAAAATCCTTCAAAGTATGGCCATAACGACAAATCACAGTAGGGTTTAACCATGTAGAATCCTCTATTGCTCTATTATTCCACTTTACCAAGTATTCCACAAACTCCTTACCTCTGGTCTTGTCAAAAACTCTAAGCTCTAGAATGGCCTCGATTTCCTCATTTCTTTCATAGGAACTTACTATCTCCAATTAAAGATCTGAAAATCTGATTCCTCATTGTCATCAAATGTTTGCCCCCCATGAAAAGCATACAAATCTGTAACATTAAAGATTGGGGAAATGCCCATGTTCTCAAGCAACTTAATCTCATATGCGTTTGTTGAAAACTTTCTCAGAATTTTGCATGGCCCAATCATTTTCCAGTTCAATTTATTGTATGTTCCCTTTTGAAATCTTTCCTTTCTCAAATATGCCAAAACCAAATCGCTCACTTGGAATTCCTTCCCTCTCTGCTTCAAATCTCCATGTTTGTAAATTTGGTTGCTTTGCTCTAACTTTTCCTTCACCTGTTGATGTTATTCTTGCATATACTCTGCATAATCTGCAGCAGCAACACTTTTTCACTCAAATCACTAATATTCTGCAACTCTGTGACCTCCCATACACTATTTGGAAAGGGTGTTTTTGCTCTACTTCTAGTAATGGAGTTATTGTACTCAACCTCAATTTGTGCTAATATTAAATCTCATTGCTTGGGCTTGTCTCCCACAAAACATCTTGGCAAGTTTCCAAGACTCCTGTTTACCACCTATGTTTGCCCATTCATTTGTGGATGGTACGTTGAATTGAAATTCAACTTGGTACCCATTTTATTCTACAAAGTCCTCCAAAAATGACACTCAAACTTGATATCTCTATCTGAAACTATACTCCGAGTTAATCTATGCAATATTACTACTTTAAAAAAAAATTTTGCAATAATTGTGGCATCACTAGTCTTCTTAAATTCAAGGAAGTGTGCCATTTTTGAAAATCTACCAACAACAACAAAGATCATCATTATCCTTTTGTGTCCGTGGTAATCCAAGCATAAAGTCCATGTTAATATCATTCCATGGTCTTTCCCATATCATTAAATGACAAAAGGTTATTCAGATTAAGATATATATTTGCCACATTTGATTCCAATAGTTTGAACCTTGCTTTATGTGCATCTTCCCCTTTGATACTACATAGTTGAGGCTCTTACTTGTGTGTACCACTTCATTGTTTCAATATCTTGGTTCAAAGTCAACAATCCTCTTTGAACCCTTTCTTTTCAAAAACAGATTATGGGCATAGACTTACAATTTGTATTAGGAGACACTTAAACCATTGTGCTTCCTAATACACCAGACTTTGCTGAATGTGCAATGTAAACAAACTGAAATCATGCTTCAGCTAATCTGAACTATGCTATAACAAATAGAAAAACTTACAAACATGGAAGGAAACCATAGTAACTAATAATGCCTAAACTCTATATCAACATGTTTTACTTATTTTGGATTAATGTGATCTATATAAAGTAAAATTGGAATATGTTCAAATTTTGTAAAATATAATAATAATACATCTGAATTGAGAAATAGATAGATTGATATTGCACGTAGAAGATTTGAACTTGACAAAGCAAAAGAGAGGAGATATTTTTAGCTTATTTTTGTATTATGTTGCTCATAACAGTCGTCACTTTGAAATATTTTGTATATGCTTTGTCATTGCTCAAATCAATAAACTATAGATCAAACTATGCTTGGATGTTGTTGGTAATGGTGAGGCCCTTGCAACGACTGATATTGTCTTGCCTCTGTTGGCAATGTCCCTGAAGACTGTGCATGTTTGTGATGCCTCAGACCGTTGCACCTACATTTGTAGATGTTGTATGTGCGTGTGCTTGCCTTTGATCCTATGTGCTGATCTCTGTTTTCCTTCTTCCTTTGAAACCCTAAACTCATTTTCGATCATTAGATGATCCTTGAAAAAGGGTTAATATGTTGGGTTAGATAGCCTTGACTTGACTAAGCGTTGCCTATGTTCTAATATTCTGAAGAGGGTTCAAACCGCGTGTAGTTCTCCCACTAATGTATATGTGTGCAACATTGTGGTCAATCTAGAATGTTATGCAATGTTTGGCTTTTGACACTTGGCACCATGCAACTTTCACATTCGTGTCTATTTAGACTTGGCTCTAGGACTGCTCCTTTGAGGGTTTTTTGGATGTGTATTCCTTTGTGATAATGTCTCAAGAGAGTGCTAATTGATTTCTCAATGTGATTGCCTAGTAGTGACCAAGTTACCAAGTGAGTCTAACCTTATGATTGATTTTGTATTTATAGTTGACTCTTTGATAGTTACTCTATGACCAACCCATGAAATGTGTCTAGGCTGACTTAATGGAGATTTCTCAATTTGAAAAATAGCCGTTTAATGTTCTTGGACAACACTAACAAAAGGTAGATACTTACGGTAATTGCATCTATTTGACTCTTGTCAGTTTTGTCTTGGGAGTGAAAACTAGTGATCTAAGATATGGAGACAGTTTGTTTAAGATTTTGAATTTTTTTGCACAGATTGGTTTGATCTTGAATAATTGTACTTAGCGGATAAAGTTGGCCAAGACAATAGGTGGGTAGACGGATAGGGGAGAGTGTGCACAAGAGTCGTGTACGCAATGTTCAAGCATGTCAAAGTTTCTAATATCAAATTTAAATGTCTACAAATGCCCCTTTTAATCTAGTTTTGAAAATGCTAAATTAAAATGATAAAAAAAGAGGTTCTTGTGATAATAACACTTGGTGTTGACAAGTATGTCGCAAATGTCCCATTTGCTCCATGCAAACCCTGCAAGGAAACATGCATCGATCAATATCCTTTCAAGATAATAAATCTAAAATATTTTAAATCATTAAACACATGAAATTGCAAAGCCAAGGAATGAATACACCTGAGGGTACGTTAACCAAGCTGACTTTTGTTGAAATGTTTGGAGAATGCCATGGGGTGATTATGTTGTAAGGAGTGCAACTGCTGAAACTATGTGTTGAGGAATGTTAATGGCTCAACGAACATTGGAGAAAGGAGTGCTAGAAGTTGAGCAATGCAGAAACCTCAACCACATTGCTGCAAATATCATAATAATTTTTTTTTGGAATGCTGAAACTAGGTTCTTATGTAAAGGTGGAACCTCAAAATAGGTTCTATGTAGAAGGATCAACCATTGCAAATTGAATATAGATCCAAAGTGCTTACGAAGCACCATTGTTCCACACCGATTCACAATATAGAAATAGAATAGTGTTTGCATTAACAACATTCATGCCCCAAATTTGATCCATCTATATCTCAAAGTGATATAGAATGCCAACATCTATTTGTCATCATGTTATAAAATGCCATCCCAATCTGCTCAATCTAACCCATGATACATCTAAGAATGTCATAGAATGTTCCAATTGTTCCTCATAGTTCTTTAAAATGCCTCACGTTCACCTCACATGTCTCAATTTGCTAAATCTGACTCATAGTTTGTCTCAGAATGTCCAACTGTTCTTCACAATTCTATAGAATGCCCCACATATACCTCAAATATGTCTCAATTTGCTCAATCTGCCCCATTTGGATCACCTAATCTGACCCAAATTTGAACTATTTGTTTATCATGGCCTAAATCTTTAAAACAAGCCCAATATATGCCCCCTTTTGATATGAGTGATGAAGCCTATGAGTCACTCATCTTGATCTGTAAGCTAGGTGAATATTCCACTCATAGCTTCACCAACACGGATACACACATTTAGCTTGCTAAACAATTGATTCTAATAGACTTTTATATCCAAAACAGAATAGAAACATGCTTGCGAAAGAAACTAGAGTAGTCTATCTAACATAAGCAAGAACAAGAGATAGCAAAACACAACATAACACAAGGTTTACCTTAGAGAACCCGAAGTGGGAAAAACTCCAACAGGTGAGCAAAACACTCCCCTTTCCACTAGGTTCTACAAATTGTACACAAGGTATTACCAATGGTCTTCATGGATAGATTATGCATTACAAACTACCCACACTCATATACAAAACAAGTTCTGAACTTACAAGGCTCTTCCACAACTCACAAACACTTGAACCAACTACAAACTGCTAACAACAATGAGCAAAACTTGTCGATGTGAATCCAATTTCTAAACACTCACTGCCTCCTTCATGATCTCCCTGCAATGTCAAGACTCATATATATAGGCCCTTGCAAACATGGAACTCGCCAAGAAGCTAGAATGAACCGTCAGGAGAAGAGAAAATGTTTGCAATTGTTCTCCATCCTGCGTTGTCAACGGTGACAAGACTATCGCGGTTTGCAAACGTGCGGTTACGTAACTGTCGGGGCTTTTTTGAAACTGTTGCCTACAAATTTTGGTGGTTATGGTTAAACCACTTTGCGGAGGGGCGGTTGCGTAATTGCTAGGGTGGTTCCACAACCGCTACCCTACAAATAGGGGTGGTTTCGTTCTTATAGAAAAAGCAAGTAGTTTGAGAACCAAAAACATCTTGTTTGATCAATGTGAAGGTGTTCGAATCATCCCCACACTGTGCTCTATCCCTTAATTGAAACCTTGAACATGAAGAGTTTTTCATAAGTGCCTTAAACATGTTTACAAACAATTGGGCATGAATTAATTTGCACAAGTGATTTGAGTACAAATAAGATCCATTTTTGGATCATACCTCCCCAATTTGAGAATTTTAAGTCCCTAAAAACTTTAGGATTTTTGTAGGTGAGGAAATTTATTCCCCACATTTTTTCTGGCATACCATTTGGCCTTTCCCGGTAGCTGTCCCTTTAACCCAATCAACCAATATTCTTTCACTCCTCTTCATGTTGCCCTTCTTTTGCGAAACAACATATTCCTCGAATTCCATCTTGAGTATCAGGGGCAAGATATTCAATGGAAGGTAAAATCTCTTCATCTTCATTGTCTAGCATAGAAGGCTCAAAAAGACGTAAGTTTTCAACATTGGCGACTGAATAGATCTTCATATAAGGAGGCAAATTTAGTCTAAAAGCATTCTTGCCCACTTGTTCCAGAATCTCAAATGGACCATACCTTAGTGGCTTAAGCTTCTTAGACATACCTTGGAGCCTTTCTTTGCTTAATTACAACCATACCTTGTCACCTACAAGGAAACTATGCTTAGTCTTTTGTTGATCATGTTTTGCTTTGTACTTAGCTAGAGACTCCTTCAACCTCTCTTGCACTTGGAGGTGAATAAACTGATATTTTTCAGTGAACTTTTTAGCCTTGTGGACCTCAAGATCCACTTTCCCATTTCCTTTGTACGGTTGTAACAAAACAACATCAAATGCACATGGAGGTAAGTAATTAAAACAAGTTTCAAATGGAGATTTACTAGTAGAAGAATGAACAACCCTGTTATACGAATGTTGAATATACACCAATTTTTTATCCCATGTTTTAGGATGCTTCCTATTGTACCCTTCAATAGCTGCACCAATGTCCTATTCACCACCTTAGTTTACCTATTGGTTTGTGGATGAAAAGTGGTAGACCATTTTAACTTAATATCCATCTTCTCCCACAATGTAGACCAAAACTTTCCAAGAAACCTTGAGTTCCGATTTGAAACAATAGAACTAGGCAAGCCAAAGTGAACCCACACATTAGCAAAAAACAACTCAACTGCATCACTTCCCTTTAGGGTCTTCTTACAAGAAATAAGAATACACATCTTACTAAACCGGTTCACAACCACAAAAAGATAGTCATGCCCCTTCTTTGACATAGACAACCTGCTTGCAAAATCCATGGATATGCTATCCCATGGCCTAGAAGGAATCGGTAATGGCATATATAATCCCAACTTTCTATTACTAGGCTTACTTTGGCCACATCAATTTGCATATTAGGCCAATAAACATACCTCTGCAAATGAGCAACAATCTTTGTAACACCAAAATGACTTGCAACTTTTGATGTATGTGCCTCCCCCATTAGCTGAACTATTTCCTCTTTGGGCACACAAAGCTTACCCAACTTGTAAAGCAATCCATCTTGAGGATAAACATCCTCCTTGGGCTCAAACCCCGCACCTTGGGACTTCTTTGCTTGAAGAAATAGGTCCACAACATTTGCATCATGCTCATATCCCTCTACATAAGATTCATACATAAAAGACTCAAGAAGAGTTATGGTGCCCATGGCTGTAAGTAATAGAGATCTAGACATGTCAGCTAGTTTGTTAGTCACGCCTTTTTTATATTTGATAACCAAATGAAATTGTTGCAAGAAACCCATCCATTTATAGTGCCTAGCTTGTTGAAGTTTATTTTAAGGTTGCAAATATTGAAGAGATTGATGATCCGTATGGATAATAGTCTACTTACCCATTAGATAGTGCTTCCATTTTTTAATCGCTTGAATAAGAGCATATAATTCTTTGTCATATGCACAATAATTCATAATTGCACCATGGAATAACTCAAAATGATAGCACACCGACTTACCATCTTGAAGCAAAAAAACCCCCATAGCATAGTGACTAGCATCGGTTTCCACTTCAAAAGGCAGCTGTAGATTAGGCAAAGCTAAAACTGGAGCATGGTTAATCTTATGTTTGAACAATTCAAATACATTTTGTTGCTTCTTATCCCAAGTAAAAGTCTTACTACCTACTGTAATGGCATGCAAATGTGCAGCTATGGAAGAGAAGTTCTTGATGAACTTTCTCAAGTATTAGACTGCACCTACAAAGCTTCTTGTCTCAGTTAAATTGGATGGCTTTGGCCAATTCATGGTGGCCTCTACCTTCTCTGGATCAATCATCAACTCCCCATCTCCAACCACACGCCCCAATAAGACTAGTGATTACTGGGCAAACTCACATTTGTTCTTATTCAACACTAACTTGTTCTCTTTCAACACTTGTAAAACTTGTTTAAGATGCACAATATGTTCATCAAAAGTTTTATTGAAAACAAGAATATCATCCAAGTATGCAATGACAAAGGAATCAATAAATGGCCTCATTACCTCATCCATCAACCACATAAAGGTAGCTGGTGTATTGCATAGCTCGAAAGGAAGAACCAATCATTCATATAACTCTTGCCTTGTCTTGAACGCTGTTTTCCAAATGTCCTCTTTAATTTGCACTTGGTGATACTAGAATTTCAAATCAAGCGTAGTAAAATATTTAGTATGTTGAAGTTGATTAAGATCATCAATCCTTGGAAGAGGGTACCTATTCTTGATGGTTATTTTATCTAGTGCTCTATAATCAACACACATTCTCCAAGTGCCATCGTTCTTATGTACTAAAACAATAGGAGAACTACATGGAGAAGTACTAGGATGAATTACACCTTGATTAATTAAAGACTATAGCTATTGTTTTACCTCATTGGCATTCTTCAAGGACTGCCTATGTAACTCTAGATTTGAAAGCGGACTGTTGGGGAGCAAATGGATTTCGTGTTCGATTGGCCTAGCCAGAGGTAACCCCGTCGGCTCTTGAAAAATCTCTTTGAACTGCTGTACTATCTCTCCCATTTGTTTATGCTTTTTGTTAGTAAACATGTTAATATTTACCACAACCTTTTTATCTTGAATATCTTTCAAAAGAAGCAAAGGAAATCTTCCACTAGCATTAATAAGCTTCTTAGTTTCAGAGGCACTTATATCTTAAAATCTCCTCCATAGGATGAAATGATGTAGCTCTTACCATCCTTTACCAAACAATATTGGTTGACTCTCCTCATGAAGATAGCATCTTAGATATACAAGTATGGGTTGCCAAACACTACACCACACATATCAAGAGAAACAACGTCCATGATAACCTCATCAATGAAATTAACATTAGTAGCAAATATAACCTTGCATTGTTTAGTCACCTTGATGTCTACACCTTTATTTACCCAACCCAGAGAATATGGGCTTGGATGTTTGTAAGTTTCAAACCTTAATTTGTCTACAAACTCTTTATCAAATTTGCTTGTGAACAAGTATCAAAGAGAGCATCCACTTTTTTTTTCTTCATCTGAATTTAATATGGAAAAGTGTAGCAAACTCATTCTCTTGAACAATAATACTACCCAAACATACTTCTCTTTTGATGGAGGTACAACACAGTATCATCCACCTCGGAGTTGCAACCAATATTCTCACCTTGAAGTGAAGACATGGCCTTTTTCTTCTTTTTGAATGGATGCAATTCTGGATGGAGCTTCCAACATTTATCCTTAGAATGAGTATCAATATTACATTCATCACAATGTGCTTTAGTATTCTTTTTAGAAACGGAAGTAACATTTTGCTTACCTTTCCCTTTTTACTTGGAGCTGCCTTGAGAGGTAGATGAAGACTTCTTCTTGTCCATCTCCAAGTAGTGAGATTGAGAACAAGCCTCATCTACATCCATAGGCTTGGCCAAGAGAACTGGTTTTCTCAAGTGACTATGGAGTCCACCCACATACTTCATCAAAAGATCACGGTTTGCTATGTCTTTGCCCATTTGGACAGTTTTCCTACACACTTTGGCCTTGCTTTTGCTTAAGATATTGCCAATACATGGACATCTTTTTCTCATAACAAATAGGATAGAATTGCTTCTTTATTAACATCTTAAAATCATCCCACTTAATAATAGGAGGTAGCTTCTTAACAACTAAAGAACGTACATAGAAAACCAAGTTAAAGCATGATTATATAACATTAACCTTGCAAAAAAAATTTGTTGGCTTTCATTAATTTGATGTAAACTGAAATATACCTTAAGTTGGGCTAGCCAATGGTCTGGGTTTTTTGCATTCATGTCTCCATCATATGGCTGAATTTCAATCTTTGCCTCAGTCTTGAATAGAGGTGGAGTTGGGTTGGCATGTGGCTGCTCATCATGCTTCTCATGGCTTTCGGGAGCGTCCTCCTTGTTTGCTTTCAATGTCTCTGTGGAAACACCAAGCTTCTCAATAAGAAGCCCCATGAAAGACTCCAACCAATCAAGCTTGCTCATAGAAAGAGAGATGCTTGCTACTGCTTCCTTGAGCTTGCTGAAATGCTCTTCTGCTCTTTGGGCATCATCATCATCATTATGGGCCATACTTTTGATTCCTTGCTTCCACTTCCTTGTGGAAATACTTGCTTCGAAAGGAACTGGGACATCTTGACCACTAGCACTACTAGTTCTAGTGATGGGCATAAACTTATAATGAACTCAAACACACACACCACAAAGGACTTAAAACCAAACCAACTTTGATATCAATATAATCTGTAAGCTAGGTGGAGATTCCACTCTCAAGTACACCAAGACGGATATGCACATTTAGCTTTCTAAACAATTGATTCTAATAGACTGTTATATCCAAAACTTAATCGAAACATGCTTGCGAAAGAAACTAGAGTAGTCTATCTAACATAAGCAAGAACAAGAGATAGCAAAACACAACATAACACAAGGTTTACCTTGGAGAACCCGAAGTGGGAAAAACTCCAACAGGTGAGCAAAACACTTCCCTTTCCACTAGGTTCTACAAATTGCATACAAGGTATTGCCAATGGTCTTCATGGATAGATTATGCATTACACACTACCCACACTCATATACAAAACAAGTTCTGAACTTACAAGACTCTTCCACAACTCACAAACACTTAAGAACCAACTACAAACTGCTAACAACAATGAACAAAACTGAAACTAAGACTCAAACTTGAAATTGTTGACGTGAATTTATTTTCTAAACACGCATTGCCTCCTTGATGATCTCCTTGCAATGTCAAGACTCATATATGCAGGCCCTCTCAAACATGGAACTTGCCAAGAAGCCAATATGAACGTCATGAGAAGAGAAAATGTTTGCAATTGTTCTCCTTCCCTCGTTGTCAACGGTGACAGAATCGCCGCGGTTTGTAGATGGGCGGTTACGCAACCCCCAAGGCAGTTCTGGAATTGTTGCTCGCAAATTCCGGTTGTTACAGTTCCGTCACTTTGCGAAGGGGTGTTTATGTAACCGCCGGGGCGGTTTCACAATTGCTACCTTGCAAAGATCGCCCATAACCTAGGTCACTTCTGCCTAAACCAAAGCCTCAGCCTTGATGGATCCCAACCGATCCTCTACATTGAGAAATAAAAGGACAACGAAGGGAACAACTAGTATGAAAAAGGGACCCCTTGATCCAAGGGGAGCAAACATTAGTGGAGGCATCACCCTATTGGCTCTCATGGCCACAAAGTTCATATTAAAAAAGAAGAAACCACAACAATTTTGAAATACACATCCATCTGCCTCATCAGAGGCACCACACTGCTTAGCCACATGGCTACCAAGTACAATTGAAACCATAAAAAATCAGCCTTGATCTGACCCATATCTGCCTAGACTTGACCACAGAGAATGCATCAAAAGACTCTCACTTGTCCTTGGTTTTCATGGGTATCAACCCAAGCACACTCGGAAAATCCACCTCCAAAAACCACCAAAGGAGGGATTCCAAAAATAAAAGCGTGCTCTCATCCAACAAGAAAACCGTTAACCAAACAAGCCCTCAAATGAATCCAACTTGCAACTTCTACTTATAAAGTCCGGTCAGTGAAACTTGGGCTAACAAGAAAATCCCAAGGAAAACACAAACTTCAAATGAAGCACCATGAAACACAACTCGGGACAGGATTCACTTACCAAAATTCTCTTCTATGATGGGTCTCGACTGGTCCTCCACATAGAGTTAGAAGAATGTCGAAGGGAACATTCGCCCTAACCAAGACCTTGAAGGCCCCAAACAGATCGCTATGCAGAAGATCAAAAGCATTTTGAAAGGATCAACTGTAGCAGAAAACAAGATCTATGAAGCAGGGGAGACCTGAGATGACAAGGGAATAAAATCAGAAACTGGTTCCCCAAAAGCATTAATTAAGAGTCATTAGCGTAATGACCCTAAATTGCAAGCCGGGTGTCTTGCACCTCAAAGGCGAATATGCAGACAAATCACTATAAGGAACTAAGAAAAACAGGGATCGAAAGTTAGACAAACCAACTGAAAGGGTTGCTGCAGTGTCTGAAAACCTGGTCTTTGAGAAGGCACAAGGGGGAGGGGAGGAACGGCTGAAGCACCACTTCCCCCCTTGCCCGCCTCCCCCTTTTTTCATATAATTTGCACTTTTTTGAATATTTGATGTTTTTGAATTGTTGAGTTTATTTATTTATTTTTATTTTTTATCATACTCACGTGTAGAACCGATGTAAGTGCATGATATTCATAAGGGTTTTCACATGTTTTCCTTCAACTGAGGCCAAACAATAAACCCTTGTGCCGAGATTTTCTGTAATCACAAATGGTCCTAGCAAATTTGGCTTTAATTTGCCTTTGCTTTCTTGATCTACATTAGTGTTCTTTTGATTTTCTTTTAATGCCAAGCCATCGATTTTAAATTCTCGAGTTTGAATCTTCTTGTTATATGTTTTCTTAATGTGATTTTGATAAACTTGTAAATGTTCTAGAGCATGGATTCGTGTTTCATCCAATATTTCAAACTGAGGTAACGATTTTTCGTGATACTCAGTTACTTTGATGATATCTTTAATAGAACCTTGCAAGGATGGTATCTTTGACTCTAAAGGTATTACAACTTCCATACCATAAACAAGGGAATAAGGAGTAAAATTGTGGGCGTGCGAACATTCTTGTGATAGGTCCATAAGGCATAAATAATTTGTCAATCTTCGCCATATTTTGCAACGGTTTTGCTTAGGATTTTAACAATTGTTTTATTCATCGCCTCTGCTTTGCTCATTTCCTTGTGGATGGTAAGGGGTGGAAAATGTGTGACGGATTTTATATTTAGCACAAAACTTCTTAACCAATTTATTCTTTAAGAATGACCCATTGTTTATAATGATGGCCGAGGGAAGCGCGAAGCGTGAGATGATATTAGTCATTAGAAATCGACATGTCTTCTGTTGTAATGGATTCCAAAGGGATTGCAACCCATTTTGTAAAATATTACGAAGCTGTGATGATGAACTTTTGTGACCTTTGATGATACTAGGTTTATCTTGCCTACCAAATCAAATCCTCAAAGGGAAAAGGGCCATGGTGACACAATAGGTTGTAACTCTTGTGAAGGTGCATGGCTTAAATTACTGTGTTGCTATCATTGCACACATATTTTTGCATCTTCTTTACATTCTTGGTCCATTGTAGGCCAATAGTAACCCATTCATAATAATTTATATGACATGGTGATGTAGACCCAATGGCTACATTCTCTCTCCCTTGATACATTCATAATAATTTATATGACATGGTGATGTAGACCCAATGGCTACATTCTCTCTCCGTTGATACACTAGCTTCTAAACCTCTTATAGAGCATATTGGTCTAGTCTCTTCTTTGCTCCATCACCTCAAATCTTGCTTCTAACTTCATGAATGCAATCTCTTACCATGAGTGACCTCTCTTTCATCTGACAAACTTGAACCAATACACTTAGATGCCTCATTCAACCTCTAACACCCCATTTCACTCTTAAAGCCCATTCTTGTCTTCACTTCCTTGTAGCCCTCAAAACATGTATGGAAAGAATCAGAACAAACTAAATATAGTTAAGGACCCATTAAGCTCCTTTTGCTTTTCACAAAGTTATATGATTCAATTCCCAAAGTAGATGTCAAAACTCTCCATCTTTCTTTATAATTAGGTCTCTTCTATTAGATCTCTTTATCTATAAATGCAGATGGTTTGACCAAGAGGCAGAAGTTCTAAACAAACTAGAAACACATTTGGATACCCATTAAGCTTGTCTTGCTTCATGCCAAGTTTTATAACTCAGTTCTTAGTGTGTCTTTTCTCTCACATGCCCTTGACAAACTAGGTCTCTCCTAGGCCTAGTCAAGTACTTAAGCTTGGAAATCCGTACAGACCGTACTGTACTAGTTTATAAACCTCAAAATCATTTAATACATATGAAATTACACCATATTACAAAATTTCATCCAATTCTGAGGGTTAAAATTAAAGATATACACATTTCAAGGTTGAAACCCTAGGTTGCTTCTTGGCAGGCCTGTGCAAGGCCGAGAGGTCTCAAAATGGGATTAAGAGAATTATACAGTACTTCAAGTCCTCAAACCAACTTTGAAAGTTCTGTTTTATCTTCCTTGTCATTCTCCAATGACTAGCAATCCAAGATTCCTTTTGCATTGATTACAATAAACAAAAACACAAAGTTCTGTGCATGGGTAAGAGACTGTATTGGCTGAGAAATCAAGAAAAGAGTTTCTTTGTATTTTGGGCCACTTTTAAAGCTTCATACACCTGTAATGAGTCTGCCCCGACCTACACAACCTTTCTCCATAGTTTGTTTGCATTGATCAATCACTAAATGCTCATAAAAGATGAAAACACAGAGTTTAGATTCTAACTCTAGGACTGTGTAACAGTCAATGTAATTTCTCACAAGATTACATGGAATTGTACCTCAAAAGATCTTTATTATCATGTACACTCTATTCATTAATTCTATGGCTCATAACTCTTATAGTCAATTCAACAACTCTCAACAAACCTCCTCCACATAAGACTTCTTGACTAGCTGACTGTACAGGGGCAGAATCACTCTCATTTGAACTCTGTATAATATAATAAAAAAGTATGATTGATTCTTGAATACCAATGGACTCTGAGTATTCAACAGGTCACTAACAGTGCATAAAGACTACTTTTTTATTATCAATTCAACTCCTTGCATGGAACTCAAAGAAACTCTCTCATATTCTTTTTATTGACTGGTTCAAAAACAGAGTTCTTGAATCATGAGTAAAGTAACTTGTGACCTGTAATGAAAGTGTCAAAAACTCATGCTATGCAATGAAGACAACAATGAAAGATAGAATCTATATGAAACTCTCAATGTATTCATTCAAAACTTTCTCTTTTTGATTGATATCATTTGCATACATTAACCATGTACAGAATTGGTAAGGAAGACAGGGTTCCCTTTGCAATCTTGATCTCTCTTCTCTCTATTCAACTCCTCACCTCTGTCCTTCTCCTGACCTTCTATTCAACTTCTCTCTCTTACCTACACCAACTTTTTTACATGCCTACCCCAAAACATGCAACTAACTCTTTATTCTTGTCTACTCAACGTATGGAGGTAGTTACCAACCTCTCATTCTTGGCTTACATTTCTCTTATTCATCTCTTGTACGCTGGAGTACCTTTTTCACTTTCCCTAGGATCAACTAGGATCCATTACATAATGTTTACTATCATTAGACTTTCAAAGACTTCTAAAACACTTTACATAACAAACTCACAATTTCAAATTTTCAAATTTGGAGTTTAGGTGGGAAAACCTAGAAGTCCAATAATACACTAAACTTAAAGAGCTCCTATGACTCCAATGCAATCTAATGGACTCTCTAGGACCCCTCACATCTATTTCAACCTAGAAATGATCACTATGAAACATTTAGACACACATACACCTCCTCAATGTCTTGGGATGCTCTGCATCACATGGCTTTTTCGCTAAAATGCTCACTACATTTGTTATCGTGTACTTGTTGTAAAGCTAGTTTGGCCTCTTCACAACTAAGGCATCAAAGTAATTGTCCATCAAATAATCGTTTGAAAAGAGCCCCTCCAATTATTACATACCGAATTGCTTCTCTTTCAATTTTGTGGTTGTCATTTTGGGAAAAATTGTTCGGAGTTATCACTTTTTTACAAAAAAATTAAATGTCGTTGTACCATTCTAAATTATGCGCACTTTGTGTAGCAACAAATACTGCTAAGTTATCCAAGTCTGTGGTCATAATGGAGGGGTGCTTTAGCCGTTGTATGGTCAATATGGCCTAATCGTCAGTAATATCTATAGGAACAAAGGAAGTTGCACTGGCCATGGCATCTGCATGATGATTATATTTGTGAGGAATGCTTTCAATTGTCATGTTATCAAAATATGTCATTAAACTTCAACATCATATCTGTATATGGAATTAATCTTTCTTCATTTGTTTGATAAAAGTTTAAAACTTGGTTTACTATAAGTTGAGAGTTATCTGTAACGTGCGAGTAACACACAACCCTAAAATTAATGCCTCATATTCCACTATGTTATTTGTACATGACAATCCTAAGCGGTATGCGAATGACATGGTCTACCCCTAAGGAATGACTAGAACTATTCCTGCCCTGGTGCTTGAGGCGCATTTAGGTCCATCAAAAGACATCGTACAATGTAATTGTCGATGTTGTATATAGCAAAATCATCTAAAAAATTACCATTGGTAGGCGTTGTGTCAAGTAGTGTTGTTGTTGCTAATTGATCTGTGATTACTTTGTTGTTTTATGGATTTTTGAGATATGAACTTTAAGTTAGATTTCACAAGTAACATTACCCAAATAGCTATGCGTCCTGACAAATATGGTTTCACCATAAGATACTTAAGTGGCTTCACTTTTGCGATAACACGTGTCTTATTATTAAGCATGTAATGTTGTAGTTCTTGTGTGGCAAAAACAATATCTAGGCATAATTTTTCCATTGCATTATATTTTTTTTTGTAACCTACAAGTTTATAACTAATTTAATAACTTGCACGTTCTCTGTGATCATCATCATATTGGGCCAGCAAGTCTCCTAATGCATGTTAATGTGGCAGAAATGTATAGCAATTAAGGTTTATCTAGAATTGGACGCATCATGATTGGCAGATTCAGAAGATATTTTTTGATTTCATCCAAACTCTTTTGACAATATTCATCCCATTTGAACTTTGTATCTTTCTTTTGTAAGCGCGTAACTGGTTGCATCTTATTAGCTAATTGAGCCATAAATCCTCGTATTGCTTGTATTCTCCCTTGTAAACACCTTAACTGCTTTAATCCCTTAAGTGGAGGCATTTCAACGATAGCCTTGACCTTTTTTGGATTGACTTCTATCCCTCATTGGGATATGATATAACCTCACAATTTCCTTGAAGATATCCAAGTACACATTGTTTTGGATTTAAATGTACGTTGTATTTTTGTAATTTCTCAAATATTTTTCGTAAATCCAATAGCATGATCTTGTCAAATTTTTGATTTTGCAAGTAATTCATCGACATAATCTTCTATGGTTTTATGTATAAGACCATGAAAAATGTGCCTTATGGTCCTTTGACAGGTAGCTGCTCCCATGACTTTGTAAACATTGTTTTACTTTCATCCTCGAGATTAATCTTTATTTGGTTACACCCAACAAAGTTATCCATAAATGAAAGCATTACATAGCCGGTTGTGGAGTCGACAATCATATCAATGTTAGGTAACAAAAAGTCATACTTCGGACAAACCTTGTTCAAATCTTGAAAGTCTGTACAAATCCTAATTTGTCTGTTAGGCTTGGCGTCTGGCACAATATTAAAAATCCAAGGTGAGTAATTGATGGGTTTGATAAACCTTGCATCAAGTGACTTTTGAATCTTATCTTTAACCAACAAGACCACTTTTGGATGCATCTTTCTAATTTTCTGCTTGACTGCTTTCGCACGAGGGTTGAGAATGATATTATTTAATGCTATCGAAGGAACTATGCCTGGCATATTTGAATAAGCCCGAAAGAATAACTCAAGGAAATCATATAATATCTTTGTAAAGGATTTGCCCTCCTCGGCCTTGAGCATTGCTGCAAGGATGATTGGTTATGGGTCTTTATTAGTGCCATAATTAAATTTGACTATTTTTTTATTTAATAGTGTTGTGCGATCCTCTACATATGGTGTGGTAGGGATTGTATCAAGGTCATCTAATTGGACATCATTGTGCTAGGGTTCAGTTTCTTGGAAATATGTATGGGAATTTCTTGTAGAAGGAAACCCTTTCTTATGATAGAAGGAAGGGAGATCCTCATATGCCCCCAAACATTTTAGGAGAGACTCATCATTAAGAAATTTGTCCAATGCCTAGATTTCTGGTGAGACTGTATCATTAATGAGTTCATGATATACCAAGTTTAGTGTTGCTACATGATTAACTTCTTGCGTAGAGTTAAGTTTTGATTTAAGAAAATTTGTATAAATATTAACTTTCTTTGTCTCACTCTCCATGTTTGTGCATTGATGATTTATTTTGGAAGTAATATTTGAATTGCTCTTATATCCTAGGCCTTATTTGCCTATATGATTAGATGGAGATATCGGGTTAATGATGCCTTGCACTTGCGTTCCTAGTCCTTATCAAGTGTATCCTAAATTTTGCATAAGTTTTAATTCAAAACCATATTGCTGTAAGTCTGCTATTTGTGTTGGGGGAGTAACCTTGGAAGGTATTGGTGCTTTTATTTCTATTTTTAGAATGAGACGCCCATATTCTTGAGGAGAACAATGTAATTGTGCTGGATTACAATTATTTGGCTTGCATTGTGTAGATTCAGCTGTATCTTGAGAAGATTTATGATCCACATCATTACTATATTCTAGTTCGTGATCTAATGGCATATGTGGCGCACGAGGAACCGTTGGGAGTGGCATCATATGTATATGAGGTATGTAATTTTGAGTGGGTTGAGTCATTGTACAATGCTTGAAGGGTCAATGATCCTTAGGACAAGTGTATATGTATCCTTCATGGCCAAATTTTTTACACGCATACAAAGTAGAAGGGACCACATTCATATCATGAATCCAAGGTCTGCTTAGTAAACTATTATAGTTAAGGTCATTAAGCATAACTTGGCATATTGTTGCCATTGTTTTTGGACCTACGATTATATTCAATTTAAATAGCCCTAGAACTTTTTGTGGTATGTTATTGAAGCCTTGAATTGCCATATTTGAATAGGTAAGGTCCTTTGCTCGTATGCCCAGTATTTGAAGAAAGGGTATACTACAAATGCTAAGTCGTGATCCATTATCTACCAAAACATGCTTAGCCACTTTACCTAAAATTCATACTTGAATATATAATGGGAGGTGTTAGTTAACAATATGTTTAATAGGTAAGTCTTCTTTCTCAAAAGAAATACTATCCTCACTCCACTGTATTGTATTGACAATAGATGCAAAATAAGCTGGTTCCACATTATTTGGTAGTGTTGTATCACGCAACGCTGCATAAAGAATGTCCTTATAGATTTTGGATCCTTGAAGTGATTCTGATATAGAGATTTTGGCTTGAGTATTCTTAAGTTGTTCTATGACATCATAATCTCTAGTGCATTGGTCGGTACCTTGGGTGGAGGAGGAATATTAGGACAAATATTTTGACTACCTCTTTTTTGGCTGGACATAATTGTTAACTCTACCTCTTTGTGTTGTGATAGCATGGACCTTCGTATTTAATATAAGCCTAGGACGAATGATAGGGGAGGGATGTTGGTTATCACTGCTATGAGGTCTTTGGGGAGGATGAACTAAAGGAGTCATACATGCCCTTTCCCTTACAAGTAGTAATTGAAAGTATCTCAAATTGAATATTCATGTAATATGTTTTACCAAGGAGAGCTGAGAGTTCATCATTATTAATATCATCTTTAATTTTATTGCAAATAAATTTAACCCATTTCATTGCATGATATAAGAATACATCACATAACTCATGAAAGAAGCAGTGAGTTATAACAACCGTAGCTTGAATTGCAAAATATAAACAATTAACATCCATTATAGCTATGTTAGGGCTTTACTTATGTAGATAAGGGGAAACAAGAAATCAGAGTTGAAAGTCAAACTCTAATAGAGGATAAATTTAAAACCCTAAGAAAGGATGAAACCCGAAGGTATAAAAGATCTAGGGTTTGCTCGTGGTCAAGTCAATGATCGGGTTCACTAGAATGTTTTACTTATATTGAATTAATGTGATCTTAAAAAAGTAAAACTAGGATATGTTCATATTGTGCAAAATCTAGCAATAATACATTAATATGAATTGGGAAATGGATAGATTGATATTGCACTTAGAAGATTTGAACTTGACAAAGCAAAACAAAGGAGATATACTTATGAGATATGGGTTTATGGAGACAGTGCCAATGAATTAAAAGATCTCGATGTTTTGAACCCGTCTGCGGGGCCCATCGTCAGGAGAGAATGATTTTTATTTCACAAAGAATACAATATACAATATAAATAAGTTGAGTTTTGGATGTTTGACCTTTCACCTTCTCATTCTAATTCTTCGTTAAGGAGAATAAGGGTTTCCAAGCGTTACTAATAAGGAATCCATCATCCTTATTTAGATTATTGGGAGTCTTTTCTATTTCGAGTGCTTCTCGTACCCTGCTTTCTTTCCAGTGGTCTACCTTCACAATAAGCTTGGCCTCTTCTATGCAAATATGGTGTTTAAGAGTGAAGGAGTGTTTTGCTAGTGCATATTTTTCAATTAGTTCATGTAGGATATCTCTGGTGTGTTCTTTTAGCCGGATTTGTAAGGATCTCCCTGTTTCACCAATGTATCTTTTGCCGCATGAGCAAGGTATTGAATAAACACCATTGAGAAGTAATGGGTTTTGAGGGTCTTTTGCTCTATCTAGCTTATCTCTTAAAGTGTCCATAGGAGTGAAAATTACTTTGATTCCATTCCGAAAAAAGGATGTGAGCAATCTTTTCTGTGGTACCTTGTATGCATGGAACTGAGACTATAGGCCTTCTATCTTCTTTTGCCTCTCAAGTTGTGTTTTCCTGAGATATAGCCCTTTCAAAAGCTTTTGGAATTTGTTTGCCTGTATAACCATTTGCTTGTAGGACCATGGTGAGATATTCTAGTTCTTCTCCCAAGTGTTCTTTATTTGAAACCCAGATTGCCCTTGTTGCCAAAGTGTTTAGAATGGCCATTTTTGGGCTAGGGTGGTGGTGTGAGCCGCTACCTAGATAAAGATCCATGTGAGTTTTCTTTCTATACACTTGATGCGAGAGGCACCGTCTTCTTTTTTGGATATCAAAACATCTAAGAAAGGTAGCTTCCCATCTTCAATTTCCATAGTGAATTGGATAAGTGCAGATATTCCATTGAGGTAGTCTAAGAATGAATTTAGTTTTTGCATCCCAAAAGGCCAACAAGCATGAGTGTCATCAACGACCCTAATCCATCACCGAGGTTTTTGTATTGTCGAATGTAGAGCACTTTTTTCAAAGGCTTCTTTATACAAGTTAGCAACAACTGGGGATAGAGGAGATCCCATGGCCACCCCAACTATTACTTATTTTTTGTTTGTATTCCGTCGCTCATAGCAGTCATCACTTGTTCTGAAAATATGTTGTGTATACTATTGCCCAGATTAGAAAACTGCAGGTCAAACCTTGCCTGGACGTTGCTGGTAACGGTGAAATCCCTATGACGACCAATATTGTCTTGCCTTTGTTGGCAGTGTCCTTGTATACTGTGCAAATCTGTGACGCCATAGACTGTTGCACGTATGCTTGTAGATTTTGCTTGTGCGTTTGCTTGCCTTCGATTTTGTGCACTGATCTTTGGTTTTTTTCTCCTTCCTTTGTAACTCTAATCTCATTTTCAATCACCACATGACCCTTGAAAAAAAATTAGCATGTTGAGTTGGACAACTTGAACCACTTCCCACTAAGTGATTGAGCATTGCCTATGTTCCAATACTTCGAAGAGAGCTCAAATCACACATAGTTATCCCACTTGTGTGTGTGTGTGTGAGAGAGAGAGAGACATAATGATCAATTCAAAATGCAATGAAATGTTTGGATTTCAACACTTGATACCATGCAACTTTGACTTGCGTGTGTATTCAAACTTGGCTCTAGGGTTGCTCCTTTGAGGGGTTTTCAGATGTGTATGCCTTTGTGATAATGTCTCAAGAGAGTGCCAATTGATTTCTCAATGGGATTGCCTAGTAGTGACCAAGTTACCAAGTGAGTCTAACCTTAGGATTGATTTTGTATTTATAGTTGACTCTATTTCCCGCTTTGAGCGACCCATAAAATGTGTCTAGGGTGACCTAATGGAGATTTCCAATATTGAAAAATAGCCGTTAAGTGTGCATGGATGTTGTTGGCATAAGACAGACATCTGCGGTAAGTGCAACTATGCAACTATTGCCAACACTGTTTTGGGAGTGAAAATCAATGATTTGAGATATGGAGATAGTTTATTATGATTCTAGATTGTTCTTGCATATATTGGGCTGATTTTGAATAATTATATCTGGGGGTTAAGGTTGGCCAAGACACTAGGTGGATAGACGGATAGTGAAAAGTGTGCACATATGTACACTATGTCCAAGTATGTCAAAGTGTCTAATACCAAATTTAGGTGCTTACACAACCATTAATTTGGAGAAACTATATCAATCATTAAGCTATTTGTATTTGGCTTGAGTCTTCTCCCTGATCCTTTGGCACTTGATTAGGTGAGTGGTTTGAGCTTGTTCATAAGAAAGATTCTTCCTTTTGCCCTTTTTTAGGTGCTTTAGTATGTTCTTTTTCAAATTCTTCCTCACACTCTTCTTTCTAGGTTCTTCCTTATGCTCTTGTTTGAACTCTTTCCCATTTCTACAATGTTTTTCTTGTCCTTGATTTGTTGTTCATGTTGTTTAATGTCTTGAAAAGTTACTTTCTTTTTCCTATACCGAAGTTCCTTGAACTTCTTTTCCATGTTAATATCAATTGTTCCCAAAATTTCTTGCTAAGGATGTCCAAGAACCTAACCCATCTAAAGCCATAGTATAAAAGTTAGAATGCAAAACATGTCTGTGTATAATGAGCTTCAAATCTTCAAATGCTTTAGCCTTCTCACCATATATTGTAATGAAATTACTACACCACCCAGGTAGAATCTCAACAATAGATCACAATATTATTGAAATAAGAGCAGATGAATGAAGAATGACTAAGCCACTTCGAGGAGGAAGCCTCCGCAACTTTACAATAAGAATAAAACTCACAATATGATGATAAAATACTAACCACTATCTCCTATTTATACCCTAATTATGCTATGGAAACATCTTGGGCCAACCCTACTACAAATATAAAGCTCGAGAAATAATCATGACTTAATTACAAGTTATGATATCCACAAATCAACCACAAATTTATTAATATATGCTTTAGGCTAAGGGCGTAGCTTGCCTCTCCCCTAAAAACCAATGTTTTCCTCAATATTGAAGATCGTTGGATGCTTCTATAAGTGCGCTTCATCCTCCCATGTTGCATCTTCATTGTTCCAGATTCTTCCACTTAATTAGATACTCTGTAATCACCCTCATCCGCAACCTCTTAGTACATGTTTGAGTTATTCCCTCACGTTCCAAAATGATTTTTTCCTCCAAATCAAGCTCTGATAACACTATCTAGGCTGAAACTCTTTGTCCAATGACCACCTTCAAGCAGAAAATATGGAAGACTGAATGTATTTTCACCAAGTGAGGTAACTCTAGTTTGTATGCTACATTGCCAATCCTCTGCAAGACTTGATAAGGGGCATAATACTTAAGTGAAAGCTTGTTATCCTTCCTCTGTTGTTTTAAGGACATTTGCTTAAATGGTTGTAAATGTACTATAACAAATTATTATTATTGTTATAGATGGAGTATTTTCACAGGGAGACATATTGTTGAAGTTTTTATGGATAAATTGCATACCAGCTTTTGAAGCGTTTCCTTGACATTTCTAGTGAACTGTCTCACTAAACATTGTTTCCCTAAAGATGAGTGAATTGGATGAAAGTGTCAAGATCTTGTACGTAGTTTATCTAGAAAAGCTTCGACAAAAGTTATTGTTACCATGAAGCTACTAGTACCCCACATTCTATTTTGAGTAGGGAGGTGATAAGCTTATTTAAGAAGACATACTGTTGAAGCGTTTTTGGATAAATTGCGTACAAGCTCTTGAAGCTTTTCCTCGACATTTCTTGGGAGCTATCTCACTAAACATTGTTTCCTTGAAGATGAGTTGAGTTGGATGAAAGCATCAAGATCTTGTACTTAGTTTATCTAGAAAAGCTTCGACAAAGGTTAGTATTACCATGAAGCTACTAGTAACTGCACATTCTATTTTGAATGTGGAGTTGATAAGTTTATTCATGGAAAATAGAGTTAGGGTTTCAGTTTTGGAACTAATGCATAACAAGGCATATAAGTGCAATTTATGGAATCTCTATTATTAGAAGTTTTAGCATATGATTCTCACATCTTTATGTATGGCTTTTGTAAGCCAATTTAATGGATGGAAAGTGGAAGTCGTTTATGTATTTGTATTTTCATCTGTTGTATGGTAAGTAAAAAAATTAAAAATTCTATTGAGTTGTGTGCACTATTGTAGTTACTTGTGCAGTTTTACTGTTCACATCATGTGCATGATTGAGGAGTAAAAAATATGGCGAAATTGAGTTGAAGTAGAATTGAGTCAAGAGTTATAAAATGTTATGGGTTCAATTTTTGTTTGGATTGGTGTTTTTTAATCGCGAGTTAAGGTTCAAGAGTTGCTGTTGAGTCATTAGGAGTTCATGTTGTTCACTGAGCACTCTTTAGTGAACTAGCCATCTTACTAGGATGTGCTTGATTGATCTGGCCATCCAATTTACTATTTGCAAGACTCCATTGAAATTTGCACATGAATTCAAATTTGATTGTAGTGAAGAATTTGTTGAACTTGAAGATTTAGCATTAAATGAGAAAGATCTAGTTTGGAAAACAATGATGAAAGAATGTGAGGAAACATGAGTGAATGAGGATTGATCTAATATGCTAATTTACTAGTTTTAGTTTGACAGTTGTTGATCTTAATTGCACTAATGTTTGAGTTGACAGGCTTGTTTTAGAACTGTGGAACTTGTGTGGGAGTTGGATTTGTCCCTTGGTTGAAGGCTATGTTACCAGGTACTTCTGTGGAGGCCCCCATACTATGTTGGTATGGTTTTGGTACTAGTACTGGCTTAAGTACCTCCCAGACATGTCCCAGGTTCTACTATCCGGGGTCCTATCCGGTTATGTCCCAAATATTGCATTTCTGTGCCCAAGACGTACCTGGGCAGGACATGTGGCATTTTCGACAGCCAAGTCAGTCATAATAAAAACAATAAAAATATAAAGATAAAGAAAAACAAACAATAAAAAACATAAAAGAAAACATACACAACTAACTAAACTGCTGGTAATTCTACTTGTTCTAATGAACCAATGGCTGATTTGGATGCTCGCAATGAAGAGCAATATGATAATTTGTTTGCGTGGTTCTTGAGTTTGACTATGACCATTGACTATTATCATAGTTTGAATAGATAATATAAACTTATGTGATATATCATAATCTCATGACCCATTTACGATTTTAAATTTTCGATTATCAGTGTTATTTTTTTATTTTATGGATATAATTTTGATATTATGGTAAATTTTGTTTATATTTTTTTAATTTTTTTGTATAGACATGCCCAAGCCATACCAAACCCTCATTTTATTTTGTATTTCTTAGGCTCTATTTTGGGGGTGAGCTATAAAAGGCTTGTAGTTATTTCAGTTGGATTTTGGTTTAGGGTCATCGATACATTTGTTCTTTAGACGATTTGATCCATGAAGAGTGACCTGCAAAAATTCCGATTTATTCAGATGTCGATCAGATTATTTTTTTTGGTTTATGGATGATTTGAGATCCTTGTTGTAAGTCCAGTTTTGTTAATCAGAGGACAGATTGAACTTCAAATTCCTATTTGAACCTTGTGTGCTTTACAAGCTGATCTACAAGAGTGGTGGCTAGTGAGGCTGGTTTCCAAGGTAGTCACATGCACAGGAACATTTCTATAAGGACTTAAGAAAGACAACAATAATACATATTTTAGACAGAATTTTGATCTATTTGTACAATACAAAACGAGTTTGGTGATGATAGAGTCTTTTGAAGTCCGGATTTTATCCAACATTTGATACAGCAGCGACTCAGGAATGGCCATGAGTTTGTTTAGATGTTGATGGGGTTGATTGTTTGTTCCAGATTTCAACAGTCAGGACACATTTGAAGAAAGAAATCAAGAACACCAAGAAACATCATGGGAGGGTGTTTGAATATAATGTTTATTGTGTCATAAATATTTAAGAGTCATGTCTACGAAGTCAAATGTTTAGGTGGACCGTGATTATAATCTATGAAAAGTTTTATAGTTTGTGTTGGAGAGTCAAAATGTTGTGCATGTGTTTGTAGTGGAAGGTGAAGGACTACTTAGAGAGAAATCACAGGTCATTGAATGCAAAGGTGATGAAGATTTTATAAAGAACGTTGAATGTGGGTGAGAAGTTTTTTGAGTAGTAGAAGATTGTTGTATGATTTCTCTTGCAGAAGTTAGTAAATATTGTTGTCTTCCATTATTTTTTTTACTTTACATTGATGGGAGTTTGTTGTTTCCATATCTGTAGAAATTCATACTTGCTGATTAATAAATTGTTTTGAAGTTTGAATTGTACGGTGTACCTCCAGTGTGTTTTAACAATAAGAAACTGGTATGGGATTTTTCTTTTGCATTTATTTTTAGCCTCTAATTTCTGTTTATATATTTTTATCTATTATTTAATTTTAATTTGTATGTGATTTGATTATTAAAGATATTATTATGAAGGTTTGACTCTTTTCCTTACTTGAATTTGAAGAATGCTTGAACTTATTGCAAGAATTTCTCTTTGAAAGCTTCTATAATCTGGAACCACCTTGTGACAGTATTTGTAGGACACAAAAGTAACAAGAGTGTAAGCTGTTGAGGCCCTGGTTGAAAGTTCCAATGAAAGGCTGCAAATAGGCACTGGATACCATCATGTGCATCTGGATTATTTGAAAACTCAGCACGTTGTTATTCATATAAGATATATGTTACATATTTGATACTGCAGGCCCAGAAATTCAAATATTTATTTTTGTAACTATAGTATCCTTCTCACATTCTTTCTGGATTTAAAATATCAAAATCTTGTATATAACGTTTTTCAGAGATTCGTTATCTTTTTGCTGGGTCTAAGTAACAAGTTCTTATAAGCAGTGATTTTAGGTTTCTGTTACTTGCACTCAATTGAAAACTACCTATTACCTTCGTTTGATTTGGGCTTCTGCTTCAAGGGGTAGCAGTAGACTATGATTTTATTGTATATAAGCACTAGAATATGATTTTATTGTATATAAACTCTAGGTTGTAGATATGGAGTGGCAAGTTGTTTTCAAATTTTATTGGGGTTCTAAGATACAATACACATCCACTCTGCTTAGTAGAAGTATACTGTTTTCATGCAGATCCTGTGTCACTTGTTCGAGATCATAAGCTTAAGCAGCAACTTTTAGATCAGGGATTTACTGTGCAGAGTTTCAATGGAGATCTATTATATGAACCTTGGAAAGTATATGATGACAGTGGACAGGCTTTTACCACCTTTGATGCGTACTGGGAAAAATGCATGAACATGCCATTTGAGCCTGAGGCACCGCTCCTTCCTCCAAAGCGACTGGTGCCACCAGAAGGTAAGAATACCCCCTTATCATGAAATGAAACTTGCCTCTGTTAGCCAGGTATCTCATTTATTTAATACTGTCTTTGCTCAAGCTTAAAAATTGTTTAACATAAATTATTTATAGAACAGTGTCAGACTCTCAAATAAAAATCTTTGGTATCCTTGAAAAACTAAACCTCCATTGTTAGCCCTCGTCTGGTTTTCTCACAAAAACCTAAAAGTTATATAGACCGTTAGTGAAATTTTAATCAAACTCTATCTTTTCTTCCATTGCTTTTCTTCTAGGGCATATGCAACTCTCAATAGATTCTGTTCTTCTCATATTTTAAACTACATTTATTATTCCTAAAAGTTCAATTTTGCAAATTTATTTACCATTTTTCAACACTGATGTTTGTGGAGCATCTTCTTCACTATCTAAATAAGAATGGCATGTAGCCCACTGCCTAGAACTCTTATTGTTTTCACTGAACGTCAGTTTCTTAAATTCTTGTGTTAACTGATAGAAACAAATGGAATCGAGTAATAGCTATCAACTTGTTATTCTGGATGATCTTATTGAAGATGTCATAAACTTCTCCACAAAGCTATTTAAATTTATCTCATCACATGGCAAAGATTAAATGTGTGTTTGAAACATGTGCCAAGTCCTATTGGTAGAGACACTAATCAGCCTTTACGCTGTAGAATGATCACTATAATCAGCTGACATCATTTTTTCTTACGCCAAGAATCTTTATTATTTTTCCTGTGGAACAAAAACATAAGAAGGTAAACCATTTAAAAAAAATGGCATACCTTCAGTTTTATGCATGTACAAGCCTCTTCAAGTGTAATGCCTTGAAGAGCGTTTCAAGGGCTTCTCTTAATCAGATGGATAACAGCATCGATTGCTTATGCCCAATACTTATTTGGAACTCCCTTTCCTTTCGACATGCTCCTCACTGTGTTCATAACCATCCAATTTTATCTCTCCACATTTTGCTGAGTGTACATGGGGCTAGGAATTGTGTATATATCCCCTCCTGTTTGCAAAAATTAGCAAACTTCAGAGAGAAAATTCACCCCCATTGATATTTCATAAAGTCTTTATCCTTCTATTACAGTAGTTTTCAATAGCAGCCGTAGATTTTTTGAAGAATCCAAAAGCATCAGTCTTCTTTTTAAGAAATATGCCCGCATTTGCCTACTATGATCATTAACTGGTGGAGAATATGTGGCACCAGAAATAGGGATATCTTTTGTAGTTTCATATATATCACCATATGCCAGCTCTAAATGGTGCTTCACTCTCCAAGCTTTCCCTTCCTAGAAAGGATTTTGACACTGTTTCCTTGCTGACTTTGTTGCACAAACCCTTGTTTTCCTGTATGTGAGGTAATCCTTCTTAATATTTTATGTTTCAAGGAAATGGAGACCCCCCTCCCGCCTCCTCTTATTTTGGAATTTCCTTTGACGGAAGAATTCAGAATTCCTCCTCCCCTGCCTCTCCCCTCCCATTCTTTGGACTCAAAACTCAAATTTTTTGTGCCGCCCAAGATCCAATAAAACAGACTATGCAGCTGGATTTCTGCTATTGAGAAAAATGGGTTCCAATTTCGGGAACTCCTTTCAATTTTCAAACAGTAGTTTCATGAGAAAGACCATATCATTTCTGACTCAAGGGCGAGGGTCACTTTACTTGAGCAGTCATAATGTCCCATGTAGAGGCTCCACATTTTCAACAGCTTCAGGAGGTGGTTCGCAAGATTAAAAACAAACAATCAGATATACTAACCCAACATGAGAACCAGAAGTAAGAAACAGCAACACATCAACAATCTTATCCGAAATTAAGTTGACGAATAAAAATTGAGTCCAAATTCCAAAAAGGAAGAGGGCCCTTCTAGTTGTTGAAATGGTTGTTGAAGCCAAATTTGATGAGGAGACAGACTGACAAGCCAAGGCCCTTAACCTTTGAGTTCGTGGCCTGCCTAAGCTTGTTGATCCCTTGCAATTCGGGCACACTTTTTTGTAGGAGCCCCTAGACTTGAATGGCATCTCCCTCATTTGGGCATGGACAACTCCTGATAACACTCTTATTATCAAGTTCTGATCGGTATACGATTGTTTAAAAGCTTTGAAATCTAAAAGGAAGCTCTTTCTCCTTGCTAATAAAATATACTTAGATGCTGATTTCACGAGACTCCAAGTGGAGGAGCTTTAGAAGGCTTGAGCCTTGGTTGTCGTTGCAAGGAAAGAAAACAAATGGGCAGTTATTTGGGATTGCAGGGCTGTGATTCGTGTTTCCCCACCCCCAAAGTGGTCATGTCCTTTACTATCTAAATGATGGTGCGTTGGGGTCTTTGACAGTGATGGTGCCAAGTCCATTGCTTGTTGGAATTGAAATGGTGTTGGGTGGTCTTCCCCAGGTGCTTTCCAGGATGTGGTTGCCGTACAAGATCTCATCTTCCTTAGCGAGACCTATGAGAGACCTAAGTGGGCCCTCCCTCAAGTCACGTGTTACTTTTGGGTCTCGGTCTATGGGTGTGAGACTTGTAGATATGGTGGTGTTTGTGGGTCAAGTGGGGTGGCTTGCCTCATTCGTGACAACCTTAGGTCCGGAGCATTGTTGATAGCTTGTAATATTTGTTCCAAATACATGTGGTTGCATGTTTAGAGGGGCCCACCTCCTACCTGTGATTTCTTCATTATAGTATCCTACTTCCCCTTGCCTCATGCCCTTTGTTGTGTACAGTGATGGAGATCCATACCTTGACCTTTATTTGGAGATTTCCCATTATCTTAGTGTGTAATGTCCCCAAATAGGACAAATTAATGCAAAAGGGGTTTTCCTCAAATTCCCCTAAATCTGATTTGAAAATTAGTAAACCCTAGCTTGAGAATTAAATTCTCCAAAACCATTATTTAATGCAAGAAACCCTAGATGCCAAAAGTGAGGGTTTTGTAGGGAATTTTTTGTCAATAAAATATCTGAAAATAAATAATAAATTTCAGATTTAAATCCCTTAGATAAATACTTTTCTTTCTCATTCTTATGCCACAAAATGACGCTGAAAAAATCAGCGTTAATCGCCAATTTTTCGCTACTGTTTGGAAGATAAAAAGTCTTCATCAATTTTAGATCTATCACTTCTAGCCACTCAAAAATTATGAAAATATTACTGTAGATAAACAAAAATATGGAGAAAAAGAATATCCAATTATTTTTCCAAAATTCAAAAAATTGTGATTTTTATGTCCAAAATACAGCTGAAACTTCATAAATCCATAACTCCGAAAATACTTGGAATTCTAATCAAGTGATAGCTCAAAATGAAATTAAAAATATAGGCTTTCCAATGAAATATAAATCGGAGTTTTCTTTCCATGGAAAGGTCATCGAAAATTGCTCCGAAGATTTGAAAACCCTAGTTTTTTGTAAAATAATTAAATAATAATTTTGAAAATTATTATTTAATTTCTCCTTCAAACCCTTCACAAATCCGTCCAAAACGTCACACCAATAATCATAAATTTAGCAAACAAAATCAGAATATTTAATTTGCAATTTTTAGATCAACTGAGGCATCCAAATCCTAGATCTAAGCTCCTCAAGTAGTTTGCCCCACTTGCAAAAATAATATAAATACTCAACAAGCTTAATATGCAAGAAAAGACCATGAAACCCTTACAAACTTCCACACAAATCCTTCCAAAGCAATCGCCCCACTTCTTAGGACATGAACAAAATCTCCTTAGCAAAGGTGGCGTCAACAGACTTTTTTGTTGCATAATCAACAACAAATTGTGGGTTACAGTGCCCACTCCTATTGAACACGCAGGTTCAACAAAATCTTCAAGCATGAAGAATTTCAATTATCAAAATTAGCATAACTTCAAATGAGTCTTCATCTTCTTTAAATAGCTTCCAAGTGTAGCGCCCAATTTGGAGGGAAGAGTTAATTTAAAAATATTGAAAGTAACTCTTTATAATTTCACTTTAGGCCTTACGTGCCCATGACCCTTAAAAGGCCCCAACTTAAGTGAAATTTATAATATAAAGTGCTTTTTCTATTAATTGCTTTTATTTTTGAGCATTTAAAAATACTTTTTATTTTAGCAATAATATTACTTTAACTTTCAAAAAGGGGACATTACATTCCTCTTTTCTCAAATTTGCTTGCTCTCAAGCAAATACAAGCTCATATGCCTAAGAACCATGTCCAAGAGAGAAGACATGATGTAGTGACCCCAAAGCCTTGATTCGGCGTCGGTCAAATGTGAGATCTCTTGCCAACACAAAGTCATGCCTTTGATGTACTTTGGCTGATCCAAAATTTCTGCAACCTTCTTTTTTGTTCTAGGTCTTTCCATACCTACACATGGAACAAATATGTTAGAGAAAAGTATAGTCTTTAACAACACTTTTGTGATCTCATTTTCGTGCCTTGTTGACATGACACTAGATTCTCTTCTCTTGCTTGTAATCTTCTCATGAATTCCATTTTTGTGAAGAAGTTTTCAAACTTCAAGCATGCTGGCCTGTATACTGCTGTAATCTTGTTTCTTTTTCCTTAACAATGGCTTGGAAATGATTGCCAACTTCTTTGGAATAATAAAAACAAAATCCCTTTTATTAACAAACTGTAATTCCTTTTCCCATGTGGTTGGATGACCCTTAATGATTGAAATAGAAGTGATAAGAGGGCTGTCCCTTTTGTAATCAGCAGTTCCAATTAATTTGCAGCAGCTATTATAATAAAAAATCCATCTTTTTGTGACCACAATAAGAGTGCTGAATAATTTCTTATTTTTAGCCATAAATGTCACCAACACAAAAATTGATCTCTTCCATATCAATCCCTCTTTTTTATGTAGCAGCGAGTGTGTCAATCATGAACAAAAATACAACTTCATACCTTGAAAGAATTTGCATTGAATCTATTCCCTCATAATTTTTGACATTTGCACATGTGCCAACCATACCAAACTGAATTTTCAAATTAGGGGCAGCAATATCAAATTTGCTTTGTTCACATCTCAATATGAAATTAGTGAGCTCAACATTCTTTTTTTTGTTTGCAAATTGAAAATCTTCATAGCATACACAAGCAATAGGATCTACCTCATGTTTTTTCCAACAAAACATTATGGACTTATGCCCTCATGAAGAAGATTAGAACTGTAAAGCTGAACCAAATTAATATGCCTAGCAAGGCTGCCCATAATTAAATTCATCTCATGGAGAAAATGTGTGCTCTTATAGTGTGCATTCCAAGGTGTGCTAAGACCTTCTTTATACCACATAAATCTTTCTTTATTTTGTAAATATAGTCCTTCCATTGGTATAAAGGAAACAAGTTTAACCAAATTGAAAAACACACTTTGCAAGTGTATAACACAATCACTTAAACTCACTGGTAGGAATTCCCTTATGTAAAATGAATGTCCTCTTCTTGGCTACCTTTTGTTAGTTTCCTCACACATGTAAAACAAATCTCACCAATATTTTGTTTGATCCCTTTTTATATACTTCTGTACTTGCCATGTTAATTCAATTTTTCTTGTGTGACAATTTTCAGAATGCACTTGGTACAAAGTTTCCCCAACATGGGCTGTAGCGTGCTTTGAAAGTGCCAAATTTTCCCTTTCTTATGTGGCTAGACTTGTTTTGTTAACTCATAAAATTTAAACTAAAAAAAAAATAAATTTCTTACCATTTTTACCAGCGCTTCTCTTTGGCAATCAATTCTCTTCTTATCTCTCTCAATATTATTATGACAAAAATCAGAACTACGTAAGCTTACCATTTGTGTTGTAGCGTCTCTTCTTTTGCAAGCACATGGCTGTCCATGATGTCTTATAACAGCCCTATCATTGTTCTTTTCATCCTTCTTCCCTATACTCTTCAAACATCTCTCTATCATATTGATTGATGAAGATAAATGAGCCTTTGTGTCATTCAAACCGTGCAAAATGTCCTTATAATCTCCCCTGCTAGCATAATACTCATGATGATCAAAACAATGCAAGAACAAAGTATGATGGTGGTACAACAAATCCTTGCCATGAAGATAGTCAAATTGCTTACCCTTAGTGGCTGTCCTAGCAAACTGAAAATCAACCAATAGAGATCTAAAAGATGGTGCAAGATCTTCACTCTTAGACTTTTGTTTAACACAAGATATTTCTCTTTTGCTTCACTTTTATTGATACCTTGTGTGCACATGTATGGAGTACCTTCATTACTTTTGCTAGCATCATAAACATCAATGATTTGCTCCTCATGTACTGCTGTTCCAGAAAAGACAGCTAGCTGCATACCACTATCATGTGAAATTGGTGCTTCATCCACCGAACTCTCTTTCTCAACCTGTAAATCTGAATTTTCTTCCCTTTGAGGTGGAGATTCCATGATTTCCTTTTCTGTCACATTACTAACATGCATGCAATTATCAGAAGATAAAGAAACATTGTCAATTAATGAAATATTTTCACCTTGCTCATCCTTGCATCCTTGCACATCGAACCGTTCTAGGAACCTTTGACAGGAATTTTCAAGGCAAGCAATGGATTTGGTCCCTTGGGTCCTCAGCAAATGATGCCACACTTATGTGCCATTCCATCCAAGAACAAAGGGATAAATTTGAGGGCATCCTCCACATACAGAATTCTATAGCAACTATGTCTCCAATTCCTTCAACCAAGCTCTAGCAGAAATTTTATTAGTGCTATCAAAAAAAAAGAAGAAACCCATTTTTTTTTCCTCTCCTCTGAAAACCCTGATTATTAGCTTGTATCCCAATCTTAAATACATCAACCCCACAAGTGCATAAGATCGGTGTTCTGATACCCACTGTAATGTCCCCAAATAGGACAAATTAATGCAAAAGGGGTTTTACCCAAATTTTCTTAAATCTGATCTGAAAATTAGTAAATCCTAGCTTGAGAATTAAATTCTCCAAAACCATTATTTAATGCAAGAAACCCTAGATGCCAAAAGTGAGGGTTTTGTAGGGAATTTTATGCCAATAAAATGATCTGAAAATAAATAATAAATTGTAGATTTAAATCCCTTAGATAAATACCCCTTCTTATGCCACAAAATGATGAAGAAAAAATCAGCTTTAATCGTCAATTTTCTGTTGTTGTTTGGAGGATAAAAAGTCTTCACCAATTTTAGATCTATACTATCAGCCACTCAAAACTTATGAAAATATTGCTGTAGATGCACAAAAATATGGAGAAAAAGAATATCCAATTATTTTTTCGAAATTCTGAAAATTGTGATATTTATGCCTATAATACAGCTGAAACTTCATAAACCCATAACTCTGAAAATACTTGGAATTTCTAATCAAGTGATAGCTCAAAACGAAGTTAAAAATATAGGCTTTCCAATGAAACATAAATAAGAGTTTTCCTTCTGTAGGAAGGTCATCGAAAATTGCTCTGAAGATTTGAAAACCCTAGTTTTTTGTAAAATAATTAAATAATAATTCTGAAAGTTATTATTTAATTTTCTCTTTCAAACCCTTCACAAATCCATCCAAAACTTTATGTCAATAATAAAAAATTTAGCAAACAAAATCAGAATATTTAATTTGTAATTTTTAGATCAATTGAGGCATCCACACCCAAGATCTAAGGACCCCAAGTAGTTCTTTCCACATGCAAAAATAATATAAATAATCAACAAACTTAATATGCAAGAAAAGACCATGAAACCCTTGCAAACTTCCACACAAATCCTTCCAAAGCAAATCACCCCACTCGTTAAGACATGAACAAAATATTTTTAGCAAAGGTGGCGTCAAGAGACATCTTTATGTTGTATAATCAACAACAAATCGTGGGTTACAGTGCCCACTCCTATTGAACACACAGGTTCAACAAAATCTTCAAGCATGAAGAATTTCAATTATCAAAATTAGCATATCTTCAAATGAGCCCTCAGCCTTTTTAAATAGCCTCCTCCAAGTGTGGCGCCCAATTTGGAGGGAAGAGTTAATTTAAAAATATTGAAAGTAACTCCTTATAATTTCACTTTAGACCTTATGTGCCCATGACCCTTAAAATGCCCCAACTTAAGTGAAAATATATAACATAAGGTGCTTTTTTAATTAATTACCATTATTTTTAGTATTTAAAAATACTTTTTATTTTAGCAATAATATTGCTTTAACTTCCAAAAAGGGGACATTACAGAGTGGGCAATGCTATTATTTTGGGTGATTTCCATGCCCTTACAAGGACCCGCCAACACCTATTCATGATCTTTCACATGATGAGTTATGCCTCTAGGGCTAGATTTATAGGAGTCTGGTTTACAAAAAAAATTAGATAATAAGAATACTCTAGTCACAACCTATGGGAGGCATCTTCTCTAGATGGAGGGAATCTCAGAGTCTCCAAATTCTCAACGAGCTTCCTTGTTTGCCTAATTCAAGTAGATCCACTTATTTCCCCCTCAGGGGGAGCAAGTATGTTGGATTATGTTCTCACTAACATGTCCCCCATCCCACACATTTGGGATTTCCTTATTTCCAATCAGCGTCCACTTGTCGATCATGATGCCTTGCTTTGACTCTCTATGTTACTTCTCACTCCTATGCTTCCTGCCTTTTCCAACTTATGTCTGACTATTATACACTAGCTCTTTCCACCATAGAGTCCATGTATGAGTTTTTACGTTTGCCCTCTGAGATGCAACACTTGACTCTTGTCCCCACTTTGTTCGCTGCTCTAGCTCACCTCATCCCCACAGGACCTACCCTATGAACCGTTGGTACGATGATGAGTGCAAATTTGTGCATCAAAGACTTTGCTTTGCCCTCATCTATGATCCTTCCTCAATACCCTTCACTTGTAGATATTATTGTTGTCTTCTTCGACGAAAGAAATGTGAGTTTATTATGTCTAGATGACTTTCTCTCCTTGCTGCCCTTCATCATTCCGCTAAGACCTTTTGGTAGGCTCTCCTCGATAAAAACCCCCAGATTGGGTTTCTTATGTCAATTCTATTTACGACATCCCAAACCAGCTTGATGTCATCGCTTGCAATCCACCACCACCTTCTATTGTTTTCTCTGCAAGTACAATCATAAAGGCTGTTTTGCAGTTGTGTACTAGCAAAGCAGTGGATTGCAAGGGCCTCCATGTTGAGTTCCTCAACTATGTTGTGGATTCCCTTGCCTCCCTATTGACAAAGCTCTTTAATGAGGTTGTTTGCTTAGGTTTTTGCTATTTATGGTCCCAATACATAATCCATCCCATTCATAAGGCCGAGAATAGCTCTAACCCTAGTAACTATTGGACTATTATGATTGGGCATATGTTTGCCAAAATTATGCCATGGTGTTAGACATGCAACTCTGTGAGTACTTGTAGAGAGGTAATCTTAGAGATGGGTGGCATGTCGACTTCACGACAAATACCATAATATTGACCATATCTTTACACTTTGGGCTCTTCTTGAGGAGGTTCATCATTTGTCTTCCAAAGTCTTTTGTTGCTTTGTGGACTTCAGGAAGGCCTTTGACTCGGTTCCGAGACATTTACTTTTTCTGAAGTTGCGTGATATCAACATTCTAGATTCTCTAATTATAGCTCCTTAGAGGCTTTATGAAATAGTTGCTGGGCAGTTTCGTACTTCTCATGGTCTTTTTGGCTTTGTGAAGAGTACCATTGGGGTCAAGCAAGGATGATGTTGACGATGGTTGCATTTTACATGATGTGGTGATCGCCTTACTTCTTTTGTTTGTTGATGTTCTCCCCTTAAACTTTGTTGATGGTTTACAAACACAACTTGATGCCTTCACTCATTTTTGTGAGCTTTGTTTGTTGGTGGTCAATCTTAGCAAAACTAAAGTCACGATATTTAACACCTCCAAAGGTTTGCTTTCGTAGTTCTAGTTCCTCTACAAATGGAAACAATTGGAGATCACATTGGCCTACACTTACATGGGGGTCCAATTTTCGGATCGTCTTTTAGTTTGCAATTTGCCTCCTGATTCCGCCATTTCAAGGGATATATCTCCCTTTCTATCTTGGAGCATCAATGTTTTTAGATCCACTTTTGGGATATCCCTTCAAAGATGTGCCTATTTGATATCAAACGCATTGTTCTATACGGGTCCAATGTTTGAGGAGCTAGTTTTGGGTCTGTTGATTGGGCTCATATTGAGAGTGTCCAAACCCTCATGATTTAGTGTATAATCTGTTGCAAACGGATTGTTCCTTATTGCATTGTCCAAGCTGAGTTTTCCACCCAACGTCTTCACCTTGAGACTATCTTCCGGCTTACTTTCTACATTCATAGACTCAAAGCCATGGGGGCTTCAATGTAAGGCCGCAAGAGCTATCCATACTTAGCCCCCTATTCTTCATAGAGGATTGCATCAATGGGCCCCAATAGACACCAATGTTGTTTGTAATCTGAAACTAGTTTGCTCCTTCAATCTACCGACATGTTATTGATTGACTACCTCCTTTCAGGTATTCCTTGGATGCCCCTTGTTGGCTTCTTCCCTTAAAAGAGTTTGTCAATGATATCTACAAACAATATATTTAGGTCACTTGGACCTCTCTTCCTCACCTGGGGCTAGTTTGGGGTCTATTGATTGGGTTCATATTGAGAGTGTCCAAACTCTCGTGATTTAGTGTATAATCTGTTGCAAACGGATTGTTCCTTATTGCATTCTCCAAGCTAAGTTTTCCACCCAACCTCTTCACCTTGAGACTATCTTTAGGGTTACTTTCTACATTCATCGACTCAAAATCATGGGGGATTCAGCTTAAGGCTATGAGAGCTATCCATACTTAACCCTCTATTCTTCATAGAGGATTGCATCAATGGGCCTCAGTAGACACCGACATTGTTGGTACTTTGAAACTAGTTTGGTCCTTCAGTCTATCGACATTTTATTGATTGACTACCTCCTTTCAGGTATTCCTTGGATGCCCCTCGCTGGCTTCTTCCCTTAAAGGAGGTCGTCAATGATATCTACAAACAATATATTTAGGTCACTTGGACCTCTCTTCCTCAGTTGTTCAACCCCAAGCTTTCTTTTTATGCTAAACATCTCTGGTAGGTGGTAGGCGTAATTTGTTGGCCTGACTATCTCTAACGCTAATTGTCACACAACTTGAGATTTTCATCTAGTTGAGGGTGTGCTCCCATTAGTTGCTACTTGAGATTGATGATCATATTCCACAAGGGGACCTGATTTGTCATCTTTGCTTCCTTAGGAGGTTGAGAATGAGGAGCATTTCCTTTTCAGATGCCCCATTTATTATGAGGTCCGGGAGATATAAAATTGTCTCTATAGAGTCTCGGCCGACTCTTTAATTTTATCCACTTTATTTTGCTCATCGGATTAGTGGTGCTTGGCCCTTTTTCTTCGAGAGGTTGCCACCCTTTGACATAGGGCCCTCCAACGGTCCCTGAGAGCTCCCAAGCTGATCGCCTCTTTCTTTCAACGCATCACGGATGTTGGTGGCATTCAGTGCCCCTTGGATATTATTGGCTCACACATGGAGGAGGGGTAGGTTAGCGAGGTGACACTCATATTTGCGCACTACTACTACTAGGATGCCCCAACACATTCTTTCTCGACGTGGATCTACTCCTCGGTGTTGTGGATATGCTCCTTCTTGGCAATTCCCTGAGCTGCGAGGTAGGCACACATTATGAATTTCATCTTTTGTGGATGCTAGGAGAGGTTCTAGGAGGAGTGCTTTGCTTCCTTTGCTTCTTCCTAGGATTACCCAATCTAGCCCCCTCAGACCTGTACACTCTCCGATGAACATTATCAAATCCTACATTGCCCCTTTCGCAGTGATAGATGATGACAAAAAGATTCCATTGGCCCAGGCCTTGACAGATATGTATGACAGGACTAGCATCCAGTCTTTCCAAATTTCTTCAACCCATGCTCTTTGGGGGGACTTGCTCCCCTCACATGGCTATTTGTATTGGTACCTAAACTGCATGATATGTATGATGGGACTAGCATACAGGTTTTGTTGTTGTTCAGATTCTTTATGTCAGACTTATAGCTTTGTTCTTTGCATGCAGTATTTATGGGCCTTCACTGCACTGCAGCAACATAAAGGCACAGATTTGCCTATGTTCTGGCAAAAACAGAATACTACACTTCAAAGAACTGAAATATAGACAGATTCAGATCCTCATCTATTGTCCAACACACAAATTTCCCTGATTGTGCCCTGCTTGATCTGCTCCGGGAATCAAATCATTCAAACAGATTATGATCTCTCATGTTCAGGAACTTACAATATTTCAAATCCTTACAGCTATTTAAAAACAAATGCTCACTACCATACAGAGTCTTGAAACAAAAAAAAAAGAACAAACAAAATCAGAAGTTGTCTATTTTTTGAGGAAAAAAAGGTTTTTATTTTATTTTTTATGTATCTCTGAGAAATATGACACTTTCATGTACACCACCTCTGTCCTCCATGGATGCGCTAGCACTTGGGCTCTGTCAAGTCTTTGTGCTTCTTAGATATTCAAACCCTGATGTCAATCCCAGAGCCCTACCACCTTGGGCTCTGATACCATAAAGGAAGAATAAAATAGAACATAAGAGAATAGATATAGAGAGAAGGGGGAGCAATGCTTCATGTGTTAATGCTCAGGTGTGGATTACATTTAAAGTGTTCTTATGAACATTTATGAAACTGTCAACTAACTCATAACTGCGAACCAACTCATAACAACCAACCCACCTTCAACTGTTATGACCATTACATACATTCTAATATTATCAACCTTCGACTGAATGGCACCTTTAGGGAACTGACTTTGAGTACCATAGAAATTAATGACTAATAATTAATGGGGGATGCTTCCAAGAGCATCCCATAATGTGGATTCATTTAGAAAAGGTCACAACGCCAGGGACAATACAAGGGTTATTTGATGACTAATGCATGATACTTGAAGGATCTAGTGATTGCCGTTACTGTGGCCTTGTAAATTGCAAAATGGTAAATATCTCCTTGTAAAAATGTTCTAAGTGCTTTTTAGAGTGGAATTGGAGTATATATGATTTGGGAATGTATAAATAAGGCACAAATAGAAGCACTGACACACCAATGCAATCCAAAGAAAGATTAGGCTAGAGTTTCTCACAGAGTGTGCAAATGAGATGCGAGAACAAAATAATCAATGGCTAGCAGATGGTTGGAAAATTGATTGTGGTTCTGTTGTAGTGAAAATTTTCCATCCAATTTGTCACTACCCATTTGACCAAATTTCAATGTTTAATCTTATGTAATGCAAAATTTGACTCCACAACTTGATGGACAATGCAACACTACAGGGGCGTTCACATGGAACAGATTTTGAAGATGACATTTGTGGGCTTAAGCTAAAATTAATTGACTTTATCATTATTATTATTTTAGAATTAATTGATTTTAATTAAAGTCGTAAAAGAATGCCATGGAATAGCTATGTTTTGGAGTCACTGAGTAAATTAATCCTTTTTAGAATTAATTATATATTTTGAATGTGCAAGCACAAGTGCATTTATTGTTGTAAAATGCCCAAATAATTAAAAAAAATATGGGCCAACTCTAGTTAGAGTAAAATTATCTTTAGGTTGAGTTAGTGCAAATAATGATTTTTCTACTTTCCTTGGGGGAAAAGGTATTGTACAAAAGAGAAAATTCGGATTATCGCTAGGGGGGTTCTTCTTTCTTGGAAGCTCTTGGAGAAGAGCTAGCTACACTTTATATGTAGACTGTGCCTTTCAAAATATGAGCAATGGAATGCAAGCAAGCAGGTGATATCAATTTTTGGCTTTATGGGTTTTGATGCTTTGTTTGTGAATTATATATTTCTATTTATAGATAGGGAAACTATTAAAATTCTGCACTTTTCTTAGTTGTGTGCAACTCACGGTGTTTCCAAACTTTGTGTTGAAAACCCTATGTATGGGCTTTGTATCGAGTATAATGAGGAGACTTTGTGATGGCTTCAAGTAAACCTTTTGTGCCAATTATATTTGTTCATATTTTCGTTTTTATGCGAGGCTAAATTTGTGGCCATTTTATTTTATTTTGAGTTATTCCTGCAGTTCTCTGCATTCATTCCGTTGTGGGTTTCTCACCTTCACCTCCATTCTTTTTCCATTTTCAGCTTCCACTATTTCTCAATTTTGTTTCCTTTTTTGCTTTCTGGTTAAAAGTACACAAAAACCCAAAAAACATATTATCCTACAAGGGAGTTGTCCCTCTCAAACACCGAGGAAAATCACCATTGCCATAGTGATTTATCCATCTGTTGTCAAATTTGTGTAGCTCCCCATTGGGCGAGTCACAAAACCAATCAAAACACAAGCGACATAAAATCCTGCCAATAGTTTTTGGCGGCTCTGCTAGGGAATGAATGATGCCTTTGATTTCTAAAACTTGAAGGGAATCTTCCCCTTTCAAAAGACGATTGACGACTGTTGAATTGAAGCTCAGAAATGATGGAACATAGCCCATGCTTTTGATATTTTGAGCTTTGCTATTGCTGCTCAATGTTTGATTTGTGATTGTGAAACTTGGTAGCATGGATTGTTGGTGGCAAAGAGAAGAAAGAAATAAGAAAATGATCATAGAGCAGCCTGAATTAAGGGCTGATTGGGTTCTTGCAAATGATGGTACGGTAAAAAATGTCTTCGTCTTTATGTTTGTTTTCAAAGAAAATTCAATTCGTGAAATTGTTGATCCCAAAGAGTGTAGTTTTTGAAAGATTTTTATGGAGTGGTACAAATCAAGCAAAGAGATATTTTCCCACTTAAAAACTTGCACAAAGTGGAGCAAATGCAAAACGAAGAAATTCTTGGTGTCGAACATGAAAATAAAGAGAATCTTGATAATTCAGTCCAAGAAAAATAATTCATGGAAGAGTGCTTTGCAAAGTCATTTTCAGCCTCCTTCCAAGAACATGAGACAAATCACAAGCATGGTGCGCTGCACACCAGTGAAGAGAAGATGGGCAACGAGGTTTAGCCCAAGTACAAATTGAAGAAGATGCAAGCAACAATCATCAAGAAGATTTTGGGAATTTTGAGTGCTAGGAGGTTTTAGTCCCAAGCCCACCTTTTGATTCATCTAGAGATGATTTGGTTCAGCTATTCATGGTAGAAAAACCACAAAAGCAGCCACAAAGCAATTATTTTGGAGGTATGTGTCATGTTGTTTACAATCCGGATATTTATTTGAAGCGTACTTCTTGCATTCACGAGGCAGATGTGTGTCATAGGTTTTTTTATGGATGCAAGTGACATTTATATTTCGGCTATCCATAAGTTTGTGAATCCATATTTGTTTTCCTGCACATGCCTCATGTTTTCCTTGTAGACACAATGAAAACAATGCTGATGTTGTTTCTCATGTCCTTTTCAAAGCTGTCCTCAACCTGTCAAAACTCGTCTCGCTAAGGCTCATATTCTGCACAACCTTTGAATGACAATGTTTAGTTCTGCTGTCTTTTCTTTCCCCTTGTAGATAGTTTACTTTTTTGTACAATTTTGGCATGTGTATTTCCCTTCTGTTTTTCTGTTGTGTGTTTTTGTTTCAATAAATGCAATGCCACTTGTTTGTGGTACTTTCCCCTTTTCTCGCGTTTGTCTTTTGTGCTTGCAAAATGTTTGTGGTTGTGCTCTTGCTAGAAATTTCCCGGTTTGTAAATTTGAGTATTTGGAGGGACTAAAGTGGCCAAGGCAGACATTGCTTTGGAAGCTTAGATGAATTTATTTGAGAATTCCATCTCTCTTGGTGAGAAGATTGATAAGGATGGATCTTAGAAGAAGGAACAACTGTCGTACTTCTTGTAGATCATGTAGTTTTTGAACCTGTTATTTGTTTGCTTCACCCAAATTCAAAGTAAACTGTCTCTCTGGGTACTCAAGACAAAACAGTAGCAGCAGTAGTGGGATTTCAGTAAGATGGAATTCAACATGCTTGTTTCAGCTTTTGGAAAGCAGGGTGATACTGAAAAGACATAATGTTTTGAGATCTATGACAAAGTCTGGTTTTTCATTGGATGTTGTAAGTTATACAGCGTTTGTGGAAGCATATTGAAGGTGCAGCTGATGACTCTAAAATCACAGACACCATTCACAGGATGGATGGCATCATGGTGGATGGATTGTAAAGATGATTTTCCAAGACACCATCAATATTTGGTTCTGGTTGGTTCAAATGATTATGTTGCTTTATTTCACACACACTTGGAAGGATGCATGGGTTGCTAAGGATAAACAATTTTGGTACATAGTGACATTTACATTATTTGGGCTATTGTTCTACTGATTTAACCTATTGCATTGCATCCTAAGATGAATGACAGCGTTTTACCCAGCTTAATTTTCCCTCTTTGGACTATAGCATGGATACTCATAATAATGTAATAGAAAGGGAAGTTCTGTAACATCAAAATTGTGTGCAAAGGCAGTTCGGGACTCATGTCAATAGCTTGTTAAGCCCCTATTTGATGTCTTTTTATTTTCAGCTATTTCTGTGTCTTATCTCTGCTGTGAGTATGTAAAGGATTATTACTATGATGCATCAAAAGCTGGATAACTACTCACATCTCAATAATGATGAAGCATTGGCATGTGTCCTACGAGAGATAGAAGACCCTGAGGATGTAACTCACATTATGGCAGCCATAGTTCACATAACCAGTTGGGGCGAGTACTTGCCAAGGGCCCAAAATGGGTAACCGGCGGTTATTCGACTCGCTCGGTCGAATAACCGACAAAGGCAAAAAATACTTGAATTTATAAAAATAACATTTTTTTATATAAATTACAGAAGCAAAATAGAAGAAATGAGTCCGTAAAACATAGGGGAAGTGTTTTCTATTAGATATGAATACATAGAAAGTACAAAATTGCATAATCATGTGAATACAACAAAGTCACAAAGTACGAACTACAATGATATTTTTAGACGTATAGTTTTATATAATAATCTACAAGACTACAAGTACAAATTACAATAAACTATAATTTTCTCTTCTCTGCTCTCTAGAAAAATAAGGGTGACAAAGAAACTCTATTCTTCCCATTCGGTTGCCTTGCCTCGCTTTGTCTAAAAGGCTGCACTTGCCCTTATGGCTCCACCTCTGCCTCTGCCTCATCTCCAAGGATGTTCTTCAATCCAATCTCTCCTCTTGTTGCTTCAACTGCACCCTCCATAGCTTGCCTCTCGAAATCAACAATCTCCTCTGTGAACATGGGGTCTTCCTATGCAATCCAATTGCTGTAGGGATCGATATCATCTGGATCGATAGGTTCCACTGATGCATTCTCCAACTTCTTTGTGCGAAGACGAAGGTTGTATTGCACAAAAATCAAGTTATTGAGACATCGTTGGCTCAACTTGTTGTGGTTTTTCATTTGAATTGAGTCAAACACACTCCAATTGTGCTCACATCCAGAAGTGCTACAAAGTTGAGATAAAATTCGGAGGGCTAGCCTTTGAAGATTTGGGGTATTTTCACTCCAATCTTCCCACCACGACCCTGCAAACAAGATATTCAAAACTTTGTAAGAAATTAATAATTGTAAATTTGTAAATATGTAATTGGTAAGGTACAAGTAAAGACTTCATTTTGTATTACCTGGTGACTGCGTGGCTCTCCCTCGGATAGTTAGTGCTGAAAAAAAGAGCCTTCATTTTGCCTGTTTATGGTTCTGCAACTCTGTAATAATGAAGTCTCTCACTTCAACATCAAGTGTCATACTCTCAATGCATGTTGAGAGCCCTTCCATAACCTCTCCACTAGCATTTGTGAAGCCATCAGAATAGAAAAATTTGGGGTTAAGGTAGTACTCCGCTGCATGGATGGGTTGGTGGAGTTGATTGTTCCACCCCCGATCAATCAACTTCTAAATGGGATCAAATCTGACACGATCCTCTCTATAATAATTTCGGACTACCTCTTTGGCCCTATCCATGGCCTCATAAATATATGCCATTGGATTTGACTTTCCATTCACCAATCGCAAAACCCTCACCAAAGGCTCTCACAACTACAAAGTTACAAACAAATTAAAGTTAATGTTACAAACTTATAGATATATTATAAAATAAATTCTTTAAATTTAAAAAATTGAAAGCAAGGGAAACAACTTGAAATTTAAATTGCAATTTCAAGTTGCCTTGACGATCTCTGTAGCTCTCGTTTCGAAAGCCTCACTAAAAATTGTCTTCGAAACCTTCACCCCATTAGTTTTTTTGGAATAAGATGACTCCATCCATGCTTGAGAGACAAACATCTGCTTCAAAGGAGTCAACAAGCTGCAAATACTTTGCAATGTAAAAAAGTTCATTGCAAACCTGGTGACCCCTGCTCGAACAAGCTCGTTTTCTTTGGTTTGCCCTCTCATCAAGTTGACAGCCCAAGGGTGATTGTAGATATATTTAGTTATTTTTCTAGTTTTTTTTACCACTGGTCGCACTCAATCAAGTTTGCCTATGTCCTCCAAAAGAAGGTCAAGGCAATGGGCCGTACAAAGTGTTCAAAAGAGAGATGAATGTCTCTCCTTAAGAAGTCTCTTAGCCGCCACATATGCTACTGCATTGTCTGTGATAATTTGGACAACATTCTCGATGTCTACCTCTAAGACAACTTCCTCTAGCATTAAGCTCAAAGTTTATGTATTTTTTATTTTACTTGATACATCAATAGACTTTAAAAAAAATTAGCTCACCATTTGAAGATGCCAAAAAGTTGTTGAGGGTGCGGTTCTTTCCATCTGCTCATCTATCAGAAAGAATGGTGCATTCAAATTTATGTCACAACCTCTTATAATCTTCAACAATCACCTTTGCATTTTCTATTGCATTTTTTAACAACTTTCCACTCAAGTCTTTTAGAAATGGTGCTTTATACCCTTTCCCTGCAACTGTCAAATCTGTAACCAAATATTCTTAGTACAGGCTCCTTGTTGAGCACATATTAATACTGAGAGAGGGGGTGAATCAATATTAGATATTTTTTTCTTTTCTAACATTTAATTACTTATTCCAATTAAGATATTCAAAGTAATCAAATCACAACACAAGATAACACAATGCAAAGTGACACCAGATATACGTGGAAACCCTTTCGAGAGAAAACCACGGAGAAATCTTTCTCAATATAAATATTTGTAGGCACCAACCTACTGGAACACCAACTCCAAAACAATTTTGTAGGCACCAACTTACAGGAGCACCAACTCCTCTTGCCGAACACCAACTCAGCAAGAGACACCAATCTCTTCAAAATGAAGGCACCAACCTTTTTATAAGAATCACTCTTCTATCTCTGATTTATTGCTAACACAACGGATGATAGAACATTGCTTTATTTCCTTTCAATTTGATCTACACTTGAGTGTTTTCTTTGTTATTCTCTGTCTTATACTTGTTGGTTTTTCTTTTCAATATTCTCACAAAATTCTGCTTTCAAATATTTTTTTTCATCTTTTATTTCTTGCACTTTTGAACTTACAAATTTGCCACTCGCTATGCACTTATTTATAACCCACGAAAAGCTACAAATTAAGGTCATGACTTTTCAAACGAAAAGGTCCATTCGAATAGTCACAACTCCAAATCAAGTCAGCGAAAGTTGGGGACCATTTTACCCTTAAAAATTGCTTTGAAACCTTAGCCATAATTATCTCTTTAAGCCCATTAGACAGTTAATTTATCTTCGATTCCACGCAAAGATATGACCGTTATTTGCACGATTAATTGCCTCAATCAAATTAAATATTCTTTATTTAATTTAATTTTTTTATCGAAACACTTTGCCATCAATCAGATTCACAATTACTCTTTGACATCAATGACAATATTTCCAACATTCCTTGCCACGTTGAAGAGAAGGTTAAAGTACCAAAAATTTGTGCATGTTTTATCTACTTTTGCATGCGTCTACTTGTTTCATCTTGTAGTTTGGAGTGAAGGTTGTGTCCCGGGTGTGTCTTTAGGCACAATAAAAGAGTGTAACTGAGTCGAATTTGGTGTAGATGTGCCATGGCGCTTGCGTGGACCACGACTAGATCCCACAATTTTTGTTATCGTTGTTGTTTCTTCCTCTGTTGATGTGGCACCAATGGTCGCTGTTATGGTTGCTTGTATCCTTGACCTCTTTAGTTTTTTTCGTCCATTGATGCAAGCTCCGCCATCATATCTTGTTTTGCCTCTTCAGTGACATTGAGACAAGGGGCGACATCACGGCAAGGAATGCATGAAAGATGGTACTTCATACGATTGATGTCTCTTGACATCCTCTTCGAGCAAAAGTTGTAAATTGAAATCGTCTGGAATATTCCAACCCGCGTGGTATACTTCCAAGCATCGGTGCGAGCATTAGGGAGAGCCGATTGGTTACCACTGATTGAATCTGAGCTTGATGCACTACCAGATGCTATTGTTTGCTAATGGATAACCTGCAAAATACAAACATATTAAAAATAACATAAAAAAATAAAAACATTCAATACGAATTATTAATTAAAATACTATAAATGAATTATAATTATAAACTATAAAATGGAAATTAAAATACATTTATGATTTACAATTTTAACAAATTATAATCCATAACGGTTTTTGTTAAAAACAATAAATACATTGTAATGATATATCACGGAAACTAAACATAATGCCAATGGTTAAAAAACATTTTTAATCAATTTTTTTTAAAAAAAAAGGCATAAATTGTAAATGCTAAACACAAAAATTTAACGGAATGCATGAAATTAAAACGGAATGCATCAAATTTGTATACTAAGCATCAAAAATATTTATCAAACATGTTTTTAATTAAATTACAATTCTTTTATATACTTGGAAATTTTAAAAAATAAAAAATAAAAAATGCATGAAATTTGATGGAATGCATGAAATTAAAACAGAATGCGTCAAATTTGTATACTACGCATCACAAATATTTATCAAACATGTTTTTAATTAAATTACAATTCTTTTACATGCTTGGAAATTTAAAAAATAAATAAATAAAAAAATACACTAACCAGGGAATCTTTGTTCAATTTTTTTCAATCTGTTCTTGAATGCTCCAAATCTTGTGTGAATGAAATATGAGGAGGTGTGTTGCATTTTATAAGACTATATTCCACGTATTTTCTGCATTTTTTGAGTGTTTGGAGAGAAACTTGCAGTTTCCCAGCGGTTCCGTGGGACGCAGAACAGGTAGTAACCAACAGTTACTTGCCGGTTATTTTTTTTTTATGGGCTGGGCTGTTTCAAGCGGCTGTTATTCGCGGAGGGGAATTTCCGGCGAGTAACCGACCAACCAGTGGTTACTCGCTGGTTATTCCATCCATGATGGCAGCTATTCATATTGAAGAGTTTATTACAATATGGTTACAAATCAACAAGTCTTGTCTTGTTTGGGTCTGAAAGATGAAGGTTTGATAATTGTGGAGCTGGTTGATAGTGCTAATGCAAGTGCGTCTGCTTCTATAGAACCAAAATCTGAAGGGGCCCATACTGGGTTTGATGTTGAGAATAACAAAATTATGACAGGTTTTTTTTCGGCAAAAGCCATTGAAGATGGTTAAATCTTTGATGCACCAGATGTATGGAAGAGCTTCAATCCATAGAGATAAACCCTGAATGCAGCATGCCAACAGAAATAGTACAAGTCATGGATGCACGAATCAAACATACAATGAACCATACAATCACACTCTACAAGGTTGTCATATAGATGATAAGATACCTAAGCTGCAGAATATTTTACACACTTTCTTAAGTTGATGCAATGGGGTGCACTACTTCTCAAAGAGGATCTAGGAGTTTGATCCTTGTGCGCCAATCCATGGCTCCACCAAATCGTGTGCACCAACTCATGACTCCAACAGCTGATGTGCACCAAGCAACATTGACATCATGGCACTATGAGCTACTGTGGTCAATACCACAACATAATTCTGTGGCTTCATCACATTGCAAGAGACCTTGTTTTTGGCTCTGGGTGCTTACAGTCCTAAAAGAGATTTAGAGACTTAATCCTTAGATGCTACCAGAAAATGAGAAAGCAGATTGAAATACGTCTATGTAAAATCCATGAAGGGAAGTTGAAATATATTCAATTATTTTGTTACAGCTTGCTCATGCTATATACCATGATGTGCACGTCTAACTTCTTGATTATCTTTTTAGTGCAGTGGTTGCAGCCGCTGTGACTCATGCCTTCAAAGAATGCAATTGACAGGTGTAAAGTCAAATCTCCAACCTTGCCTGCATCCTCCCTGCCCGAGCCAAAACGTGGTCTGTTGTAATTGTAATTTCCTTGATAGATGTGTATATCAATAGTTAGAAGCATGCAGGAGGCGTGAATTTATTTAAGATATTCTGTAAACCATGTGCTGGGTGCCATGTTCCATTCAGGCATTTTGTCAAACAGTTAATGTGCATTTAGGCAGTTTGAGGTAATGCAAACTCCTAGAATTTTTTTTTTTATTGATATCCGGATATGCACAAAGCGAGTTTATTGAATTGTATGTGAAGAATTGTAAAAGCAAATGCGCAAATGCCGTGACCCTGCCAAGCATCCCCCTTGCTTCCAGCTTGATCATGCAATTTCATTGAAGCATTTTTTCAAACAATTCATGTGTCTTCAGAGCATATCATAATGGAGCGAAAGCATTGGATGGCCTTTTGGTAAATTTTGTGAACAGTGTTGTTTGGCAGACCATAAAACTGCAGGTCTGAATCCATCGCCACTGTTATACCAAAATAAATGTGAAGCTTGGTGGGCAGAACTCACTATTGGTTGATGAGAAAAGAAAATATGAGGATGGAAGGCAAATCCTGATGAGTTTGATTCAATTCAGATAGTATGCTCATATTTTGTGGTGGTTTGAAACATTGTATTTGTTGATTGCTGATACAAATGGCCATGTGAAACAAATTCTGATTCAGTCTCTTTGCAAGTCTCAACTCAAATAATCAAGATCATCATATTCCGTTGTGCACAAAGTGAATTCTACCTCTGCCTGCCATTATGGGCTGCCTTATCATGGTGGAGATTCATGTCCAATCCGTTGGGCCAGTCAGGTTGTGAAAGCACGATGGAGCGAGGACGGAGAAGCGCATGTTGTGCGCCCAAGAGGTTGGGCAGGATGTGCCTCGAAAGTGCGTAATATGCGAACCGTGGCTAAAGAGAGGAAAACCGCATGACATGCTCAAAATGATGGGATGCGCGGATCAAGAGAATGTGCAAAGCACAAGGACGCGAAAGTGTATATAAAAAATATTGATTCTATTTACAATGCCTAATAAGTGCCAATGGAAATTTATATTGATGGGATTAATTTCAAAGTTTTGGTGTTTATTGGTGATGTCATGGATTTTTATTCGATGAGGGCAACCATGCATCGATTCAATTTGGGTTTTAATAGTTGCTTGAAGCAAAGAAGGGCGGAAGCAAAGAAGGGCCAATGGGACTGAAGGAGGTGTTACATAAATCTAATACATAAAGGTAGTGTCAAATGCATGTCCAAGAGATACAAAGATAGACAGTTCAAAACAATAGTGTCGCATTTTGCACAGTTGACCTTTTTGGTCGTGGCAGATGTTTGGAGGAAGTCATCAAAGCACCAATCGAGTCGAAGAAGTCAAATGAACCCTGCCAATATCCATATTAAAAACTTGCGTTTTTAAACACAAAGGAAATTTGTCCTCATATATTCTTCCGAGCATCTTAAAATGTCCAAATTTTTCATTTTGGTGTCTCAAAATTAATGGCCTTGATTGATTTTGCACACTATTTCAATGACATCTTGAGCATCCGGAGTCCATTTTGACTCTCGTTCGAAGCATCAAAAAGCTCTTTCAACAAGCAACTGCACGATAATTAGTATATGGCCTTCAAAAGTCAAAATCAACAAGATAATCTTTTGTCGCACCTTCTCAAGCAAATAGGTGAGTAGACCAACAGGAAGAATATTCAAGGCAATGATCTGGCCTGACAGTGTGTGTTCATTCTCATACGATTGGGATAGGCGAATTGGCTACCATTTGGTCGGATCAGGGCATGAATGTGTGCTGCATGCCAATACACGGAGCTCCAATAAAGCAAATAGGTGGAGCTCGCAAGACAATGATTTGGTCCAACAACACGTGTTCATTCCCATACGATTGGAATAGGTGAATTGGCTGCAAGTTGGCTGGATCAAGATATACGAGTGTGCTACATACTATTCACAGGGTGGATAAGGCACTGGTCGCCAATGAGATTTGGGGTTCTCTTGCATTCTGCAAGGGAATGCAGTAAAACAGTCAGAGCCAACTGTTGTAGTGAAAATTTTTCATCTAAATTCTCATGACCCATTTGAGCAATTTTCATTGTTCAATTTTTTGTAATGCAATATTTGACTCCACAATCCAATGGACAAGGCAACACTATAGGCGAGTTCACATGGAACGGATCTTGAAGACGACATTCGTGGGCTTAAGCTAAAATTAATTGCCTTAATCGATTTTTTTTTTTTTTTTAGAATTAATTGATTCTAATTAAAGTTGTAAAATAATGCCATGGAGTAGCTATGTTTTGGAGTCATTGAGTAAATTAATTCTTTTTAGAATTAATTATATATTTTGTATGCGCAAGCACAAGTCCATTTAATGTTGTAAAATGCCCAATTAATAAAAGAAAACATGAGCAAACTCTAGTTAAGAGTAAAATTAGCTCTAGGTTGAGTTAGTGCAAATAATGACTTTTTCGACTTCCCTTGGGGGAGAAAGGTCTTGTACAAAAGAGAATATCCGGATTATCACCAGGGGGTTCTTATTTCTTGGAAGCTTTTGGAGAAGAGCTAGCTGCAAATTTATGTGTGGGCTATATACTTTTCTAGATAAGAGCAATGGAATGCAAGCAAGTGGGTGATGTCAATCTTTGGCTTTGTCGATTTGAATGATTTATTGTTTATAAATTTTGTTTTTCTATTCATAGATAAAGAAGCCATTAAAATTTTGCACTTTTCTTGGTTGTGTGCAACTCACAGTGTTTCCAAACTTTGTGTTGAAAAACTTGTGTATGGTCTTTGTATCAAGTGTATCGAGGAGACTTTGTGCTTTCAAGTAAGCCTTTTGTGCCAATTACAACTATTGTTCATATTTCCATTTTTGTGTGAGAGGAAGAATTTATAGTCATTTTATATTATTTTGAGTTATTTTGGTGGTTCTCTGCATTCTTTCACTTTCATTATTCATCCATATGATTAACTTCTTCACTGACTCTCTCCAGTCCCATCCTTGCTCCCCCGTCCCTGCTCCTGTCTCGTCTCTGCTCTCGTCCCATCTCGTTCCTACTCCCATCTCGTTCCTACTCCCATCTCGTTGACCCTGCTTCGTTGACCCTTCCCATTGACCCTCCCATCGGCCTTTCCTTGTTGACTGTGTTTTTGTTGACCCCCGTCACTGTTGTGCCCTCCTGTCATGAGTTTGGTTTGGTTCCTTGCGATTCTTGCATGGCCTTCTTCCACGATGCTTACAATCTTCTCTGTCTGCGGGGCGTTAGGGCATGAGAGTCTTTCAAATCGTGAAGACCATTCATGAGAGAAAAAAACACGATTTTGATTGAAATCGTGACTTCCAGGGTCCTTGCTCAAGCACTGGTATTTCTACACTAGAATGGAAGAATGGAAGTGACGACATTGCAAACAATTGCGATTTTCATAAGATTGTGAATTGTAGAACACAATAAAAAACACGATTTATAGGTAGAGTTGTGATTCAATTTGCAGAAGGAACAGACTGATCATCAAACCATACTAAGGCACGAATTTGCAGAGATAAAATTGTGAGTTTTTGCCATAATTTTCAGCGGCAAGTGTAAAGGAACAGATTTGTAGACTATTGAATAACTATACTGGGCATTTTTGAGTTTGCTGCCAACTGTTTGATGAAATTCCAGAGCATATTTTAACTACATTGGGCATTCTTGGGTCTGCTGTTGGGTCGTGACTGAGTCAATCCTTGATGCCCTGTAGCATCTCATTCTCCAGTCCTCTCTCCATCTCACCCTTACAGGGTATCCCTCCAACACAAATGCTTTCAAACTAGGCAGATATGGATCCCTAGGCAAATGTTGCAGACAACCTCAAAATGATAGCAGGTATTCAAAAATCAGATCGACAAAACTTCAAGAACTTCAAGGACAGCGTTGATATTGTACAAGAATTGCTCAACAAAGAACAACGGATGGAAATTGTGAACCGGGCTCTTCACACAGAAGTGCGTGTTCTCACCAACCAGATTGCAGCCGTTGAATTCGAAAATGCTATTTTGAAAGAAAAGGTTTTCAGCAGCGTGGACAATCTCAATTCTCCCAATGACACCATACAAGCTGCAATTCTTGATTTAAAAAATCAGCATGAGGAGATTAGACTACAACAAGCCTCCTTCAAACAAGAAACATAATCACATATTCAATCATGGGCACGGGTGGTTAGTGGCAAAGACAGTACCTCCCCGCCTATGGCTGCTGTAGAGAAGGTTGCCCAAGCCAAACTAGTGGAGGAACACACTAGGCACGAACGTGAGTTGAACCTTAAGGTAAGGGGGCTCCCCTCACCCCAATCATCACAGGACCCCTTGGCGTTTGGGAATTCATTCATCAGAGACATTCTGGGTATTCAAGATATTAATCTGGATCGTGCTTGGCTGGGATACGAGTCTACCCTCTTTCTCCGGTTCAGTTCAGCAGCAGATAGACTCAGGGCTCTTAGGGCCAAAAAGCTATTATATTCTCTTCCTAATAAGATCTTCCTTGATGAAGATCTTACCAGGTCACAGGTAGTCGAGCTCAAACGCTACAGGGAATTGGTTATGGCAACACGAAAGGCGGGAAGTGGGTAGTTATCAGGAACCTTTGAGCGATAATCAGAGTCACCTTCCCTCCTAGATGAGAATCTTGACTTGGGACTTCCAAATGACGGGCCAGGTGGGAGAGGCGACAGAGTACGAGCATATTTATTAGGTGTTGGAACGGTAATGGCTCTTTTTGGTCTTCACCCGACCTTATACATGATGCTTTCGGATCCGCGCGCATCCTCTTCATCACGGAGACTCACGAGAGTCCTGTGCGGTCTCTCCCTGGTATCACGAGATGTCAGTGGTACTCTGCTTGTAGGCAGGAGACTAGGAGTTCAGGCGGTGTCAGAGGTTCGGGAGGTGTAGCATGTTTGTATAGAGATTCCCTCTAGAGCAGGATATCTTTGGTCGTCAAAGATGAGTTTGCCAGGTTCATATGGGTCTGTATTCGGGGTGCTGCCTATCAATCCAGGGATATAAACATTGCAGTATGTTATTTCCCTCCAGCCTCCTCCCCATATGCCAACCAAAATGGTCCTAACGGTGATCCTTTAAGTGACTTGTACAATAGCATTGCTCAGTATTCAGTGGTTGGGGAAGTCATCCTTCTGGGTGATTTCTCTCCACGATCGTTCAAAGGATATGTTATGCACTCAGGCGGTGGATCCAAAGATAGTTGACCTGCATAGGGCTTCAGAGGATGATTTAGGGCCCCTCACAGTGTATGGTCGGCACCTTTTGCAACTTGGTGAATCACATGAGTTATCGATACTCAACGGGATTGCCTGCTTTCTCGAGTCTCATTCCTTTACTTGTTGACCTCATGTTGGGGGTGCTAGTGTAGTGGATTATGTCCTTTCTAGCCAAAACTCCTTGTCACTGGTCAGCCATGGCCCATTTCTCTATTTCCCCCATTCCTCTTGCCGATCATGTTCTTCTCTCTTTATCACTCCGTATTGACATTCCCCCTCCTGTCACTACTCCCCCTCATGGCCTCCCTCGCACCATTTTTCGATTTGACGAAGGGGATCCTGACACCTTTTCCTCCCACATTCGGTAACTTCTCCCTTCGGAGTCCCAGTTCTTTTCTCTGGATAGTGTCGCGACCAAGTATGCCCATCCGTCGTCCATCATTTGGGAAGCTTCCCTCATGTCCTTCCCTAGCTCCACCCAGTCTTCCTCCACTTCCCACCAACAAAAAACTTGCCCTATGAACAAGTGGTATGATGATGAGTGCAAATCCCTACACTGCCAATTACGACATACTTTTATCCAGACCCACCCCTCTTATCCCACCTTGAAAACATCCTACCGCTGTCTCCTTCGCCGCAAAAAATGCCTCTTTATCTCCCAACGTAGACGGACTTTATGTGCGTCTCTCGGGCATTCTCCTAAGCAGTTTTAGGGCACCATTTTCCCTTGCCATTCTCCTCTTCTTTTAGAGTTTAGCCCCAAATCCATGCTCTCTCACACTTCCAATCTTTATGATATTCCTGGACAACCACTTATCTAGGTTGATAATCCATCATCTTCTTGCCACTTGTTCACATACAAAAATATCAAAGAGGTAGTTAGAGTGATGAATAGTAGCAGGGCAGTGGATGAGGAGGTGTTCCAAACTGAATTCTTCAAGTATGGTTATGGGGTGCTTGGTAGCTATTTGACTGACCTCTTCAACCATGTTGTATGCTCTGGGTTTCCGTAGGCTTGGTCGCATCATACCATTCACCCCATGCACAAATTGGGCCCCTGCTTGGATCCCAACAAATATAGGACAATTATGGTGGTTCATACATTCTCCAAACTTTATGCTACAGTCCTCCATATGCAGCTTTCCGAGGAGTTAGAGCGCAGGCACCTTAGAGCTAGGGGGCAAGCAGGTTTTCGTCCGGCTCACCAGACTATTGATCATATCTTTACTCTCCGTGCTGTCATTGAGGAGGCTCGCCATCACTCGTTAAAAGTTTATTGTTGCTTTGTAGACTTTCGAAAAGCTTTTGACTCGGTTCCACGTGTGGCACTTTTTCAGAGACTCAGAGACATTGGTATTTTCGAGAGCTTTCTCACTGCCATCATGCATCTATATGAGATTGTTTTGGGTCACCTTCGCATAGCCCACGGGGAATTGAATTTCATCAGGAGTACCATTGGGGTCAAACAAGGGTGCACCCTGTCCCCAACTCTCTTTGGGATATACATAGATGAGCTCGAGTCCTTCCTCCATGAGCATATCCAGGACAACGATGGGTGCCTACTTCATTAGGTTTTGATTTCCATCCTTTTGTTTGCTGATGATGTGGTCCTCTTGGCCTCCTCTCCGGATTGGCCGCAGAGATAGCTGGATACGTTAGCCTTGTTATGCGACCTTTGGCAGTTGACGGCTAACTTGGGTAAAACCAAGGTTATGGTCTTCAATGGCTTGAAGACCTCGCACCTCCACTTCTTTAGGGGTGAGGAGATCGAGATCACCAACACATATACCTACTTGGGCATTCCATTTTCTGGCCCGCGTTTCAGTTTGAGACAAGCCCTTCAGCCTTGTGTTAATAAGGGTTATGGATCCTTAGCCCTCCTTAAGAGATAGTGCTTTCGCCACCACTTCCAGGACATCTCCAAAATTTCCCTCATTGACTCCCTCATCAGGCCCACTGTTCTTTACGACTCTGTTGTTTGGGGGCCCTCCTTACTAGTGGTTGACTGGGATTTTGCAGAGAGGGTCCAAACACTTCTCCTTCGCTGATTTATCAGGTGCAAGCATACTGCCCCCAAACACATTATTTTGGCTAAGTTTGGAGCTCGTCCTTTCAGATTGGAGACCATGTTTGCCCTGATCTCTTTCCTACACTGCATTCGAGGCTTCTCCGATTTCGTTGAGGGGTGGGACAAGTCCTTGTACTTGGCGTATTGTTCATCAGAGGCCATTGCTCGTTCAAATTCTCTTCACCGTGGTCATGGTTGGTACGTTGAGGTTTTTGACCTCTTAGGGACAGTGGGCACTCAGATGGATCGTCTTCCTCCTTTCCAATATTCCTTGGACACACCGGGCCACCTTCCACCTACCAGACAGGTAACAAACAAGATCATTAGAGAGGATATTTATAGGTAGTTCGTTCACACCACTTGGGTGAACCCTTAGGGGGACTCTGCCCTAAAATGGCCTTTTAGGTTGAGCACTTTTTGGAGTTGAGTGACAATCTCATTATTCGTCCTTAGTATACTCTTCGTCACTGGATGCATGCCCCTCGCATCCCCCTGGGCCAGATTAAAGTAGGTTCTCATAGACTCTGGTGCAAGACGGATCACCACCTTGATCGTTCTGATAGGATTTGCCAGCTGTGTTGTCTCCAGAAGACTGAGACGGAGACACACTTCATCTTTCATTGCCCCATTTACTATGAGATCAGAGGCAAGTTCTACTGCCTATTCAGGGGAGCATAGGCTCTTTCTAATTTCTTCAGGTATGAGGATCAAAAGTGCTTGGCTTTATACATACAGGAGGCTCTGAGGCTTCGTGAGCACACACTTCAGCCACATTCCAGACCAGATTTTACTTGGCGGATCACTTCCTTCTTCGCAGTACTACCTTCAGTGAGAGGCACTAAGCACAACTGTGAGGCGAACTCTGTTTCTTACTCTAGATTTGTTCGGCCTAGAGATACCTTCCATAGTTCCCCGAGCCATCATAGCCAGGCCCATATCAGGTCTTGCACCAGGAGACAAACTAGATGTACTAGGACTTTGAGATATAGCACGGTGTCCAGACAACAACATAGTAGGCGGCCTCCGCACTCTACTGCCTCTTCATTTGGTTGTCATTCCATCGAGAGTTTCTTTCTTCCAGTCGGCCTCGGATGTTAGGAGAGTTGGAGACTTTCCCCATTGCTTCTCCTTGGCCATCTTCTCTTTCTTCTTCTCGTTTGCATTGCCACCCTCGGTTTTGGGTTCATGGGATTGCTCTTTTCGGTTTTGGCACTTTCTTTGGCTTTGTACTTTTCTTTTCTTTCTTGGGAATCTTTTGGTTCTCCCACTTTGTACTTGCACACGTTATGTACAGTCCCTTTGACCTACTTTTGTGGTCATTCACGTTTGACATTAATATATTTATCTTATCTTATCTTCTCCCATTTTTAGCTTCCACCATTTCCTAATTTTGTTTCCTTCTGTGCTTTCCGGTTAAAAGTACACAAACTCCAAAAAAACCATTATCCTAAGAGGGAGCTGCCCCTCTCAAACACAGGAAAATCACCATCTCCATGGTGATTTATCCATTTGTTGTCAAATTTGCGTTGCTCCCTGTTGGGCGAGTCACAAAACTAATCAAAACACAAGTGAGATAAAATTTGACAATAGATTCATATGTTCTACTGCCCATAGCTTAGATATAGCATTTTTTCATGGATGTTATCACCAACTACTCAAGCAGAATCCTTCGAGTGCCAATATCATTTCTTGCAGGATTGGATCATTTAATGTGATTTACCATGGTTGGTCACAGAAAAATTGCTATGCCCTTGGAAGGAGGATTGGTGATGAAGCTGAGCAAATAAGGGCTACAATCAAGAGGTGAAGATTCAAATGAGGACTACTATAAAATATTGATAACTGCTTCACTGCCTTGGTTTGAATAACACCAGCAGGAAATCACAAGACAAGACAATTCAAAATACGGCATACTGGCTGACCGGTCACAGTGATCATTCAATTGTTCTGGGAGGCGATTTCAATTTGTTAAAATCATCCCAGAAAAAAGGGGGCCATAGTATCAATCAAAGGCTAGCAGGTAATTTTTGAGCACTGCAGAAAATAGCTTCATAGATTTAGATTTTGTTGAGGATTTTTCACCTAGCGTAATTGGAGAAAAGGAAACATTAATGTTGCTGAATTTCTGAAAATGGGATGAACATGAACTGATAATCGTTAGCCTTTGTTTATAATCAGATCTTATCAGACAATTGGACTGTCTAGCAAAATTCCAGTACGAGGTCACTCTTTTACGTTTTAGAATATGTGGATATAGAACCTGGATATCCATTCCAAAATTAGAGAAGGGTGGATAGAGGGAAACAACATGCAAGGTCATGAAATGTATAAACTTGCTGGAAAACAAAGGCATACCAAATGAAAGCTAGAAAACTGGAATAAACAAGATTTTGGGACATGTTTCCAGCAGCTTTCTGAAACCAAGAAATTATTGGACAGCCCTTAAGCCTATAGACAAGAGAACCATTTTTAAACCATAGATGGAGAAGGAAGAACATCAGCTAATTCAAAAGATATCTGATCTTTAGAAGGAGAATATATATGTTTGAGACAAAATCACGAGAAGTTTGGATGGAGGAGGATGCTAGTAATACAATTTTTTCTCATAATACTGTGATGAAAATGAGGAATGTCTATAATATATGTGTCTCATTCTACCAGAGGGACACTGAGTATAGGGCTAAGATGAAATTTTACAATCAGCTACAAGTTGCTTTCGTAATATGCTCTCGGAACTTGATATTGATAGTGTTAATCAAGGCCAAATTACTACCCCTACTATTCGAAATTTTCCCCAGAACGGTCAGTTTCCCTATACACTGGTCAAACTGGTGAATTATAATCCAAAGGCATGAACAAAGGGATATGTAGGCAGTCAAAGTATTAAATACAGTCATGATGAGGACCTACAACAATGTTACACAATCAAGTGAGAAAGGTCTTTATCAAGATTTAGTGACAAGTGCTTATGATCATGAGGAGAATACATGAACAACCTATTTATGGGGTGAAAGACAAGCATGGAGATGAAAGTTAAGGTGGCAGCGAGTTTTCTCATATGGTTCATGTTTGGCAATGGACTGATCAAGCAACTTTGAAGAAGAATGAAGATCAAATCTGCCTTTGAACCTTCTTTAAGGTCATTGACAAGCTACAGTCCGTACAAGGGCAAGACACCTACAACAAGTTCAAAAAGCATATCTCCTACTCAAAATGGCATATATACAGTTATAAAGTTAACCTACAGGGCTATAGGAGGAATGACTTCATAAGGTGGATAGGAGTGTCATGGAAAAAGGCATATTCAAGTTCAAAAGGCCTTATATAGGGTTACTCATCATATGCACCTACAGTCAGTCACCAAAAAGATAATTCTACAAGGCCCTTTTAGGGCTATATATCGATCTTTTCTGTATGGAGTTCTAATTTGAAGGGTTTAATCACAAATGGTTAAATAGTATGGTGGTGAAGTGATTTTATACAAAAGACATGGAGGGTGTGGTTATGTTTTGAAAAGAGACCTATCCTTAAGACTAGACCTACAGGCCGGTAGGTTCACTTACAGATAAAAGCAAAGGATTAGAAGCAGGAGTACAGGGTTTTTTTTTTTAGACTTTACATCAAGTGTTTTCTTTCCCAAGTGTTGTCTTCTCAGAATTGCTTTAGGGTAAGAGTGAGAACCATTTCCTCGGACTTTTTGTCTGAGGGAAAAAAGATTTCAAAGAACTTTGCAAGAAGTCCGAAAGAATTACAAAGGGCAGGGAAAAGGTGCAATTCGAGAATCCTGAAGGGTATGTGCCCTTCGGGAAGGTTCATTACAAAAATCTCAAAGGGTATGTACCTTTCAAAAAAGTTCAAAAGGCAAAGTTCGGAGGGTCACTTAGAAAAGGCCAAAATGACACTTATTTTTTCGAAAGAAAGAACAGTTCAATTCCAAGTGTAAGTCCAGATTCAAGTCCTAGTTCTGCAAGGAAGGTAAGAAGATTGAGTGACATTTATCAAAGGAGTTCAAATCAAGCACATGAAGAAAATCCAAGAGGTGAGACACTGAATTTTGCTTTACTTACCAAGGCTGATTTTGAACCATCATGTTTTGAAGATGCATATACTAATGAGTTTGGATGCAAGCAATGCAAGAAGAGATGGATTCTATTCACAGGAATGACACTTGGGAAAATAATATCACTAGGGTGGGTTCCAAACCCTCCATTCAATCAAAACTATACAATAACTGTAACTAGGTCCTATGTTTTCATATTCACTGAAGTAGTAACAAGTAAATCAAAATATAATATAGTGCTCACCAAAGCAAACAATTGCAAATCCCGGAGCCAAAAGCAAAGTCCGAAGGGTAAGTTGAGAGATAATTCCCGTTGACAATTTGTCTGTGGAAAAACAACCAAGAAAAAGCCGAAAGAATAAATAAAGAATTGAACAATTCTTGCGGGGAAATAACCAAGAGAAAGAACAAAAGTCTGAGACAATAAAGTCTGAGAAGCAATAAAGTCCAAATGAAGAAGTTTGAAACAAATTGTCCGCGGAAAAATGACTGAGCAAAAGTCCGAGTGAAATAGTCAATCAAATAGAGATAAGTGCTGAAGAAATGCATGCACAGAAACAAGAAACCGAGAGCAAAAGGCCAGGAAATAACAAGGGATTCAATCTGAATATATCTCTCATTCATCAATATCCTTGTCCATGCAAGTAAGGGCTATTTATAATGGATTGGTCAAAGTTTCAATTGACTGTTTGACGAAATCACGCTCCTCGGTTTTCATGCAATCCAAAGCTTTCAACGTTGCAAAGTTCAAGCGGAGTTCTCCGTCCAAGATGTGGCATAGCTTTGCATGCAAGTGGAGACCATTGGAGGCTGACTGATCTTGAGCCGGAGTTGACTAGACAAGCTTGTTACACATCTTACTTGTTTTCCATGCAAAGGGGAATAATCTCTTCTTGCAACTTAGCTTTCAAACAAATCAAATGGAGTTCTTTATTTTAGAGATTTGGCGTAGTATTCCATGCAAAGGTGAAGTTTGACTTTCAATGGGCCCACCATCCACACTTCTACACCAACCTTGGATTCATGCATGTTTGGAGATTTTTGGAGAGTGTATTGTTTATTTTAAATATTAACCTTTCAAACTTGGCCCCACTGCCATACTTCTACGGCAAAGTTTGGAGAAGCATGCAAATTTTGTAAAGGGAAAAGATTTTATTGAATATTTTAAACATTGCAAAAGGTGTTAAGTCTTGAGTTAATTAACCAAGACTAACTCTTTCTCGTTTTAGAACTCCACTTAAGGCTATTTTAGGTTTTGGAAAGCTTATTTATTGGCTTAATCAAGCCATTTAGAAGGATCCTTGAAGTTGGAAGAAAACAAATTGTAAGTTGGATCAGTGATCAATAAAGAATTTCTGTTCTGAATCTAAGTTTTGGAAAGAAGAATAGTGTGTATTTGATTGTGCATCAGCGTATAAGTAAGATTTTTCTCTTTTTGCAGGTCCCTTCCTCACCTATTTTTTTCTATCTCGACTTTTAACAGGGCATTTGAAGAGGTTTTCAACTCTTCATCTAAAACATTTTTGCCTAAGGACAGAAATATAAATTTCATATGATTATATGTGTGCATTGATTTCAGTAACTTCAGAGGATTTGAACAATTCAGGTGCATCACCCCATTAGATAGGATTTTTTTTTCAGTTTTCCCTTCTCCTTTTCCATCCAGAAATCACAGTAGTCAAATTTATTGAAAAATCTAAAGGGAACCAGCCCTCTTTGGAGGTTCTTCTCATCAAAGAGTCACCCACACTCTGAGAAGTTTCAATTGTATCAGCTGGAGTGAGGGTGTGTTTTGCACATCTTCAAGCAGGGTGCATTCCAGAGTGATAACAGATAGAGGATTGACTGAAGATGAGATGCTGAAAAATATACCAAGTTTGATCACAACTGCAAAAAATGAGCGAATTCTTGCCCCTGCCATGGAAGAAGAGCTCAAGCAGGCGGCCTTCTCTTGTCAGGGATAATGCATTGGGCTGGAATGGTTTTCCTTTCAAAGTTCTCACTTTTTTTGGGAAATGGTTAAAGAAGGTTTGCTTAAATCTGTTGCAGATTCCAGTAGTAAGAAAATCCTAAAATTGCATTAACATGACTCCAATGCTGCTTTTCTTGAAGAAGGAAAAGACAAGTGCATTAGAGGAATTCTGTCCTATATCCTTACACAATATAGTTTTTATATTCAGTTTCTAATTATTGCAAATAGGATCTAAGTCCTCTTGCCTAAAATCATTTCCCAAACCCAACTAGTTGATCCGCAATTGGCTATTTTATGAATAAGTACAATTCTCCTAACATAACAATGATAAAAACGCTCAATATTCTATACTTCTGAAATTTCAATGTCAAAGAAAACAACTACAGATTTCAGTGAACATAAATATAAAATTCTTATTCGTTTATGTAACAAAAACAAATACAAAATACTTTGGACAAAAATGGAAGGAAATGTGCATCCACATAAAAGACACCGATTTTATGGGATGAAAGCTTTTTGAGGTAGATGGCTCTACATGATAAGATATGGAACTTCTTTTCTTTTTTATGGAAAACACTTAATGATAGAGATACAAAGATATGTGCTTACTTTGGAACAATTACACTGTGATTCCTCAGTTATTGAAAAATGTTATGGGGTGACAACTTGGAACTGTGGCGTATTTTACGCTGACAGATAAAAATGGCATGAGGCATGTTTAAGCTTAGATCTATGAAAAAATATATACTGTTTTACATTAGATGCACAAGAACTTTATGCTGATTGTATGGATATTTTAACTTCTAATTTTTTATTTATTTTTCATAGTTTGTACCATTTGACTATTTTTCTATAGTAGTTTTTGACTACTCTCATGTCCTCTCAAAAGCCTTTGAGGAACATTAAGAAATGCCTCCTTTAAGTCCTGGTCTAGTGACGGAAGGCCAACCATATATGTCGGTTACCAAAACCTTGTCTTTGCCTATTGTTGTTGTGTCAATGGGCTGTCCCAACTGGGGTCTTCAGTTTCGTTTTCTTGACTCAAGAATAATTATCACCTAGTTGAGAACTGAATGATGAGTTTATTTGGTTTTTAGACCTTAGGCTTATTTAAGGTGATTTCCCATGAGTTGTGTTCACTTGGAACTGAATCATCAAATTTCCCCACATTTGGCACAAAAATGGTATAGTGGGCTCCAGCTCTCATCTCAAAATCTCCTTTTTCCTTTTCCTCCCTTTCAACATATGATCCATTTCATATCATCAAAATTCACAAATGCTGCCAAATTTTGGATAATATAATAATAGCCAAAGAAACAATACGCTCCATCAAAGCAAGGGGCGGAGGTACTCTTCAAGTTGGGCAAGGGTAAAGTGTTTGAAAAATGTAATTGACAGCTCATGCTGGGCACCTTTAATGAGTCCGGATCTCATTCAAAGTTTATGAATTACATTGAAGGCTGCATTAAAACGCCTTCCCCACCAGTAATAATATATAATCACTTATCCACTTATTTATTCATCATTCATTATGAGGGAAAATTGAAGGAAATGACAAAGCAAGGAAACCGATCACAATGTTTTGTGGTAAAAGGGAAATACGTCTACAAGAAAATAGACCACGATTTTTTAATAAAATACCACGATTTACTAAGAAAATACCATGATTGGGAAATGGATGAGGGTCACTCATGAAGGCCATGAGCATTTGGAGAAGATCCACAAAAACTGTCCCAATCATATCATATTTTATCATGTGCAAAATCATAGCCATCCTCTTTTCTCACAAATTCAGGACTGAATTCATGAAGTTTCCTGCCATTTTTCTATTTTGAGGAATTTGAGACTGAATTCAGGGTTTAGTTTACCCCTAACCTCATCAAATCATAGCTCGAAGTTTCATTGTACCCCTAACTATGTAGAAAGGCCTTCAAGCAATCTTTGTTTGTGCCATGAGTCATATGCTCTATGATGTAGTTGGATGTAGGGGCTCGAGATCTAAATTACTATCGATTGTTACCTTGATTCGGATTTAATTGGCAATCCGGTGGACAACACACTAAATTGTATAAGCTTAATGTGTTATGAAAGGAATTGATGGAGGAGCATCTGGGTTAACTTGTAATCCTACATCAACCAAAAACACTTCGTCTAACACTTTGTTGAAAAATAATCCCTTTGTAGTTTGCGCAAGCCCTAATTTGCACGCAAGTATTTGTGTTGTTTTGTGCCTCCTTTGTGCACACGCCAATCCTTTGTAATGTTTTGCACAACCTTTGTGCGCACGCATTTGTTTTTTGTTCTTTTGCATGGCTTTGATGGTGTGTGCAGTTTTGGTTCATGTTTGTAGTTGCTTGTGAAGCTTTGCATGATGCACAAGCTTGCGATGTCTTATGCAAGATGTTAATGTGCAGTAGTGTGAATATTAGGATCATTGTGCAAGGATTATTTGGCACATCCTTTGGCTGCGAAGTGTTGTGACTTCCACATAACTAATCTTGTGCATGATTTGTTTTGGGCAAATATGTTGTGATGTGTTATACATAAAGAGTTGTGTTTCTAATCTTTCAAATTTAATGCCTTGGATCGTAAAAGGTTATTATGGATTTTAATATCACTTTGTGATGTAGTATGCCGTGATGCACTATGCTCTAATGCACTATGGTGCCTTGGGATTGTATTGTACATTTAATGTTTGTGGCGCATAGTGATGTGTTACAAATATTTAATGTTTGTAGTGGGTTGTTGAGAGCAATTTTGTAAGAAGGTGGGTCTTGTGCCTATATAAACATGCCCTTGTACTTGAGTTAGTTAGTCAACAAGCTTGAGGAGATAAAGTATAGTGAGTATTCTAGGAGATAGCTATATTTGCAAAGACCACAAGTTTGCAGGCAAAGATCTGAGGATCTATTGTAATGCATCTCATTCGAGATTGTTGTGTTATTGCCATTTTGTGTGCAAGCTGTATTTCCAGCCATTGAAATCTAATAAAAGAACACTAGTGTTTTGCCGTTGCATTAATTTTTATTATTTCCGTTGTGTAGTTTTGAAGGCTGCGTGGTATAAGGCATCTCTTTATTGAGACCTGGAACCGTGATTGCATCAAGAATGAATTGAATCAAAGGAAGTGAACAGAATAAACACACATCATACTACAATGTAAATGAAGCTTTATTGAAACTAAGAATAATTTACAAGAAGGTAGCAATCTTTGAGGAGATGTGAAGTAAACACACATAATACTACAATGTAAATGAAGCTTTATTGAAACTAAGAATAATTTACAAGAAGGTAGCAATCTTTGAGGAGATGTGAAGTTACATCACTTTGATTTCCAAATTTGGGTGACAAGTCTTTTATATCTATTTTTAGTAGGAAATGAATTCCAAAAATAGAAAGTTAAGTGAATTGTGTTGGAATGTGAAAAGCCATGTGACAAACGTTCCCCCAAGAATTTGAGAGGATTTGTCATGATATGAAACTCATAAAAACACAAAATCTCAGCATTCTTTTTTTTTAACAATTTTCTAGAGTTTCACATTATGTGATTTTTGGACATTTCTATGTCGTTTTCAGAGTTAAAAATTTTCCAAATTGATTTTTGCACTCTTAAATCGTTTTGTGCACACCCTAAGCTTCTCGACGTTTTTTGAACGGGGTCATTTTGATCTACGATTGCAAAGTTATGGCCTCGACAAGGTGACCTACTAGTTTTTCAGTATTTTGTTAGAACATTCTCCCAAACTTCCACTTGGATCAGTTGCCCCTCCTTGGAAAGTAGTTGGCGCCGTTTTTGAATTTTGACGAACATAAGTACATCTTAGTGCAGAAGTGATTCTCTTCCACTTGTGTGGGATAATCCATCCAAATTCACTTTTGCCATTTTTGAGTAAGAATGCCAACAAACTAAAACATGTGCTTGTGGTGGGTTGAGAGGATTCTCCAATACACCCAAGACCAATATTCTTGGGCCACATTCTTACATCAAGGGGTTTTGTAATTCCTTGGCCATCTTTGCCAAGGCCTTGAGTAGTGTATCCCATTTTCTTCAATATCTTGAAACCAATTCCTTTGGGTGTTTCAACACTGCCACATGAATTTGATGGATAATCAAGGTGCTGGAATGCAGAATTTCTTACCATGCTCTCGTCTCTTTCTATTTGGGCATCTTTTGCTTTCCATGCAGCTCTTCACATTCTATCTACAAATTGATCAACATTTCTTCCTTGACAGCCAGTTATTCATGGAGTTTCTACATAGCTTGTTTGTATCTTTCCTATGCTCTATACATTCCTTCAATGTCAGCGTTTTCGAATTGGGAAAGATTCGTATGCATTTCTATAATCTCCTTCATGACAAGACTAAGTTTGTTCTGCAATTATTGGTTCTCATTCCATAGGTGTTGATTTTCTTCCATGAGAAACTGATGCTCATTTTGGGGCACACAAAACAGATCTACATCTTGGTTTTGATCGAGTGGTAGAACCTCTTCGCACTAATCAAAGATATTTTCTTAGGAGCCACCGGTGGTATTCTTAGGACTGATCGCCCAAAGTGACTATGAGACAAGATCTTGATTTATAGACATTGCAGTGTTCCCACATAAAATGTTGGTTGAACAAAACGTCACACACTTCTAGGTGCTGCACGTTGTAAAGCACCTTCTCAAAATGGCTTTATTATGTTTGGAAGGTGGGATTGTTGCCTGAAACGTATATCTCTACCCTGATTCATCCAACTGATTTTATATGGTTATGTGTTGGGCATCATTGGAGAATTCAACGTCTTGACGACATCTCCTGAAATCAGGTTCTTCTTATTATCACTGTCCACAATGAAGTGTAGAGATGTCCCCTTCACCCATAGATGTGAGTGGAAGAGACACCCTGCCTCCTTTGGTTCCAAGGGGAAATTTGTGTCATGGCTACAATGGAGTAGGGATTGGCCTCTATGATTTGCTTCTCCTTGTGCAACATGGGTTGTAGTTTTGATGCTGATACAGGGTCTGGTTCTAGAATTGGAGTTTGAGATGATGTTGGGGTTTGGATCTCATCCAGTAGTGCTTATTTGGCACACCATTCTTTGTTTGAATGCCACTTGCTGTTGTGGATGTTGCATCACTTTCTTGTGTCCTTATGTGGAATCTTATCTGCAGAAGCGTTCTTTGAAGGTGGTTTTGATTGGAGGTGTTGACCTTGTTGTTTATTATTAGACTTGATACTATTATTGTCGGGAGCATAGTTAAAAAACTCAGACTTGGCAAAAACTTGGCAACCTAAAATTTTGACATGGACTCGCGACCCGGAAAAAACTCGGAAAATTAATCAAATATATAAATTCATAAAATAAATTTACTTAAATAAGATGCAAAATACTGATAAAAGGCATAAAAATGATTTTAGACCAAAAAAGAGTACAATGCAATGGCATTTACTATATTCTAATGGTAAAAATTTAAAATCTCTTAAGTTCAATTGACACATATGGGAGATGGAATGTCAATGATATGGCTATTTTGGTTGACGATTTTATTTTATTTTAAATGAACAATAGTTTTGCTATGAAATGATATAGGAGAGACAAAAAAAGCCAACAAAAAAGCACGTCAAGTTGTTGCTATTGTAGCAATAGGTTCTAATGTAACTGGAAATGACATGGCATCTTTAGAGTTTGCTGCAATTTCAGCAACAAGTTCTAGTTTAACTGGATATTTGTATATCATGGTTTGAATTTTGCATGTCTTTGTAAGTAGGAGTTTCTATGTTACCGAATACACCCCTATGCCCCCTTGGGTACGTGTACGTGACGTCCCGATACGAGTACAGGGGGTGGTACGCCCAGCCAATGCCCAGGGTACGCCCTAGCGCCTGCTTGTACGCTTGGGTAACGTACCCAGGCATATCCGCAGGGGTTGGGGCGTACCCTGGGCATTGGCTGGGCATACCACAAAAAAAATGTTTTTTAAATTTTTTTCCTCCTTATTTCGCTGGTCAAAGTCAAATATGGACCTCAAAAAAACATTTAAAAATATTTTAAAGTACATTTGCAACGCTAAAAGCATGAATCACACTCATTTTATCAAAAGATAACAACACATTTACCTTTCATTGCTTGATATGGATTTGGACGGTGCTTCACAAGGCTTGCATAGTGGAGCTAGTGGAAGTGGCACTGCTGCTTGTGGTTCTAATGAACCATATCATGATGAAGACATCACAACCGAAGATGTTTTTTTTAAAATTAATATAGACTATAGCGAATGCTGAGTTGTCTTTATTGTTTTCCATACATTGTAATTTGTAACATTTGCACTATGTACCTATTTATAATTTATAAAACTATTCAAAGTTTGACCTTTGGCATTGAAATTATGAGTATGTTTTGTGGTTATTTAACTTATTTTGTTTCCTCAATGCATATTATGTTGTTAATTTTGCTTATATTGCTATATTTTTAATTTTTTTTAATATATTTTTGTACGGCTGTACCTAGTTGTACCCAAACCCCCCCTCCAAAAAAAAATATCCCCTGTATCCATGTACCCATACCCGTATCGACTACTTAGGTAGGAACTGTTGTTAGTAATGCACATCATATTTATCATATATCATAGTAGCTTAAAAATCCAAAAAATCCGATGATCACTTCATGATAGCTGAAAAATTGCTCAAATATCCTTCAAATCCATGGCATGGTATTTTTTTTGAAAAAAATAAAAAAATTCTGCTAACTAGCGAGTTTTCTGCATGGATTCACAGAAACTTGCCACTTGAGATACTTGCTGAGATTTGTAACTCAAGTCCCACGAGTAGTTGGTGATTTCTTGTGAGTTTTGTAACCATGGCCGCAACAACTGCCTGATTGTTTTGTTGGCTTTTTTTTCTCTCTTATATCATTTCACAGTCAAAATATTGTTCATTTAGAAAAAATGAAAAACACATCAAACTCAAGAAATTTAGAAATTGATTTTAATTTTTTACCACTAGATTGTAGTAAATGCCGCTGCATTGGACTCCTTTTTGGTCTAAAAATAATATAAATTGTACCTATGCATGCTCAAAATTCATTTTTTATGCTTTTAATAGTATTTTGTATGTTATTCGAGTTTATTTTATGAATTTATATATATTTTTAATATGTAGATTTTTTTGCCTAGTCATGAGTTTGAGTCAAAATTTTGAGCTGCGAAGTTTTTGAATTATGGTTCTACCATCTTGAGTCATGCTTGATATGCAATTCTTGTTGTGGAGTCTTTTAAATTCCATTTTTTGTCGTATACTATGGCACTGTAATGTCCCCAAATTGGGACAAATCCACAAAATGAGGGTTTTACAACAAACCCTACCCAAACTGAAAATAATTTGAACTCTGAACCTAAAAATCAGCAAGCCCTAGCTCGAAAGAATAACCAAATTCCAAACAACACATGCTCCAATATAACCCCAAAATTGTTGAATAACATATACCTAATGTAGTGTACCTTGTAAATGCACCATCTAGTGATAAATATGGAATATGAAATTGAAATAAAAGACCTCTTTTGGTAAGGTAGAAATGACGATATGACTGAATTTTACTCTTGTAATAATTCCGATTTATGCTTGCCAGCACAGCTGCGCTTTCTCTTCAAATCTACTTGTAACCCTTGCAAACACTCCCAAATAATTATGCAAAAATTATGCTAAATATTAAATCCTCCAATAAGCACATTTATGGTCTCAAAATATCTAATCAGCCTCCCAAGGAAGTCACCACACTTTGGAATAAAATATAGAATTAAATTTGAATATCTTAGGGTACTGAGTGACCCACAAACAATTTGCCAAGCTTTTGAATTTTTCAGCAATATTTAAATCAGACAATATATATTTATTCCTTCCAAGTTTAGAGCCCAAAAATGCCCTAAAAACTCACCTGGGTGAATCGCTCCACTTAGGAAAAATAATATTATTAATTTTGAATTAATTTCCTTATATCCAGCTCTCAATTAACCCCAAATTCAGCATACAATTTTTTTAGAAAAATACAATAATAATATTAGAAATATTATTATCAATTTTTGACCTGTTTTCCATCACCGGGTCAAGCTAAAGCATGCCCTAAGGCACTCGCCTTGCCCTCAAGGGAAGTTGCCAAGCCTAGGGAACCTCCTTGCTGCCCTAGGGTATTCGCCTACCTTGACTTGCAATTTGTGTTTTTCCATCTTTCTAAGGAGTTCGCTCAACCCTTGAATGAAGGTGGTGTTCCAAAATACTTTTGTAAGACCAATTGCATGCAACCATGCAAATTTGAAGCACAATTGCAGCCCTTAAATAGAGTTGCCTGCAATGAAAAAATGGGGGTTTTCGTCTCCAAACCCTAGTACATTTGAAGGTATTCGTCCTCAAGTCACGATGAACAAGCTTAACATACTTGATCAACAATTCAATATCCAAAAATGCATGATGCCTTAAAATGAACCTTTAATTCCCTCTTATATCCATCCCCCAAGGTAGTGCCCAAATTGGAGGGAGATGACTTTTTGAATCATAAGGATTTTTTTTTTTTTTTGAATTACTTTTTTGAGGGGGTTGGGCTCCCATGACCCTTAAAGGTCTCCCGCTTGAGTGAAAATAGGCCAAAAACACTTTTTGCACAACTCAACTAAAAATTAGAACACTTAAAGTACGTTTTCATGTTTTTACTCTTTGAATGTGCCACTCCCCCCCCATCGTTCCCCTTTCTTTCTTTCCCTTAGCCTTGTGGGAACAAAACCAAGCTAAAGGTTTACAAGTGAGCTATGCCAAAAAGGGGGACATTACAGGGACAAAAGAGTTGAATTTTTTTATCGCACCTAGGAACCTGTATATGAAGGCAATATACAAAACAACTTGTGCAATAGTGGTAACAACAATTAATAAAGATCAAGTATATATGAAGACAATCATAAAACTATGTCAGAAGATGGGTTTTCATTGATGTTTATCGTCGTGAAGGCATCACAAATTTGGAACTCCAACCAACTAGTTTCCCTCAATAAGCCTAGAACCAAAAATAACAAATAAAATATAATAAACTGATTTCATTTCAATAGCAACAACAATGGTGATGCCTAGAGAGGCTTGCGGACAATTATCAAAGCCTCTTCGACAATAGCTCACTAAAATACGAAAGCGTAAATTTTGCCAAAATGCTCACTTAAGATGGAAGCATACTTTAGAAAGGAAAAAACAAAGAAAGAATTATATTAATGTTCTATACAGCTCTAACTTCTATGGGTCAACGCAATTTGAAAAGGAGTATAGCCTATTCATCAATATCTCATATGGGTTTTGTAATTATAGGAATTGGTTCCATGACAAATAAAGGTCTTAGTGGATCCATTTCGCAAATGATTTTGCATGGATTAATTGGTGCTGCACTTTTTTTCACATATGAACAAAATATGACCATAGGACTTGGGACATTTAGTCACAATAAAAAAGTAAGAATGTAGAAAGAAAGAACACTAGGTTCTTATGTTCTTGAACTCCCGTTAATTATACAATGATTATTATATTGATTGTGTACTTTTAGGATTAATATGCAAGGGTTATGTGCGTATAATGCTATAGTGAATCTATAATTATTAATAACAATTATTACAACCCTTATGATATGTACTATTATTTCAATTATTATTGGAAGGGAGGTGACCTTTGAGGATCACACCTCTATAGGTTATTTAAATGTAGGATCATGGAGAATACAAGGATTTTATATAAGAGAATGGTTTGTATAGGGCTGTCACAAGGGGGCTTCATTGAGTCCAGTGGTTAAATATTTATCAGTATGAGATTCTATTACAAAATAGCGTACTGAGAAAGAAGTAGATGAAAATTTGGTATCAAAGCATCTAGTATTGAGATACCTGTGAGGTTGGTGTAAGGAGGATGGAATCGATATTCGATCTTCAGAGCCCTATGAGATTTGTACAATAGCTAGAGGTGGCACTTGCGTTGGAGGCACAGGGAAATTCTCTACTCAAAACAAAAAAAAACATGACGTGTGGACCTTTTTCCAAGGCATAGGGAACTCAAAGAGGCTTGTAGGGTGTCGAGGTCAGGGAAGCAAGAGTCATGCGTTTAGGCAAAAGATTTGGGAAGTCAGTCAGAAAGATCGAGTTGGGGAAGAGGAAAGAGAAGTTCCAACTCCATGAGGGGAGAGTAGAGCTGAGATAGAACAAAGTTTAGTTCCAAGAAAGAGAGTAGCAAAGCTAGAGAGCCAACAAGTGTGATGTATATTTAGTAAAGCCAATACATGAGACTGAATTGTAATGTAATTTTCGTAGCTCAGTAGGGGAAAGTGTGTGTGTGTGTGTGAGAACCTTTGTAATATTGTAATTTTCATTCAGTAAAGAGAGTGAGTTTGTTTCCTTTTTGAGTTCTTGTGTCTGTGTGTGTGTCCATTTGAGATCGAGTGTAAGTCCCAGTTGGAAAGTAAGGCAACCATTAATTTGGCCCCCTCATTCCCGTCTAAATCAGTATTTGGTTTTCTTACACTTTTTTCTTAGGTAACCATTCAAGTTCATGTTGAGGTTTGTTTTTAGGCATCATATGGGTATTGGTAGATTGAGTCTTATGACTTAGTATTTTAGTTATTATATCTTTGATTTCAATATCACCACAATCAATAAGGTCTTGAATTTTGTTCTTCACAACATAACATCTATTTGTTGAATGGCCTCTAACTCTATGATAATCACAATAATAATTTACATTGCATGCCTTGATGGGTGGCAAACTAATCATGTTGTAGTCAAGTAGATTAGTCAAAATTGTGTGTGGACTATCAACAAATTCGGTTTATCGCTTCTCGCTTGCGAGGAGTCACAGGTTTCTTTTGTGGTGGCTCTATGGTATTGACCAACCTCTTCGTATCATTCATTTGTAGCACATTGTCATTGCTTGGAACATTGCGACTTGACTAATTTTAGATGGCAGAACAATATGAAGCATGTGTGATGTAAGAGCTTATCTTCAAGTCTCTTGACCTCATGACAAAGGTTGTTGAAAGATGGATAAGCATTAAAAACCAATTTGTCTTTGAGAGGTGGTTGAATGCTTTTACTAAAGATATATTGCATCTCACCATTTGATGGTTGATAAAGCATGTTATGCATATTGGTTTTGAACTGAAGCACATAATCATCGATGTTTTCATGTGGGGCATGTTTAATAAATGGTATTTTCTCAAAGGTGATCCCAAGGCCAATGTTATTTACTAGTGTGCTAAAGGAGTGAAGAGGTCCACTTGTAAAGTATGAAACTCATCTAATGCACAATCCTTCAAGCTTCTTGGAAAAAATTTAAGTAAGAATTTATCATCATGTGCATAATCTCCAAGAGTGGGATAGAAAGCTCTAAGGTGTCTAGAGGGATCCCCTTTTCCATAGAATAAAGAAAACTTAGGCATGATGAAACCATGTGGAAAAAGAGAGTTCAAGATCTCAGGTGCTAAGGGGTTTGATAACACAACATGAGGAGAAACCCTAGCTTTAGGCTTTTGGGACCCAATAGATAACAATTGAAGTTGTCTTTGTAATTCACCTATTGCATGCATCATAGTGACTATTTTGAAGGTTGGTATAGTTGTAGAAGCAAGTGGGACAGCCAAGGGAAGAGGTTTATCACCATAAGAGTCTATAAGAACCTTGGGAGTTTGAGGTTGAAGGGTGTGCGAATATTGTTGAGTAGGTAAATCATGAGAAAGCACACAATATTTTGACACACTTGGAAGGATAAGTGGAAGAGGACAATCAATAGAATCATCTAGAGCATCATTAGAAACAAAAGTAGGGTTTTGGCTAGCTACTTCTTTCAACATGTTTACAATTCTAGCAATATAGCAAGCATTTTCCATAGCATATTTTCTTATAGTATCAATGAAATTGTCTCTATATTGTTCTTCTAATTCAACTTCATAAATATAATCATTGGCATTTTAAGTCCAATAATCATCTTGAGAGGGTTGGGCATTCACATCATTATCAACATTGGCATTCAAAGAAAGAGCGTTGAGGTCTACATGAGTATAATCATTTATACCTGCATTATGTTCTACAAAAGAATCAACCTATTGTTGTGCACTTCTAAGCCTAAAGCTTACTTTGTTTAAGATTAACACATCTTTCCTTACTAATTGATTTTTGCATATCAACATTTGGCATTCCATATTCATGAGAGGTTTTAGAAGGACAATCAACACCCAAAACATCCACATTATTTGCATATTCGTTTAGTTCTATCGGGTTGAAACTTAGTTGTTCTGGTCTTTCATCCATGCTATCCTCACTATTATAATAATCATAATCACTATCTTCTACCTTATTATAAAAAAATACAGAATTCCTAGAAGACTTTGCAACATCGTGAAACAATACATCTAAAGGGTGAGCCATCACAAGTACACTAGGGTGTTCAATGTAACACAAGAATGGTGGCTAAATAGATTTTGAGCAAAATAAAGCAAGCCCTAGAACAAGAGAGTGTAGATATGAATATATAAAAGACAAACAAAGCTAGGGTTTGAGAATTATGACGCTAGAAAAAGGGAGCCTAAATAAAAATAAAATTAATGAAAACTTTAGCAAACAAGAGAATCTTTAAAATGCAATGTTGAATGGATGATTGTCATTAAAAAACCAATTTTAATTTATAGAGTACAAAGGAGACAAATAGCTCAATAAATTAAACACAAGTAAAACAAATAAATAAATTAAAAATTTACAACCTAGAGTAAATGTAACAAATGAACAAATTTAAAATTTACAAGCTTAAGGCTAATACTAGGCGCAAAAACATAGGGAGGAAATGGATTGCAAGCAACAGATGGCCCTGGGATTGTTGGCAGTGGGTGGAGAAACGGTTGGGCATGGATGGAAGGAGGGAATGGGAAGAATGCATGGTGTGCATAGGTAAAGAAGAGGCGACAGAGGTAGCATCAAGTGTGGGTGGCTAGGTTATGAAGACAGTTGAGTGAGGCTGCGAGCAGGCATGAACAGGTGCATGTAGGTTGGAGGAAGAGAGGTAAGGAGTTGAGGTGAGGGTGCAGCGCAGCTGCACGGTTAAGGAGGATGGTTGAGCGTAGGGGCAAGCTGAAGGAGGAAGGATGGCAGAGGGAGAAAAGAGGACTGTTGGAGCAGCAGGGGTTGGAGTGAGAGAATGGATATGTTGGGTGGAAGGATGGAAAGACTGTAGCATGCCCGCTGGGAAGACGACATGAGAGAGCAGTGCATGCCAGTAGAATGAGGACGAAGGTGTGGGTGGAGCAGGTATCAGAAGAGAAGCGCAACAAGAGGACAATGCACAACTATATTAAATTGTTTAGTGTGAAAGTTTAAAATATCCAATCAAATTTGATCTTTCTTCAGGGTATTATGCACATACAAATTCTGGTTGTGGCTGAAAGTAATGGCAGGCAATAAAAAATATATATTCAAGGCTTCAAGCCTTATAAATTGCTAAATAATTATGAGCATAAAATACCAAAACTACACTCAAGTACATAAACCTTATGAAAATTAAAATAATGTGCAATAGTGAAATTGGGCAAAACAATAAGAAAAAATAGATCTATAACCACCATGGCAAGAGATAACCCTAGGAAGGAGTGAAAACAATGAATAGGCAACCGAAAAACCTTGAGGAGGATACAAATTGAAGGTCGGCGTGGAGGTTCACCAAAATGCTTTATCAATAAATAGATTTCAATCAAATTGCATCACAAATATCCGTAAACATTTAACTAGGCCTAATCATATGTAAAATAGACCTAGTAAATTAATTCCAATTCTAGAGCAGTAAATGAGAAAGGAGTTTAGACACTTCGTTTTTTCCGGTGCGGTTGATCTCCATGCAAACTTGGTGCTCCTATCCTGAATCTGCAACTCTACTCTCCTAGCTACATCTTGCAAAACAATAAATACATGGGGTTTGGATTTAGGGGTTTGTAATCTTGTAGGCACTCCATTGCAAATATTTCCAATCCTTATTATTTCAACAATACCCAATAAATTCCTATAGACAAAACAGATTCTCTTTTGATGCTCTCTTCTTGTTCAATTGAACTACTAGTCATCTGTATCTATAGGAGATATTTGAAATTAAATTAAATATTATGTACACCCATGCTGACTTTCAATGGGACCTAAAAAGAGAGGATGGGGTAAATGCAAGCACACTTGTCTTAGAGGGGTAATTCAAGCGCTGCTCTATTCTTCATATTTGCATGGATGCATGCAATTGGTCTTACAAAGGTGTTTTGGAACACCACCTTGTTTGAAAGATTGACGAGCACCTTAGAAGCTTGGTGATTGTGTTTTTGCAGGGCAAGGAGGTGAGCAATTTGCTTATGGAGGTTTTTTCTGGTTTTGGGAGCCATCCCTAAGGTGGGGAATTGGTTGGAGGGTTGAAGACCCCTTTTTAGTGGGTTGTTTTGCTTTGAAACCCTCTTTAGTGGGTTGTTTTGCTTCGAAACCCTCTTCTAGGGTTTAGAGGTATTTTTATCAATTTATTCCAGCTTTGGTGATTTGTTTGTGGGATAATTTGCAGGGTTTGAGGGCCATTCCATGCTCTAAAATATTCAGAAATTTATTATATTGTTTTCCCAATATTGGCGACTTGCATTGGAGGATTTTGAAGGCCTTTGGAGGGGCTAAATTGGGGGTATGTCGTTTTGAATTATTTCTACATATTTTCATAATTATTTGTGAGTATTTGCAAGGGTTACAAGGCAGAATTGAAGAAACAAATGCACTTGTACCGGCAAGCAAAAATCAGAATTATTGCAAGGGTAATCTTCAGTCATATCGTCATTTCAACCTTGCCAAAAGATGTATTTTGTTTCAGCTTCATATTCAACAATTTTGGGGTTGCATTAGAGTGTGTTTGATTGGAATTTGGATTATTCTTTCTAGCTAGGGTTTACTGATTTTAAATCTCAAAATCCAAAATAAATTGCAGAATTGTTAGGATTTGTGGAAAACCCTTGTTTTGGTCGTTTGTCTCAATTTGGGGACATTACAGTGGTATCAGAGCCATATCTTGGCTTTCTGTGAGATTCAAAGACTTATGTCAAACAGTGACATGGACAAGGCTAGGGTTGAGAGTCTTATTCAAGCCCAGGATCGTTTGATGGGGACCATGGCTACATTCCCTCAAACAGTGAAGGGAAAGGACGGGAATCAACCCCTTGAAGTGGAAGATGAACCTTCAATTTGTTGGGATCTAATGGAATATTATGATGAGTATTTGACACATACACCCCAGTTTAGAAGGGGAAGGAGTTTCAGAGAATGGATAGTGTTGAAACAAGGAAAATGGCACCATGGGCACGTAGCCATGCATGACGATTTGGCGAAAATAGTTCTCCCACTTTTGATGGGTATCCAGGTATTTCAGTGAGAGCTTGGGTGACAAGGTAAATGGATACCTTGACTTGAGGCATAGGGGTAGAAAGGCGGCTATAACTTTTGTCATCCAACATTTGGATGGGGCTGCCCATGAAGGGTGGCATTGTGGATGGAAAGCAGGGCATGGCATCATTGGGACATATGAGGAGCTTTGTGAGAGGATCATTAAGGAGTTCGGTAAGAAGGCAGAGCCACCAAAATCAAAAATATTAATGGCACCAAATAGGGACTTCCAATTGTATAAAGGGCAGCCATTGAAGCAACCAACTGAGCCTAGTTTCCAATTATACAAAGGGCAGCCACTTCATGAGTATGCTGGTCATAAAAAATCAGTGGTTACCGGGCAGCCAAAAACAAATTTTCAGATTGGCACGGATAGGTCATTGCATGGGGAGTTTGAGCATCGAAATTTAGTAAATTTTGGGCCTCTTATGACAAGCAACCAGTTGGATTCAAAATCAGCAAACTCAGAAAATTTAAAAAGTTTTGAGGCATGCAAAACTAAAATTGAGGGGCAGCCACAAAGGGAGGACAATCAAAAATTTCTGAGCCAAAAAAGGAAAATATGGAGGCAGGGAAACCCAAATTTGAAAAGCATTTGCACAAAAAAAAAGAGGACAGCCAACAAATGCCAAAGAAAGAGATAATTGCCACACTATCCAGTGCTTCAAGATTCCATGCATTCTGTGTGAAAGGGACTCCTAGAGGCAAAAGGGTGACAGTGTTAATGGATAATGGAGCCACTCATAACTTCATAGATTCTAAAGTGGTTGCAAGATATAGGCTGCCCACCGAGAAAAATGGTGAATTTAAGGTAACTTTGGGGGATGGCTCTTCCATTCCATGTATATCCAGCACCTTGGGATTGAAGCTCACCATGGGTGAATATGCTTTTGAAGGTAAATTCCATGTGATTGACCTTGGGGAGTTCGATGTTCTGCTTGGAGCCCAATGGTTTCAATCCATTAGTGAGTACACTCATAATTTACAGGACTTAAAACTGAAATTCATGGCAGCCAACAAGGAAATTACTCTTGACAGCGTAAGCAATGGGACACCCATGATGGTGACCTTCAAAAGGATGGAGAGAGCTTTCAATAAGGGGCAGATTGCATGGGCAACCGAGTTACTTATGCATGCTACAAAGTCTGATTCAGATAAGCAATTGCATCACAAGGATGTCCAAGCCATCCTAGATAGACACAAGTGTTTGGTGGCATATTGCATAGCAGATTGCATGGGCAACTGAGTTATTTATGCATGCTACAAAGTCTGATTCAGATAAGCAATTGCATCACAAGGATGTCCAAGCCATCCTAGATAGACACAAGGGAGTGTTTGGTGACATATCGCATGAGCTGCCCCCTAATAGAGGGTTTGGGCATATAATTGAGTTAGAGGAAGGCACAAGAGCAGTGATTACTACCCCCTACCACCACCCACGGATCTACAAGGAGGAGATTGAGAAGGCCATCCAAGAGTTACTTGAGATGGGGCACATAAGACCTAGTTCTAGCCCCTTTGCTTCTTCGGTGGTGCTTGTGAAGAAGGATGGGATCATGAGGATGTGTATTGATTACAGATTGTTGAACAAAAAGACCATTCAAAATAGGAACTCCATACCTAGGATTGATGAACTCATTGATGAGCTTCATGGGGTGGTTTACTTCTTCAAAATAGATTTGAAGACCGATTACTGCCAAATTCGTGAGGGAGGAAGATGTGCAAAAAACAACTTTTCGTTGTCACATGGGCATTATGAGTTCTTGGTCATGTCCTTTGGTCTCACCAATGCTCTTGCTACATTCCAATCTTGCATGAATCACATTTTCTGTAATGTCCCCATTTTTGATCTAGACCTTCGTGGGACCCTTAGCCCATTCTTGTTTCCAATGGCTAAGGGTAAATAAAGGAAAGGGAACATTGTGGGCCACTTGTGAGGAGTTAATAATAGAAAAGGTACTTTATATTTCTAATTTTGAGTTGAGTTATGAAAAAACACCTTATGTTTCTATTTCACTTAAGTGGTGAGGCTTATAGGTCTTGGGCACTTAAGGCCTAAAGTAAAATTAAGAGGATCTTATAATATTTGAAAAATAAAGGTAACTCTTCCCTCCAATTTTGGGCACTATACTTGAAGGAGTGGCATATAAAGGCAAGTAAACATTCATTTGAAGATTATGCATAATTGGATATTGGAATTATTGATCAAGTATGTCAAGCTTGATTTCCACCTCTTGAGGACGAAAACCTTCAAAAAGTGTCTTAGGTTTGGGGATGAAAACCTCTATTCTTTCTACTTGGGCAACTCTATTCAAGGCTTGTAAGTGAGTTTCAAATTGCATCTGTTCATGCAGTGGATTTACAAAGGTGTTTTGAAACACCACCTATTTCTGGAAAATTGAGTGAACCTAGGGTTTGAAGAGGAAAATTTTGAAAACTCGGGTTTTCAAAATTTTAAAGCAAGTTTTGGTGGCCTTCTTATGGAAGAAAAATTTTAATATTATTTTTATTTGATAGTCACTAATTTTGTGGTCAGTTTGAGCTCTTATTTATATTATAATTCCAAGTATTGAGTGAGTTATTAATTTTTTAAGTTTCAGTTTGTTTTAGAAAAAATTAATTATTGTGGGCAATGAATTGTTTGGGAAAGGCTGATTGTAGGTTTCTATATTGGGCAATTTGTGTTGGAGGGGTTTTGCAGGATTTAAATGGTCATTCAATGCTCTAGAACTTTAAAAAATTATTCCCGCAATTTTGGCACTTGGGCAACATGCATGGTGAGCTTCGGAAGGTGTTTCGGTGAGAGAAAATCAAAGGATAAATTCCAAATTTATTTAATTTATTTTTCTTAGGTGTGGCAAACCTCTTGGGGAGTTTTACGAGGCATTTAAAAGTTGGAAAGTACAATTGTACCTTTAAAGAAAAATCAGAATATTTTTGTGAGGTATTTTCAGCAATTCGCCATATTATTGGACTCCAAAAAGGTACTCAATCTTCTAAATAATTTTTAGCTTCTTGTGAATTTATTTGGATGCTCTTTAGGTTGAATCTCATAAATTATTCTAGCTAGGGTTTGGCTGGTTATAGATTCAGAATTTAGTTTGGTGCTTGGTTTGGTTAGGGTTTGGAAAACTCTCTTTTTTGGTTGCTGTCCCAATTAGGGGACATTACATTTTCAAACAACATTTGAGGAAGTTTGTGCTAGTGTTCTTTGATGACATATTGGTGTATAACAAAATTTGGGAGGAGCAATTACGTTACTTGGACATTGTGTTGGGAATGTTAGAACAACAAACTCTCTTTGCAAAAAAATCTAAATGTGAGTTTGCTACTTCTGAAATTTTGTATTTGGGACATATAATTAATGCTCAAGGGGTCCAAGTGGACCAACAAAAGATTCAACCCATACTTGATTGGCCACCTCCCACTACTACGACTCAATTGAGAGGTTTTCTTGGGTTATGTAGCTATTATCGCAGGTTTGTGAAGGGTTTTGTTCAACTTGATGCCCTCCTTACAAACTTTACAAAGAAGCCTTTGTGTGGTCCCAAACCGCTTTGGAGGCTTTTGAGAGACTCAAGGAGGTGATGAGTTCTTGTCCCGTGCTTGCTGTTCTAGATTTTACAAATCCTTTCACATTGAAATGTGATGCTTAGGAGAAGGGATAGAGGTTGTCCTAATGCAAAAAGGACATTCCATTGCTTTTAAGAGTAGAAAACTCAAGGAAGGGGAATTTTTTTTTAATGTATGACAAGGAAATGTTAGCAATTATGCATGCTTTAGTCAAATTTCATCAATACTTGATTTGTGGAAGATTTGTGGTCAAAATAGATCATAATAGCCTCAAATACTTCTTCACACAATCTGATTTCAATGATAGGCAACAAAAATGGGTGAGTAAATTACAATCCTATGATTTTGATATTGAATATGTGAAAGGTAAACATAATAAGGTGGTTGATGCCTTGTCAAGAAAGCCTTATTTGTGCTCCTTGAGTGAGTTAACAACAGATTGGAGGGCTGTAATTATAGCCGGGTACGCAAGGGACAAGCGGGCTACAGAGATTTTGGAAGGTAAGGTGGTGGGCGACAAATATAAGGTGCATGAGGATCTGATTTTCTATGAGGGCAGAATTTTTTAATCCCTTTCTCTAAGTTAAAACGCCAAATTATAAGAGCTGTTCATGACGATACTTTGCTGGTCATCAAGGGTACTTCAAGACATACAAGCGGGTGAGAGAGATTTGCATGGAAGGGCTTAAAATGAGATATTCTATCAATGTTTGGGAGTGTGTGGTGTGTCAAAAGAATAAGCGAATGGAAACATTTCCAGCTGGTCTCTTGCAACCTCTCCCTATTCCCCACCAAAAATAGGAGAGCATAACCATGGATTTCATCACTGTGTTGCCCATGTCACAAGGTAAATGTGGAATTTTTGTAGTGGTCGATAGGTTGACAAAATATGCTTATTTTTTTGCACTTCCAGCCAAGTACAATGCCCTTTTTATAGCAGAAATATTTTTAAAAGAGGTATTCAAGTTGCATGGATTGCCCAAAACTATCATAAGTGATAGGGACAACCAGTTTATGAGTCATTTTTGGCAAGAGCTTTTCAAATTGATAGGTACGAAATTGCTTCCAAGCACTAGTTACCACCCCCAAACGGATGGACAAATTGAGATTGTCAATAAGTGGGTGGAAGGGTATCTAAGGAACTATGTTTTGGGACAACAAGGTGGAATAGATGGCTTTACATGGTGGAATTTCGCTACAATACTTCCTACCACATGTCGAGTGGTAAAGCTTTATACGGATATGAAGCTCTTTCATTTTTTGATCTCATTTTGGAGAATGGTAGGGTGCTCGGGATTGCTGATTCGGTACAACAGAGTTCTGAAATTTTGGACCAGCTTAAGAAGAATTTGCAACAAGCGCAAAATCAGCAAAAACTTTATGTGGATCAGCATAGGGTGGAGAGGCAATTCGAGGTAGGAGACATGGTCTATTTGAGGTTGCAGCGTTATAGACAATCCTCCCTCAAACAAAGTGGAGCGAAAAAGTTGAGGCCACGTTTCTATGGGCCATATAAGATTCAGAGAAGGGTGGGTAAGGTGGCATATGAGCTGGAATTACCGGATTGAAGCAAGATCCATAATGTTTTCCATGTTTCTTGCCTAAAAAGGGCCCTTGGAAAACACATAACACCTTCCATTGACTTGCCACCTCTTGATGATGAAGGTAAGTTGGTTTTGATTCTAGCCTTGAGGTTCGTGAGAGGAGGTTTTGAAATTGAACTATAACAGAATACTTGGCTCAATGGAAAGATTTGCCTTTAGAAGATGCAACTTGGGAAGGGGCAGCCATCCTTCAACACCCAAGTTTACAATTGCTTGTGGGCAAGCAATTTTGGGAAGGGAGGACTATAATGTCCCTCTTTTCGAACTAGTCTTGGGAGAAGACCCTTAGCCTTTTCATTCCCAAGGGTTAAGGAAATTAGAGGCAAAAAGGGGAACATTTGAAAGCTTCAAGAGCATTTAATAGGAAAACACTTTATGATATAATTTTCAGTTGGGGCCTTTTTGAGGGTCATGGGCACTAAAGGCTTAAAGTGAATTTTATAAGGAGTCTTTTGTTTAAAAAATAATAGAGATTCTCCTTTCTAATTTTGGGCGCTACACTTGGAGGTTGGGTATAAAAGGAAAAGAGATGTTCAATTGAAGGGGTTATGCATTTTTGTGATATTGAATTGATGATCAAGTATGTCAAGCTTGTTCACAATGACTTGAGGATGAAAACCTTCAAGTGCACCAAGGGTTTGGGGACAAAAACTTCAATTCCTTCATTGAGGGCAGCTCTATTGAAGCGTTGTAATTGTGCTTCAGGTTTGCATTGTTGCATGCAATTGGTCTTACAAAGGTGTTTTGGAACACCACCTTGTTTGGAAGATTGGCGAGCACCTTGAAAGCTTGGTGATTGCATTTTTCCAGGTCAAGGAGCTGAGCGATTTGCTTGTGGAGGTTGTTTGCTGGTTTTGGGAGCCATTCCTAGGGTGGCGAATTGGTTGGAGGGTTGAAGATCCCTCTTTAGAGGGTTGTTTTTCATCGAAACCCTTTTCTAGGGTTTAGAGGTATTTTTATCAATTCATTCCAGCTTTGGCGCTTTGTTTGTGGGATAATTCTTAGGGTTTGAGGGCCATTCCATGACCTAAAATATTAAAAAATTTATTATATTAATTTTCCAATATTGGCTACTTGCATTGGAGGATTTGAAGGCCTTTGGAGGGGCTAAATTGGGGTTATTTCATTCTAAATTATTTCTACAATTTTTTATAATTATTTGAGTATTTGCAAGGGTTACAAGGCAGAATTGAAGAAGGAAATGTAGTACCGGCAAGCAAAAATCAGAATTATTGTAAGGGTAATATTCAATCATATCGCCATTTCTACCTTGCCAAAAGAGGTATTTTGTTTCAGCTTCATGTTCAACAATTTTGGGGTTGCATTGGAGTGTGTTTGATTGGAATTTGGATTATTCTTCCCAGCTAGGGTTTGTTGATTTTAAATCTCAGAATCCAGAAATAAATTGTAGAATTGTTAGGATTTGTGGAAAACCCTTGTTTTGATTGTTTCTCCCAATTTGGGGACATTACAACATCAACCTCACAACTTTCCCGTTTTGTAATATCAAGATCCTCCAACAACTAAGACACCCTATAAGACTTTGGGTGTGGTGTACATACAAAACTTAGTTTTCATATCATTTCAATGGACATTAAATTATTCGAACTTCCACTATCAACCACAACAGTGCAACACTTACCTTTTATTCTGCACTTCGTTCTAAAAATGTGTCTTCTTTGGCATGATTTCTCATACTTCCTCTCAAACTTCAAGACTTTCCTCCTTGCTAACAAATTATCTCCTTGTTGAGGCTCTTCTGTATGCTCGAGTGATGCTAAGGATTTTGCAATGGCTTGGGAAACTTGTACCATACCTTCATTCCTTCTCGTTTCACCATCACATTGAGCACAAGGAAACTCAGAAGCACGTAGACCGAATTCCCCACATCTGTAACACATTCCATTGAATGATCTTCCTCTTCCTCTCCCATAGCTGCCCCTCTTCCAAAGTTGGCTCCTTCTCTTGCTTGGTGATTCAGCACTTGAGAAGGGCTGGATCCTTCTTCATTCCACTACTGATTGCCTTCACAGGATGGCTGACCTTTGCAACTACTAAACCTCCATTTTTCTCTTGATGCACTTTGTTGCCTTCTAGACAACTTTTCTTCTGCCCTTAAAGCATATTGATATTTTCCATTGTATACAATCTCAACATGCTGATCTCATCTTGAATGTTCACTCAGCCCATTTATGTATCTTGCCACTTTGTCTTGGTCCATCTCACTATGATCAACCCAGATTGTGGTTTTGTAGAACTCTTTTGTGTAGTCCTTCACCCTTAGCTCCTTTTGCCTCAAGTTTTGTAGCCTCTTCAATAAGTCTAATTATTTATTTTAGCAGGTAGAAATTTGCCTTTCAGTTTTGCTACAATACTTTCCCTACGGGTAAATCTTGTCTTTGCCCCTTCTTCCTCTTGGTTCATACTTCCTTCCACATAGGGATGCATTGACCTTTCAACTTAGTCTGAGCCACTTTCACCTTTATTTGGTCAACCACTTCATCAACTTCTAAATACTCCTCCATCTCAGTGAACCAATTAATCAGTGCCTCAGGGTTCAAAGTTCTTGAAAAGCTTGGAACTTCTTGGTTCCTCTCCCAATCTTTGAGATAACTTTAACGAGCCTTTCCTCTCCATCCAACTGCTCAGGCACTGGTCCCACATCTTCTACTCCCAACTCTTCATCTTTACCATCATTCACATCATCCCTTGGGGAAAATTCCCTTATTCTATCCTCTTTAACATCAACTAATCTTGTCTGCATAACTCTCAAGATTTATACAATCGTATCTAAGCTTCTTGCCACTGCTCCATCCCTACGCACTCTTCTTGTAGGCATCTAAACTCTCTTTCAACTTGAATTTGATGTTGCAATCTCTTGTCTGCAAACCTACGTAGGTCTCACACCTCTCTAGACCACTCTTTCAACACTTTGTTCTACACCCACCAATACAAGGAGAACATTAAACTCTCACTTATCCGAAAGTTGTTACTAGTATGATACCAATTGATGTAGTCAAGGATTGGGGGTCCAATGAATTGCATCCTTGTCGTTGCAGCCTTTGATTCACACATACAATATCAAAACTAACACTTATTTTTGTTTTTTGGAGGAAATATAAAGCTTACACAAACTGCACACTCACTCCTCTTTTTGGTTACAACACAAGTGAATGAGTCTCACACAACAATGCCTAAATGGATTCAACTTTACTCTCTGCTCCTCTCTGCTCCCACCTAAGCACCTCCACTCTCCTAGCAAGTCCCCTCTAATTAAAGTGTGCCTTCTTCGAATCCTTCCCTTCCCTTTTGTGCCCTGTGGAGGGACTCTTGGAATCCCCTTCATCTTGGAAAACACTCAAAACGTGCAACCAAAAGTTTATAGGTCGTTACTCTTAACTGTGTAATTGTCATGGGCGAAATTGCTACTTAATGGAGAGCGGCAGTTTCGTCATGAGACAAAGGATTGTCTCATTGATTGAAGCCATCCTTTCTTTGTTCTAGGAGCTTGATGAAATGTTATTGACTTCCGGGTGTCCTTGTAGGTCATTTCTCATTGCCAATTTGGCCTAGATGCATGTAAACACTGCTAGATTTTTTTGGGTGATGCAATATTGCTTGACCCTGAGATGATCCTACATCACATATGGACCCACAAGAATTGTGTAATATCTAATTGCACTTATTGAATAAAGAAACAAGAGGAGGTCCAAATATTTCCTTATAGGTCCTACAAGGATGCCCTTGACGGTGCCCTTAGAGTATCCCAAGCAACCATAGATAGTGGTAGAAAGACTTATGGGCCTGATGATAAGCTTATCAATACTAATCAAAATGACACAAATGGTCAAAACAATAACCAAGCCCCTAAAGTCCTAAACCGCAATTGCAAGGCCACTATTGATGGTTTCACCAAGTTAACTCAACCAAAGAACAATCATCAAAATAATAACACGATAAAGCTCCTAATCTAATGTCATTAATTTCTCTAGGGCCGCGGCTCAATCTCAAGCACCCTTACCGCATAACAACAATAACCAACAAAATCAAAACCAAATTAACAAAACCTTAAAAATCACAATAACTCACAAGTTATTGGCGAGTTTTTCAATAACTTGTGTGTATTTGACCTTTGACCTGGTTATGAAAATTACTCAAGCTGACGAGTCTATTTAGCATAACATTTAGGGGGAGTAATCGCGAGGTTTTGGCAATGTCTGGTTCCATGGATGAAACACTTTCCACTTTATTGCATTGGCAACTGTTGCCTTCAGCCACAAACTTTAAATTTCAGATTTCATGTTTTGACATTGAAAGATGGAACTTATGTTCTTATAGGTTTTCTGAAATCCAACATACACTACAGAAGGAGATACATAACCATGCACCAAGGCCATCTGAATAAGTGGCAAGCCACTCCTTAAGCACATTTGATCCCTAAAAATAAAACTCCATTTTTGAATGTCCATTTCCTTCCCTCCTTGCCATCAATGATGTCCTATTTGAATTACATAGTGATAGGTTTTGCAATGTGGTCCTGCAAAAGCTGGGATGTTCAAGCGGGTTGGCTAATGGAGATCATGTGGAGAATTGGCGACTCACATTGACCATATAAATTATTAGCAACTAAATTTTCCCTTCTTATACACAATCTGAAAATCATATGCTTGGAGCGAATCAATGCATTTTTTTGGTTCCTTTGTAAGTGCTCCTTGAGTCAACAAATGTTTAAGGACGAGATGGTCAGTCTTGATGAGGATTTACATCCTTGGAGAAATTGATTCCACTTGGCCATTACATGTAGGATGGCTAACATTTCCTTGCTATATGTGGACATTTGTCGTTCCCTATTATTGAGATTCCTACTTTTTAAGGTGATGGGATTGTCCGCCTAGGAAATCAATGTGCACCAAGTGTTAATCTAGAGGTGTCACCCTCAATTACAAAAGGCTTGGAAAAATTCAACATGGCCAACACTAGGGCAAAGACAAGAGCTTGCTTGAGACCTTCAAAACCCTCTTGTGCCATAAGGGACCAACAAAAGGTGTCCCTTTTGTGAGGTATCATGGGATGTTGTAGAAAAATTCTTGACAAACTTTTGGTAGAAACATGTTAGTCCCAAAAAGCCATGAAGCTTCTAAGAGTTATGGGGATAGGCCAATCACACATGGTCTTTATCTTTGTGGGGTCCATACGGACACCTTCTAAAGAAATGATGTGGCCAAGGTATTCCAAGGATTGCTCTAAAAATTCACACTTAGATTCCTTTGTAGACAACGTTTCACTGGATGATATTTGGAGTACAAAATCCAAATTTGGTAAATGTTCTAATGTTTTGTTGTAAACCAAAATATCAGGAAAGAAAACAAGGACGGACTTGCAAAGGAATTTGCTAATTACCTTGTTCTTCAATGCTTGAAATGTGGTAGGGACATTACATATCTTGAATGGCATGGCTACAAACTGATGGTGTCCTTGATGAGTGCAAAAGTTTGACTCTTGTTCTTGCAAACATATTGGCATCTGATAGTACCCTGACTGAAGATTAATCTTGGGAAAGTATTTGGGCTCCATGGAGCGCATCAAACAGATCATCAATCGTAGGGATGGGAGAATTGTTATTGATTGTAATGTGATTTAAAGCTTTGTTATTGATACAAAGGCGATAAAACCTGTCTTGCTTGGCCAAGACAACAGGGGCAGCATAGGGGCTTTTACTACGGACAATAATTCTTGTCTCCAACAATTCCTATGCTAGCCTTTCAATATTGGATTTTTGAAAGTGCCAATTCCTATAGGGACAAACCACTGTAGGACCCTTTATAGGATCTAGCTCAATGATATGCTCTAATCCCTAATCTAGTGGAAGAATCTTTGACAACTCTTGGAAAACCACCTGATATTATTCAATAGATTTGAAATTCTTGGATTTGAGATTTTGGTTGGGGGAATTGGCATCCATGTAGTAGAGAAGAGGCATAAAGCCAAAATACCCATATTTCAAGATCTTTTCCACTTGACTATAGAGTAGACTACCTTGATCTAGTTAGGAGGTAAGGAACCTCTCTTGATAGTTTGTGGAGTATGTCCCAAGTCAGTACAACTAATAAACACGTAAAACAACATCTACACCCCGCAACATCTACAACATAAAAATTGTCTTTCAGGGTATAATCACCCACTGTGAGCTCTTGGTTATTCACCACACACAAGCATTGAATATATTGGTGACCTAGGACCCTTATGGGATAGTTCTCAGAGGTGTCTACATGAAGGCCCAACATGTAGATTGTTTTCTTATCCAACATATTATAGGTATTTTTGGGACTAACATAACCAAGACCATAGTCTTTTTTATATGGGAACAAAGCTTGAGTGTATCGAGGCAGTCTAAGCCATAATACCTATGGCTCCCTTGTCTCTACTGTAGGTGGGGATTAGTATTCAGGGTCATTCTCAACCTCGGGTGGCTCAAAGATTTCATCAATATGGCGCTCAGGGATAGACTCTGAATTAGATGGATACTTACCTTCAGCCATGTAAAGATCTTTGGGTTGTAGGAATGACCCTTACTCCATGGATTGGAACACTTACGACAAGGGTTTACGATAGAGGCATTAGCTGTTAGATTTGACTGACATCTAGGGTTTTTTAAATAAGAGAACTTAAGCTTTCTTTCTTTCCTACCCTTATCAGCTAAAAAGGACTTCTTAGCAGTTTCTTCAACTTGCTCCAAAAGGGTCTCAATTGAAAAAAGCACCTGTTGGGGTTTTAAAAAAACCTACCTCTCTTCCCATATGTGGGCAACACCGTCCAAATGTTACTGGGCAACATTTAGGTTTTCATCTCACCTTTTTATCGTTTTCACCCTAAAGGCTAATCTGAGCTTGCTCAGCGATGTGTGGACCTCCATCCCACCTCCAAAGTCATACCATGGGATCTTGATTTGTAGGTTAAAAGAGAGGCATTGTGAACTTTCTGCCTCTTCCTTTTCCTCATCATGTGGAACATGATCAAGATTCCCTCAAGGGTTGAAATTCTCCTCTTCCTGATCCTCTATACCTATGGTTTGAATTCTTTAAATCTGGTTGCTCTAGCCATATTCCCAAGGATTGAGTCTCCCGTTGAACCTCATTGTCAAACTTAGCAAGTTACCCCTTCAGCGCATCCTTGGTCACAAACTTCGAGTTGTTTCTTGGATAAACACCCTCGGGCATTTTGGTTGTGGTGGTGAAAAATTGATTGGAGTTTTGCTACCCCTCTTGCAGCATTGCAAGAGAACAAATTTTTAAAGACAAGCAACAATGGAAACATATGCAACATAAAAAATTAGGGGCACCTGCACATCCAATATGGGTTTACACTAGCAAATCCGACTGATGGGAAACACAGGAGGTCAAGTGAAGGCTCTTTGGATTGGATTGGTGATAAAAACGATAAGAGATACAAAAATTAGGGTTGTCCCCCAAATTATACCCAATGGGAAGGAAGCCCTAGGAAACGTAATTACAAAATGACTTAACTTCACTAATCTAAACATAATATGACCCCTAATATGCTATGATATACAATAAGCCTAATGACATAATATACCCTTTACACTATGTTGTGTATAATTATACAACATAGAATTACGTCTTTGAATGAACTGCTGCATTTCCTTGATTTAGAGGTTAGAGTTTTCATTTGTTAGTTTGTTTAACTGGTTTTGGAATGGTGTTGTTAGTTTTCCTTACTGTTTGCATTAGTTAAGGTTTTTTTTTCAAGTAATTAGATCAGATTTGAAGAGGCACCCACTTCTCTATCCATTCTATCCAATTCCTTTCTAGCTTATTCTTTCTAGCCTTTTCTCTAGTAGGATTTTTCTAGGGTGTGTTTACTTCTCCTCTCTTCTTCTTCTTTCTTCCTGGTCATTTGATGACTATTCCTGGTCGGGATCAGCCCCTCATCTTGTGTTCTGCAACTTGGCCTTGCAGCCTCAAACCATAATAATGTTGACCAGCAGCTCCGTCAACTTGTCCTGTGATCCATAACCTGCTCTTACCTCCTAGTTCCCCAATTTCAAGCCCTAAATGTACACTACAAGGAAACTGAGGAATTTTGGAAACAAAGAGCCTGTGGGCAATGCGAACTCCAACATCAAGAAGCCAACCAAGATCCCGCAAACAACGTCAACTCTTTCAACAAGAAGCCAACCACCCCAATCAACCAAATCCTTGAAGCCCATCTTTATGTTATCTCAGTTGTCTCAACCCAACCTTGGGAAGTCAAGCATGTGAGGTAACATGTGCAGTTTTCTTTGCATACAGTTATCTCTAGAGGCAACAGCTGTGCAAATTTTGACACAAGTGGGTGGGGGGCTCACAAACATTTTTCGACTTTTTTTTTTGTAGATATATATATATATAAAGTTACCATTATATTATATGGTGTTATAAGTATTTAAAAATAACAAGAAAACGTTTCTCTCACTTTCTGTATTATAGAAACTTTTCCCAGTTTGCTAACCGTAGAAACACTTCCTGTAAAATTCTTTCACCCTGGAAATCTTTGTGCAGGCCAAACCCTTTGGGGGAAAAATATTTGCACTGGAATTTCTCACCAGTAATACGGTGAGTCTAGTGCAAATTGTTACTTTGTTGACTGAAAACATTTCCAAAGCAAGAATAATTGCCCTCAAATGAGCCAATAGCGCTTCAAGTGAGAATCTCTGTGATTCTAGTGTGGAAGCGGTGCTGGGGAGATTGGGAGTTGGGGTGGTAAGAACGGATCCAGCAGTGTGGCTTAAGCTTAGTGTCAAGGTTGAAGGTCAATCATCTTCAATTCTGCCTACTCCCCAATTCATATTCCTTGTCAAACTGCTTCACAACTGAAAATAGAAGCCTGATATTTGTCAATGTGCTATATCACAGTCCCCATAATGCCCTGTGCAGTTACATTTGCCACAGTCAAGTGACGTGTACAGTCTTATCCTAGATATCTATGTAGGTATACCCACAACATAGTCCTTTTATATGTCCTTCCTGTGCAGGTATAAATGCTGGTGGCTGAGACCATACAAAACAGGAGACATTACTTCTCATTATGCTATTAAACGTTCCCATTATATTGCCAAACACTCCATCAGACTTGGCATTTCCTGTCAGGCAGTGAAAACTTCTGCAATAACAGACACAAACGTTGATAAATCTCTGGTACAAAGGGTTGTACTGATTAATGTATGGAAAGGTTGGTACCTGATTCCTTAACGTAGGAATTCAGGTTGAAACCAGAAGGCCTGGAGAGGCAATGACAATTTAGTGCCAGGTCACATGCAGAGAGAATGTGGAATCGCAAGAAGGCTGATATATAACTATGAATGACAAACTGGGAAGATTCAGTTACCAACACACCTGCAGAGATGATAAACTGGAACTAACATTGTTTTATCAAATTTATTTTGCTTCTTCTGGATTATGGACACAAATGTGTCTATGGCAAGAAACTAAAACCATGTATCACTGAAATGAATTGGCAGCTTATCATTTGTTTCTTCTTGAAGTGGGTTCTTTTAAAACGTGTGAAGACTTCTAAAAGTTGATACCATGTGAAATTATAGAAAACAGATATAACATATGAAACATACACATGTATATATGCCTGAAAAACAATAAAATAACACAAAAGATATTCATCAAGGCTCTCAACGACCACCTTTGCTATCAGCTAATTATAAAAATTAAAAAAAAAAGACTTTTTCACTTTCCACATCCTATGAAACTTCAGTTATTTATGTGACACCTTGCACTTGCATGACACCTCACACCTGATATTGATATAATCTGTAATGTAACTCCTAATGTCACCTAATATATTTACAGCATTGCGAACCATTTCAACATCCTGCACAAATATTTTTTTTCCAAATACTACTTGGCAACATCCTCTTTTCTCTTGGACAAAGTATGCTTGTTTGCACAATTTTTCTTCTTTTCATGTTTCATATGCTGATTTGCATGTTTTAAGATCAGGTATAATTCTGGGTTGTAGAGCAGAAGAGTTAGCCCTTGAACATGAAACTGAAAAATCAAGCAATGCACTACTACAAAAAGGATGGTCTCCAGGATGGAGCAATGCAGATAAAGCATTGGATGAATTCCTTGCTGGACCTTTACTCGATTATGCAAAGAATAGGCAGAAGGCAAACAGCCCCAACACTTCTCATCTGTCACCGCACATACACTTTGGAGAATTAAGTGTAAGGAAAGTGTTTCATTGTTTGCGAAGGAAACAAATACTTTGGGCAAAAGAAGGCAAATCAAATGGACAAGAGAGTGTGGACTATTTTCTTAGGGCAATTGGTCTGAGGGAGTATTCACGATATCTTTGTTTCAATTTTCCATTTACACATGAAAGGTCATTGCTACACAATTTGAGATTTTTTCCATGGAGGCAAGATGAAGGTTATTTTAAAGCTTGGAGACAAGGACGCACTGGTTATCCGTTGGTAGATGCTGGAATGCGCGAACTTTGGGCTACGGGATGGATACATAATCGAATCAGGGTTGTCGTTTCTAGCTTTTGTGTGAAGTTTCTTCAACTTCCATGGACATGGGGGATGAAATATTTCTGGGATACACTGTTGGATGCAGATATAGAATGCGATGTTCTTGGATGGCAGTATATCTCTGGTAGCTTACCTGATGGTCATGAATTAGATCGCATGGATTGTCCTCAGGTGCATGAGATCAATATTTAAACTTAGTGTTCAGCATCAACAATTAAAATTACAAAGGTCAGCTTAGGCAAAAAAGCTTATTCTGAATTTACTATGCTCATGCACTTCTGACTGTTGTGTGTTACAGGTCCAAGGTTACATGTTTGATCCTGATGGAAATTATACACGTCAATGGTTGCCCGAACTGGCAAGAATGCCCACAGAGTGGATTCATCATCCCTGGAATGCTCCTGTGGCCATTCTTAAGGCTGCAGGGGTTGAGTTAGGATCAAATTATCCAAGGCCAATTGTAGAGATAGCTTCTGCTCGAGAACGTTTGCAACAGGCTTTGGCACAGATGTGGGAATCAGATGCAAGTGCAAGGGCTATGCTGGACAATGTTACGGAAGGATTAGGAGATACTTTGGAAGTTAGAGGTACAGGGGGTCCTTTACACGAAAGGATGGTTGTACCTAGAGTAGTTGTAAAGAGGGAGGAAACATCTTCTTGTAGTTCATGGCATGATCAAAGAGTCCCGAGCATTGTGAGACAAGAAGATTCATCTCCAAACAACAAATTGGAAAGAAATCCACAAATATGTCATCAAGAATCACAGCAGGGTTGTACTACAGATTTAGAAGCTAATACAGATGTGCATAGTTTTGGCAGTTTGGATAGACCTCCAGGACAGTTATTATTATGTAAACATGGGATTATTCCAAGCGCAGACAACGATTTACAGTCTACAGCAGAGTCCTCCTCTGTTAGAAAAAGGAGCACTAATAATAATCAATTTAGTTTTGTGCCTCCATCATCTGGGTCATTGATTGGCGATTTGTTACAAATATCAGAACAGGGGCTTGCATCTCCTGATGTTTTTGTTAAGAAAACATCCAAGCAATTTTTCAGTGCTGATCCCTTGGCTGAAACCAAGGTACTAAATATTTTAATCCCTTTTCTTATTCTAAGCTGCTCATCTTTTACCATGGACTGTAAATTGACACCCATTCTGATATTGTGTGCTGTAGAGGTAAATCATAGTTTTGTAAGACCTTTTAGCTATAAATGAAAGTTTTCATCTTTTTTACTTTTATACTAAGTATCTTCAAGTTACAAATGAAGAAACATGTACTATATTAATATTGGTTGATACTGTTGTTATGCAGTTCGATGAAGAGGATGAAATGCTAATTAGACAAACACCAGCCAGAGAAACAAAGAGGCAATGCCATGGTGAAGTTTTGAGAGGAGAGAAATGATATATAAGCTCCCTTGAATGATGAGGTTTTTAACCCTGTAAGAGGACAATATGGCAAGCCGCGATATTGGATTGCATTAGCACTTTGTCTCTCTTGGTTTCCAAAGGAAGTTTAAATGAATGTAGATTCTCTCTTCCTATTTCCTTTCGACTTTTGTTTGTTGTACAATATCCGGAATAAGCCTTAGGTGGTCTGCATTAGATTGAGTGGCAATCTCTACTTGCCTTTGCCTATATGCGAAAAATAAATAAACCTTGAGAGGATAGTTGAACTTGTAAGTTCACACGTAGAATCAAGATTCATTAGCTGCAATATGAATTTCACTATTTTACTATTTTGTCTCTTCCTTGCTTTTGCACGTTGAGTGCTGTCTTACCGGTTTATCATTTATCTGCTTTCTATTTTCATCTTCAGTTTACTCTGATTTGGCAACCGAACTCCTTGAAAGGGTCATCATGTGCTGTTTAATGGCGTTCAAAATTTGTAGAAAGGATGCATCATCTGTTAAATCATGAAATTTGTCAAAATATGTCTGCCCAGACTTCCATGTGATCATTATTTTCTCACTAACATTGTTAATCATCTATCTTTCCAAATCACTAACATTCTAGATTACTCATCTGTCTTGATCTTTTCATGTAGATTAGCCTTCCCATGATAAACTGCATAATGCATGCTACAATCTGGTGGAGCAACACCATATTTTGTTATTGCAAGATCAAAATAGTGACCACTTGATCAGTTGATCAAGGATGATTCACAATAACGAGTATTTATGTACAAGTCAATGCTGGAAACCAGCAAGTGAGCATGTGAGACTTTCTAGAAACTGGATATATACCAATGATAATTTTTCTTAAGATTACTTACTGAAGTTGCTACATTTGCCTCCATATTTATTCTGTCCTTTTCCCCAAAATGTGAAATGCAGTCTCTTGGACATCTGTTTCCCCCGTTTTCCTTTATTTCCAAGTTGGAAGGGGATGCAGGTTCAATAAAGGGTGCAACTGTTTTCTCCTCTAGGTACCTTTGAATTGTTCGCCAAGACTTCTGTCTTGTCTTATGCTATAGTCCATGTGCATTCATATTTTGTCTTCTAAAGCCTGTGAGCTTGCAAGGAATAGGACTTGAAGATCCAGAGTCCAACTTGCTCTCAAGTAAAAAGAAAGCTGGAGTGCTTCTAGCCCTTATTGTGTGAGATCTTTGGCCATTTTGTTTTATAGATTTTCATTTTATTAAGAAATCGATTTCTATTTCAACATTTCTGATCTTACATACAAACTTTCCTTTGAAGTCCCTGGAATTTTCTTTAACTACAGTTGGAGGTGCATTACCAAACTCGAATTTTGAATTTGCCCTCAACCTACCAATTCCCAACTGTAGATTGGTTCTCACACTGATTTATGTCCAGTGCATTTTCTGTTTTTGTAATTCATTTTCTTTGTACAATTGTTTTACATATATGTGCAATAATGACATTTATGGCTTTTTGTCTTTGAGAAGAAATGGATTGTTTTTGGCGTTTTTGTTTTGGCAACTACCCTAATTAAAATTGCCACTAAAATAGCGGAATTAAAAGTACAATACTATAAACCAAATTGTGATTAAAGATACTGTCCAAAAGAATACTCGAGTATATTTAAAAAGATCTAATGATATGCAACTCACTAATTCAACTATTGGCTTTAATCCCCTATTCTGGAACAAGGAAACCCAGAAAAGACATGTAGCTTATTGGTAAAACAGATCTAGGCCATTTAGGTGTTCCTGGGTTTGAATCCTAGTCTACCCATGTTTTCTAACAGGGTATGAGAATCTTATGTACCTAACGGTGATCAATACAGTGGTGGGACAATATTAAAATGTATTTTTGGAGTCTTATTTTGGAGGATATGTTGTACCAGATCCTTACATTCAAGCTGGAAGTATGTAAGTTCTGTGATGGCCTTATGGACCTTTTTGTCCATATAGTACTGCCATAACCTACCAGGCTGGCTGATTGCATCCTCGCAAGTCATGTCATCAATGAATTCTTAAACACTATCATACTTTCCCACCACTATCTTTCCCTATTTCCTAGCTCTTGGATTAACTTGGAAACATGGGAAATAAGTAGGTGAACGAACTTAATATGATAGCTTTAAATGCATATTGCCATAGATGGTTATAAAATGTTCTTGAATTCTGGAAAATAATGCTAACACGTGCTCGTTGAAGCACTGTGACTTACAATAGATGATAGAAGGTAGAGACTCAAGGGCTTTGTTGCAGATCTTTAGTTCTGTATTGCATGAAAATGCATTAGAAACAAAGAACTATGGTCACATTATGAATTGATTTGGTACTAGATTATTGATTTGGAACCTAGATAATTCAGCTGATGTATCTTTCATATCTTCCTTGAATTCCGTATGAATCCTTTCTTTAATAGCTGTATCAAATAATGGAGAACCATTATGTTTTACCATACAGCGCACTAGAGCCTACTTGATGTGTGTCAAGGGTGATAGTCTGGTATGAAAGACACTAGCTGGCCTGTGATCTTTAAGTCTGTCTTGATCAGATCTGGTCTATCATTTTATGTCCATTATACCTGTATAAACCTTGGTAAAATCCTTGTATCAGGTGGAGTTTGAGCTGCAAGCCTGCAGGATATCTGAAGAATTAGACATTGGCAGCAGTGAAATGAGAATAATGATCCAAATGGCTGTTGAGGGTAGTGTTGGCTGAATATTTTTTGTATGGAATACAAAATATGTGAATTTGGTCAACAATACAGGTGACAATGCCCCTTCTCTATTAGCAGGGGAGGCTCTCTTTATTGGAAAACAAGAGAAAAAGACTAGGAAATAATATATACAATAAATACAGTCAAAATTTTGTATTCAAGGGGGGAAATTTGCAAATAGAAAAAGAATGACAATGAAAAAGAGAATGAATGAAAGAGAAAAATAATGGAGGAAATGTGCATAATTGAGCAAACACAAATTTCAACTATAGCAACACGTCGAGTATAAATGAAATTGTGACAATCTAACCATAAACAGTTTGTATTAAGAAATAAGCATAATTTGAATGTTTTAATAAATATGAGAATAATAACCATTCATCGAGACAATCAAAAGCAGCACGTGTAAAATTTTCGTACTAATTCTGTATAAAAAATACAAGTACTTTTTTTAAAGCAAAAATATTTTACACTGTCAAAAAGTCCCCTTATAATAAACACAGCTCTTATTCATAATAAGAGTGTGCATAACTACCTCATAGCCACATCATGACCACAGTTTGAAAACAATTTCTATTTCTACTTTTCATTTTTCAAATTATGTTCATAAATGAAAAATTTAATAATCTTTAAGTTACAATAACTTCATGAAAAAGCACAACGAATAAATATAAATGTTAGAGAGAAAATTAGAGGAACTAGCTAGAAAGAGAAGACTTGTCAAGTTGAGAAGACGTTGGACTTGCTGCTAAAATTGGACTTTGTTCTTTAATTTGTGATGACTTTATTCTGAATGCTTCACATTTGTTCATACCTGCTGCTATTCCTTGTTATTTAGGAATAATGGCGTTTAATAGGTGTGTCAACCATGTTTGTATCATTTCATTCATTTTTGCATTATCCTTGAATTTATTTGGTAGATTCTTGTTGCATTGGATAAGAGCATTTTGAATATCACTCAGTTTATCCATGGTTTGCAAATTGAAGCATTTGCACTGAAAAACTCTTCTTTATTATCTTTTGAAATTGTTCTTTTATTTCTACACTTGAATAAGATGCTTATTTTATTTGCTCGGATACCCTTAAACTAATCAAATTCCAATCAACAGTGCGTAAGTTGAAAAGTTATGAAAAATCGCAAATAAAAGGTTTTGAATGGAAACTAAAAGGTCACACCACATGAGGATGACATGTATCCACAATAGAAATAGAAATGAATCGCCATAATTGGATATAGTAAAAATTTGGTTGATGGCATTATTATTTAGGTAGTGCCACTTGTTGGGCTTTATCTCCCTCGCTGTTGATTGGAATTTAAAACTGTAATATGCATTGGAAATCTCATGAAACGAACTATAGTTTATTTGCTCCTAAGGCAATTCGTTTGGCAACACTTTAGGGTCATCCAACCAAAGTTTTGAGGCTGAATTCTGGCCTAAAAATGCAGAGTACAAAAATATAAGAAAACTAGATTTTTGGATTTTTTTTAGAATTTTGTTTTGAACAACCATTTACATTGATTAATGTTGTTGATGTTCTCTATAACTTGTTATGAAGTTGGGTTTACATTGATTGTACTTTTGCCTGAGTCAATTTCACCCCTGAAGTGTGGCAAATGTAATTTCCATTTTGAGTTAGAGACTTGTGTGGGGTTAGCTTATAGGTTAAACAAGGTTAAGCATGAACCACTACTATATATCAAACACTGCTACTTATATGGATAATCATGGTGGAAGTATTTGTTATTGCACATCCCCCATATGAATATTTTGTGATATTTTGGTGTAACCTATTGTATGCAAGTGTTTCCATGTTTATCTCTAGTTGCACTCCAATATCATTTTTATAATGCTAATATTATATTTTGTGTGCTAGGCTTCAGATTGAAGTAACATAGAACGAGTAAACAATTTTTTTTAATAATTGTTGTAGTTTTTCCCTTTTTCTTTTTTGACAGTCAATATCAAGGAATATTCTCGTCATGTTTACCCAATGATGTAAATCTACATCCGAGCCTTGAAAAGTGCAATAATATATGAATCTAAATCAAAGAAAAACTACTTCAGCACTTCTTTGTGTATTAAATCAAGTAATAAAAATGAATGGGCTAAGAGAGGAATACAAATAAAATGAGCTAAACAGAGGGCACTAACACAAACTACTATGCAAACAAGTGGATCACAACCATTTTGTCTGGGGTGCCAAGCACCACTCTTAAACAAGATAAGTAGCACCATTTGAAAAACGTCAAGTAGTATTGCAAACATGGCTTTAAATATAAAAACAAGGCCAATCACAAACAACACAACTTAGCGCAAGCAAAAGCTCCACTGCTTAGAAATAGCAATGACAAAACCTTTAAAGACAAAGAAACTGATTTCAAGCAAGGTAGTTAAGCCAAAAGGGACAATCCTTGGTGTGTTTCCCCTATGCATTGAATGAGCATATCACACGACTTATCAAAGCTATGTGAATATGTTTTGATTGTGAACAATTGTAGTTAATCATAAAATGTAGAACTTGTGATATAAGATTAAGAATTATTGAGGGCATGGCCAGTAGACTAATCGGTATCGACTAAGTCCCTGTTAGCACGAGGTCGATGGTTTGAAACTTGCGCCCTTGAGGGTCTCCCTCACTTCATAACAAGTTTACTTAGGAGAGGTAGTGGTATATTAGTAGTTCATTGGAATTAGATTTCTAACCATGGCGAGATAATGATGGAAACGTAACCGATTCCCTTGTATTTACATAAAAGAACATTATGAATTATTGTATGTTAAAAAATACATAACAAGACATTGTGTGATCTTATAATATTTAGTATGGTTTTTAATTTATAACATTTGTATAAAACTAATTTAATAAAGTTACAAAATTATTTATGTTTGGTAGCTTTATATTTGGATCATATCCTCCAAAGGGTATTAATGAAAGTTCTTGTCATGAATGGTCATATCTAGAAGTATCTAGGTAAAGTAAAGTTTGATATAAAGAGAAACATGCAATGCATACATGACAATCCTTGAATATAAATATTAGTCGTACTTATTCTATAGGTGTAATTTTATGTAATATAGAAGATTAAATAATCTATATTATAAATATACTTTTAAAGGATTATTTTTATGGAGCTTATATATCAATTTGTAATGATCCCATTCACATTCCAGCCTCATAATTTCCTAGTTGTAAAAGCTTGATCCCTTGTAATGTTTTGGCTCTCCTTTGATTATTATCTTATATGAGTATCATGTAACTTCCAATTTCTTACACACTATTGGGCTTATTTTGTCAACATGTGATGGTCCTCCACAAACTTGACTATCCTAAACAAATAGAATACTCATATGCTAGCATATCACTTGAGCTAAAGAATAAAACAATAACTTGAGGTTTAATAGGGGGTCACTGAATTTGCCATTATGAGAAAAGATAGATTATAATTGAACATAGATCTCTAATCTATTTATATTGAAAGTAAAGAAACATATAATAAGGGCCCCAAAGTTAGCTCACTTGGTCTTGGCAGTGTATAGAGGCAGCCTTGGTCGTGGGTGTAATTCTCGATTTACCCACAACATGTGGTGTTGCACATTGCCTAGAGGTTTATAGGGGGCTTGCCTTATGTTAGAGCAGACAACTTCGGGTATTGGGTCCGACGGTCTCGATTCCCTTTGGTTAACCAAAAACAAAATACATAAATAACAGTGTATGTTGGGAAAATGGGGTCAACAATATAAATATTTTCTAATATAGGAGAGAGAGAAGACCTTAATAGGACCAACTACATACAATGAATTGTGGCGCAAAGTGGGGTAGAGGCTAAAAGCAAGCACTGTTTGTAAAGTGGGGTATGAAGGATATAATAAGAAAACCACATGCAAGGAAATGATGAACAAGGGAAACTTAAATCGGAGATAGTAAGAAGCTAAATTAAAGAAAGATAAATGTCATTAGATGGTAACCAAGAGGTATATAAACTAATGGTTGTAACCAAGAGGTATCTAAACTAGGATACACTGCAAATATAACATATATTAAGTAGCATAAGCCAAGCTAAGCTAAGCATGAAGAAGAAGACAAAAACATACTATTCTCATATAAGCATGTAAATAAAATAAAATAAAATAAAATAATTAGAATAGAGATATGGATACTTACCTTGGGTTGACTTGTCAGTGCATCATTCTCCCCTTTGGCCCAAGTGACACTTTATGAGAGATGTTGTAGGTGAAGAATCAAATGGCAAGGACGAAAACCTTAAAGTCCTTAATTAGGGACTCCAAAGACTAAGGGGCACCTATTTTGTTCAAATTCCTTATATTGAACTTCAAAAACCTTGAACAAAGATAGACCTCCACAAGAGTAAGCTCTTATACTTTGATCCCTCTTTTCTACTAAAAGCATGTTTCCATGAATAAACAAAGTAAAATGGTGTTTCTTATAAAAATGAGATATGAAACCCCTATATATATGCATCCAACCCCTGAAAGTGACCAATCAAATATGAAGATGGACTCGATTTGGATCATTGTAGTATAAAGATTCAAACATAAAAAAAATACTACATCGGTTATGTTGAGTTAGTACATGAAGGAAAAAAACTACATCGAGCAGCAAAAATGTGGTTGGAAAGAGACATGTAGGGAAATGAATTGCATCGATCATGATCGATACAATTGTAAACAGATGGGACATAACAAAACTAACTTGGCATGGTTGAAACTAGGAAGAAGAGGCAACATGAAAAGAAAAGAGCATTGAAGGAGGCTAGAATGCCCCAGTAGCAAGATAATGAGTGTAAACTGGTAAAATAGGTGATCACATGAAAATAATCTCTCGTAAAGTACCATGGGCCGACCCAACTCCAATTTTGGTGCACTCAATACTGCGCTCAGGGAAAAAGATGCATTGACAAGTCCTACAGGAGAAATCATCAATAATTAAAAAATATAGGTATATTTATGTACTCCACCCAAAGCTCATTACATGTCACAATAGTGTAACACATGATGGTGCTCAGGGACAAAACACATCAACAAGAAAGATAAAAGCAAGGTTGTAAAAAAATGATAATAAATGAAATAATTGAACTGAAAGTAACACATACATACTTTGTCTTACCATTCTACTAATAATTTTGCAAGCAAATACCTTAGTCTTGACCATGGTGGGCACATGAATTGCAAGTTGAAAACCCTAAACATACAAGGCTAATATAGAATAAACGAATTGTGGGCATACACATGGAAGTTTAAAAATAGAAGTATGTAGAATTCTTAGAAAAAATTGTAGAAGGGAAGGAAATTCAGAGATCCATTGAGGGCTAAATTCGGTTTGGAAGACCCAAGGAAAGATAAAGAAACAAAAGGGGTCAAATAACCATAAAGGGAGGGTTAAATTAGGTCTGGACGACCCAAGGTATAAAAGATGGTACAAGGTAAGGTAAAGTATAAAAGATAGAAACGGGAACCAAATAGCCATAAAAGGGAGGGATAGATTAGGTCTAGAAAACCTACAAAAAAGAGAATACAAATTCTAGATCCCAAACATAGGCAAGATAAATCCTAGAAATATAAGGCAATGACCAAGAGAGCATCTTGCAACAACTTAAAGATGTAACTTCTATTCAAATGTGCCAAGTTTAAAGGGGAACATCTAAACACTAACACCTATCACAATGTTAACATGTATAAAATATTTGAAGACTGGAAAAATACAAAATATGACAAATATTTGAAAATAAGCATGTTTGGCAAGGGGATAAGTGAAAGGAGGGAAATGAGTGTGCCACCAAGGGAAAAATGCATTCTTTACTGGAAGCAAGACACTTGAATTAGTTCGGCAAAACTAAGAATATCACCTAGATGCAATGAGAGTTGAGTGGAATATTCATTCTCATGATAGATGGGTTCTTGTGAACCATTACATGCGATATATGGGTCAATGTAGATTGATTCAAAACTATGAAGTTGAATCTTGAAATCATATCACATAATTTGGTGTAATGTAGAAAACCACCACCTATACAAACTTAAAGAGCTAGGGAGTTCCATAATGAATGGTTCATAAAGCATAACACTTGTTGAAGGTTTTACAAATGAGGTCGAAAGCTAAAAGGGATTGACTATGGGAGAAAATCCATGATCAAACGCACTTGAGCCAGAGTAGTAATGGGATGGTTGATTTCCTAGGAAGTCCTAGTGCTACATCTTCATGAGTATCACCTAGATGCAATGAGTGTTGAGTGGACTATTCATACTTGTAAGAGATGAGTTATTGTGAACCACTGCTTATGAAATATGGGTCAATGTAGGTTAACTCAAAACTATGCAATTGAATCCCAAAAGCATATCACATAATTCGGTACACTACAAAAAATCACCACCTATACAAATCTAAGAGTTTTTGACATTAATGGCCCTAGAGAACTTGAGCCAAAAAGCATTATCTTGGGCTAACTAGTGAAGTATAAATATCATCTCATGAAGGATATATGCATGAAATGTAAAAGGAACCCTACCTTCCCACAATGTGTTCTTCGTCTCTCAGGACCCTTACAAAGTTGCTTGTGTACTATAAGGATTGGTTACATGGATCAAAAAGTAAGTGGCACTAATGAGATATATGAGACCTCCTACCCCAGTCTACTGGCGTACCACACGCTTATAGATCTTGAATCTATCATGAGACCAATTGTGGAATTTGAGATTCCACTAGGATAGGGGGCATGCCAAATGATATGATCACATCTTTTGGTGTGATTTGACTTTTGAAAGATATATTTCCTTATAGGATTGTATTTTTATTTTTATTTTTATTTTTATTTATTGGCTTTTGACTTTTTTGGTTTTTTATATTTTTCTCTTCCATATGGATTTGGAAGACAAATAATGGGTGCTAAAGATGACTAACATAATAGAACTTACAACTAATCACTAAAGAAGAGAACATAGAGACCAAGAAGCATAGATACTCTTAGAACTGTACCTTAGAAAAGAGTTCAATCTCAAAACCAACCTTGGTGTGCCCAAAAGGAGCTAGAAAATAGGGAAAGATAATGATAAACATTAAACAATTGGGTTGCCCTAATTGCAAAAAATGTAAAAAGGAAAATGATACAATGACAATGAAGTTTGAGACTTTCATCATAAGAAAGTGTAAAAATGGATGAGAAACATGTAGATAGATTGCAATAGTTGTGCCCTAAGAGAATATAATTGTCTCTAAGTGACAAAACACCACTCTTGACCATTGCCTTATCTTTCTAAGAATACACCTAGCTAAGGTTGGGAGAAGGACCATGAGCAAAAGGAAATAAAAGGATGGATGTTTGTGAGAAGAGCTTGGTTGTATTCCTCAAAGTCTTACTATGCAACTCACAAATTGAAATCTAAGAGGCATTAAAATAAGTAGGGTAAATCTATGAAGTGCACAAAACATATTAGTAATAAAGATGTTAAAACCTATGGGGTGCAAAGGTGATAGAAGATCCAAGGGGCACAAATTAGTAAGATGGTAAGATGTTAAAATTAAGATATGTTCAAAGAGATATGGATAAAGTGAGAGAAAACTCGAAGTTGTAGCTAGAAAGCATGGGCATTTGTGAAGAGGGTCTAGTTGTATTCCCCAGGGTCTTACCATGCAACTTACAAATTGAAAATCCAAGAGGAATAAAAATAAGGGAGTCTAGAGGCGCTAAAAAAGGTGATAAGATGTAAAAACTTAGGAGTGTATGATAACGACGAGGTAGCTTCGAGGTGATGTTAAGGTAGAGGATACAAAAATAGGAGGTATAGATAAATGAAGTTAAACTACAACACAAAGAGTTAAAGAATTTATGAAAATAGAGTTAATATGGATTGTGAATTAAATGTCTACTTAAGTGTAGGAACAAGAACATACCTTTAACAAGGTATGTTCATGAAAATAAAGGATTTATCTCGAAAGATTTATTGAAGTTGAATTTGTTTGTCTTTGATGCGTTCAAGATTCTTGATAATTAGCTCATTGTGAGGGTGATATGTTCGCAAGATTGAGGATGAATGAGGATAAGTGTGTATTAAGGTAAGGATGGGCATCAAAATATTCCCTAAAGTCTGAACTACGAGAAGAGTGGGAATCGAAAGATGCCCCAACATGTCAAGTAAGAAAAGGAAGGACATCATAAGATGCCACAACATGTGAGATATAATAAGATTGGATTTAATAGTAACCTAAAGAGTGACAGTTATTATTGTGGCTATCATATTTTGTGTGAATCTATCCCATAGTAGGAATTTTGGCATCTAGGGTAATTTTTGGATCTTTGAGAGGTGTTTCAAGAATTTTCTATACTGTATCGACCATGTTGAGGTAGTTATGATGCTTTATTTTGATTTGAATTATATTGACACATTATGTGTCATGGTTGATATAGTTACATTTCTCTAGAGCAAGTTTTAGAACTACATCAATGCATTTTGACCTCTGGGGATAAAGCTGGTTTTGTCAGGAAGATTTTGAACTAAATTTGCACATTCTATGTCATGACAAATAGAGTTGTGTTTAGTAGAATGAATTGTAATTTTTGGATCCTGGTCAATATAGTTGGATTAAATAAAATATTGTATCAACATGGTCAATTCAGTTGAAATCCCTTTTTTGAACTATATCGACATGGTCAATTCAGTTGAAATCCCATTTTTTATTTGAACTGTATCAAAATGTCCAATTTTGTCATAATTTTTTATATTTAATAGATTTTGATGGGATTGTGATTGAAACGAGACTTGTAGGATAGGTCTTAAAAGTTATATAAGTTCTGCGAGTGGTTTTGGGTTGAATTTGAGTGTTAGGATAATAGACGACATGATCCATAATGCATTTTTTGCTAGGCATGTGAAGTAATCTCTCTTTATGAGTTGACAAAAACTGGTTGAAGAGGGTAGGTTTGAATGTGAACTGAGGTTTGATGACTCATCCACCAAAGAGCTTCAAGGGGTGGAGTAACAAGACAATAGAAAATATTTATAAGAGTAAATATGTTACATCCTGATTCTTCGTTAAGTAAATTTACTAGAATATCTATGGATTTTCTATAGTTGGTAATTTGATTTGGGTTATTACTAACTAAACTATGAGTTATATGCTATTATGGGACAATTGAATATTGCTTTGATTACATGATTGTATTGCTATGAGTTAATTTTAATGTATATTTTTACATTATGATCATGTTGATTTGTTATTTCAAGCAGTATTTTGTGATATACATGGCATGATATATGAACTAACTATTTGCTTGTTTTGAGGTTGACATAGAAGAGAATCATCCCTCAGAGCATGATGGAAGGAGAACATCATCAAAGAGGGTGATGTATATAGAGATGTTGGGGGACGATAGAGGAATGGCTAGAACCCTGCACACATCACATTAAATAATACATATTTGATACATGATTTGTGTTGTCACTCAATCTTATAACCTAGAGATGGTTGTTCAATCCTACTTCAGATTGAGTGAAGCATTAGATTACCTCTAGGCCTGTGGATTGCCTATAGTAGAGGTAAACCTCTAGGTTTAAGGGATAGCTCCTAGATTAGTCTTTGATAGTGTATCACCTACATTACTTGCTTGATTGGATGGAAAAATGATAGAAGAAAACTGTTGGAGAGTTGTCAATAATGTCATGGTGATGTCATGGAGGTGCCTTGGTGAGTGGATGAAGTGCTTTGATAGCCTAAGTAACAATGACAAAGTGTGCAATGTGCTTGTCAAAGTGTGCTTGAAGTTGGCTTGGTTGATCTTCAAATTTGACATGGTTAGAGATGATCAGAGATGAGTATGGTGATTTGAGGATGAGTAAAGGGTCATATCAAAAGTCAAGAATGCTTTGAATGATTGTGTACATGAGTGGATTTCATTTGGTAGATTATTGTTTTCATCTATACATTTTGGGTCTAGTGGTAAAAAATATGGGTATGCAGTTTACTGATATCACCATTGCCACGTGTGGATGAGTTAGGGGGATTTGATCATATGGTTATGATCACATTAGTCTCTAGTTTATATACACTAAATCTTAGGTCATGTGCCTAAGTGAAATCAAAGATATGTGGGTGCAAAGTTGGGATCTTAAGCATTTTAACAATATTTTCTATGTTCAAATAAAGCCGAGTAAGTATGTTGATGATGTCAGCATTCACATGCATGGAGGTTTTAGGAGAAAATGAATACGTGGGTTTGTTCAATATTGTGCCTAGTTTTTATGCACTAAATCTTAGGTCATGCACCTAAGCATGACTAAATATATGCAAGTGAAAAGTTGAGGCAAGAAAGAGCTGAGTAAGCAGTTTGGTGATGGCATATCTCGTACGTGTAGACGTTTCAGAACAAGATGATCATATGGGTTTGTTTAGTTTTGAGATTAGTTAATTTATGCTAAAATTCAAATCATGCAGTGAAGCACATCAAAAGATATGCATGTGCAAAGTTTGCCTTCCAGGTAATTCTTGACATTGATGGCTCTGTGGTAGAAAATTTTGAGTGAGAAAATTAATGGCGTTATATCTCACACATGCAAAGGCTTTAAGAGCATATTGACACATGGTTCGATTTTTTTATGTGAGTAAATCATATGGTCCAAATTTTAGAACATGCAATTGAGTGAAGTAAAAGATATGGAGGTACAAAGTTGACCTTACAAATAGATTGCAAAGGTTCCCATACTTAATCATTTTTACACAAGTTAAAGTTTGAGCATCATCGACGGAGTGCATTACTCCAAGATGTCAAGTAGCGAGATGGTGCTAAGTGTTTAATATTTAACACTGAGTAGAGATAAATATCAAGCTTATTCCAAGGATCAATGGTGAGTGGGTGTTCGTACAGATAGAGATAAACAGTGTGCTTTAAAGTCAAGAGGTCAAAGTAATAGTTGTCTAGCATAGTTAAATCTAGGACAATCTCGAAGAGATCGACAGAGTGCATGAGGTCAAAGTTGCCAGATTGCACGAGATGAGGTCAATTGTTCGAGGGTTAACATTTGGGCATTGGTGCACTATGCATTAAAGTTCAGAGAAGATCGACGGTGTGTGTTTAATCTGAGCAGTGAGGACACAAGATGCTAGCATAGTGTTTGAGGATTAATTGTGACCATTTGCTTTTGAATATTTGAATTTGCAAAAGAAAAACTAGTGCTCTATATTTTGGCTATATCTTTCGATCTATGCAAAATTTGACCATGCAGTAAAAAACAAACTTGCAGAGGACTCCAAGGCACATCTGGATATATAGTTTTGAAGATCTGAAAGTCTGTATAGTCAAAGTTATGAAGGTCCAAAGTTGAATATGTGTTTGACTATGTTCTACAAGTGACCTGAGAAGGGTAATTGAGCTTGTATTAATGTTGTTTCGATGTTTCATGATGTCTTAGCTATTGGAGAGTTTTGTAGACTCCATAAGGATGATCTATGTGGATTTTTGAGGTGTGATCAATTAAATATAGTATGAACAAAGGTTTACAAGTCAACTATGTATTCGTTCATGGTAATTGTGTGCATAGAATGTTGTTTGAGCAAATTGTGCTTAAGCAGAAGGGTACTATGATGGTTGTTGGCACTTAAGGAAGACCTATAGATCATGTGGAATGGGTCCATGTATTTGGAAAGTGGTCCTATGTTCTTAATTTGCTCAAAGAAGTGTCAAAGAGCTGAATGGGTCTCCATAGGACCTAAAAGTGACTTAGGCCTATTTAAAAATGGATTGTGCTTAAGTGTGACCCATGTGAGATGCCTTAAGGATGAAAGCATGTATTATGGCCGATAAGAAAAGATTTTGATCTTGTTAATTCATGATTGCTCTATAAATGGTGAAACCAAATGTGTTGGCTTCTAGACTTATGTAATACTTTTGAAAAGATTTGTGCAAGGTGTATGTGAGAGTTTGGAGTGAAGGAGAGGTAGAGTGTCTAGTTGATGAATCGATAAGCAGAGCAGATTGATGACTATGTGTATGACCCATAGGTCATATTTTTGATGTTAGAAAAGTGCTCTTGTAGTTTAATGATATGTGAGGAGGTCTGAGTGTGCATATGAGGACATTTTGAGTGAAGAAAGAGAGAGATTGTGGCATGCTTATGTGAGAGGCCTGTATGAGATAGAGAGAGTTTGTGCAGGGGTTAGATAATCAAATATCCATCATCAAGTGTTGAAGACATCAGTTCTAAGTAAGAGGTGTTCAAAGAGGATCTAAAAGACTTGATCTTTCTTAGGGGTAGTTGATCCTTGTGAAATAGGTGTTTCACTAAAGACCTTTGGTCAGGAGGACATGAACAAGGTTTTTTGGTCTAAAGGAGTTGACTAGTCTCTTCTTTGTAATTTCTTATAGGACAGTTGTCTATGTGTTGCAAGCTTAAGGGTGAGTTTTATTCCCCATCAGGGTTTCCCATAGGAACTGTGTGTTATGTGTTTGATCTTGTGTATGCATTGATTGAATGAGCTCTTTTGTTAATGTTGCTTGATCAAGTTGATATATGTTGATTATTTAATAGCTTGAAAGGATTAGAATTGAAATAGAAATATCTGGGCTCACTAATTCACCCCCCTCTTAGTGATTGTACCTATAACAGAAACATGAAATCAAACTATTAGAAAGAGGTGATACACTAGAATGATCTCCACTAGACTACCATAAAAGTGGACTATGAAACATGACTTACAACACTAATCTCAATATCCTAGATTGCTCTAACATAAGTATTTCAAACATGGAGGTGATATGCATTGTTCTATTCAAGGTGAGTGAACATGAGGTTAGATTGCAGACACTAATGCTACACCATATACTTGAAGATAGAAAAATACACTAGCTACACTTCATGTGACCTGTTAGAGGGAGAACTACTTGCATCACACATGGAAGAGTAAAGAGAAGGCAAGGATATATACTTATCACTTGACATTCCACTATACACTACTTCACACACTTAGACAATAAGTTTATGAAATCAAAACCAAATTATAAATCTTTATTTCAAAGGCAAATAAAGTATTTAAATCAGTAGGGTTTTTCCATACCAAATGTGGATTCACTTACACAAGCCAAAAAAGCTTGCATTTATAAAGCATAGGAGAAGAGAGAGAAGACGAGAAGTGGAAAGGTAACAAAGCCAAGTGTCAAGACTTGGAAATTAGTTACATTTCAAGAAAATGAAGTGGAAAAAGATGTCAGGAGGTTGTCATGGACAAGTGTCAATCAGAATTGCATCTTTCTCCTGAAGTTAGCGTAGAGATCTCAATTAGCCTTCTTGAAACTGTGCTCATGATGAAGCACCACTTAACCACTTGAAACTGAAATAGGAAGTCTTGACAATATGCATTGTCTTAAGGAGGTTGGAAACAAGATTTGAAAATCATCAGATACCTCCCTAACTGATAACCTTCCTCTTGACACTTATGTTCACTGTCTGCAGTCACTTACTAGCCCTCTTAGCTTCAATCTTCACATTTGTCATCAAAGTGTCTGGCAGTTGCTTAAATAAATCCATGGAAGGGGTGTTAGGACACCTATTCAAAGTCCCTTTGTCTTCTACTCCTTGCATTAGACCTTAAAAAGATCCAAAAATAGACCTTTCATCTTCTCACTAGGCTGTCACTCTCATTTTCACTATATGTCCAAGACTGCTTGTGGTGAACTGTGTAGCAGAGGTATTTATATCCTTATTTGTGATGAGAGATGAGTATAGGGAGTTATAATAAGTCCCTATAGACCTCTCTCAATGGATTTAATCCACCAATTCTCCTCTACACCTACAAAACACATCAAAACTTGAAATAAACTCAGATTCTCGTCTGTCCGTATAAGTGAAAGTATGAATAAAATGGGTGTCATGGAGCCTGGGTGAGTGTTATAGAGGTTAAAATCATTCTCATGGCCATTTGACTCCTCCTAAATGCATCTCCAATGATATTTTATCCATCAGGTTCTTGATAGGGTTTTAGGAGGTTTTGATTCTTAGTGATAGTTTATAAAGGTTAGATGTCCAACCTTAGAACTAATTCCACAAATTTAGAGTTCATGACTCTAATCAACTACCCCTGGCTCTTTGAGGCATCATGCAATGTGTCTGTAAACATATGAACATTTGAAAATTGCCTCTCAAGCTTTCTCTTGCATTTTGGGTACCCTTGAGATGGTTTTAGGTCAAATTGACCACTCTGTGTTATTCCTATGCAAACTGATGTTTCTTAGAGACTCTCTACCTTCCCCTAAAGCTTATCAAATGGATTGGAAGGATATCTCTGAGTGCTTAGGTCTAGTTTTAGGTCTAATAGGCTTGACTATGTCTAATTGTATGTCTAACCTTTCCGAGGGATTCCAATGATTGTAAGGCCTTTCTCATCTTTTTTCATTTTCAATGCAACTGTAGACAACATCTTATAGCCATCCAAGCTCTCTCATTTCACCCCTTCTTCATTCACACACTCTGCCTGCGATTTTGTCTTGACTGGGAGTGCCCTCTATCTGAGATAAAACATAGGGCACTTCCCCTATTTGCTTGGCCAAGTTGAGACTGTGGGAGGATAGAATAAGTCGTGATAACCTTCTGTACAAAGTTGCAAAGCTAGATCACCTTTGCAAATCTCTCAACACTCCAAAAGCTAAAACTAGCCTCTTAATCCTAGTGAATGTTTGTAGGGTCTAGAACTTCACGCTGAGTGTGGAGTTAGAAACTTTCCTTTGCTCTGATTCCTTACTCTGAGAATCATATAAAGTTTATGTTACCACTATGAGAGTGGTCTCAAGATGATCTATCCATTATACACCTCTGTCTCTCTTCACTAGCTAGAACCAATGTAATATATGTGTCAAATTGTAGGTGGCAATAGGTAGAAGTTATGAGACCCCTGTAGGTGTTCATTTGTGGGATAATACTAATTTAGATTTTCTTTATTCTCTCTAAGATCAATTGGTCATTTCTAACTTGAATGGACATCTATGTCTGCAAAGCTCTCAACTTCTTGTCTGTCACCATCAACTCTGTGGGTCTATAGTTAGACTGTAGATGCTCCATTTGAAGAATCATAAGATTCCTGTAGGTGATGATGTATGACTTAACACTAAACCTCAAATCCCTTGATTGCTATTGAGGTCATTAAGACCATTCCATACCTATATGAGTTCATCTCATGCATTGAGACCATAGTCTCACTCACTACTATAGGTCACTATAAGTTAAGTTGTTTTTAGCCATCTTAACATAGTGTTTACTAAGTGTTTCAGGGCAAAACTTGTCTGAGTTAGAAACCACTCAAATACATTCTCTCTTGATCAAGCAACCACTTTCTCATGTTCAAATGTCACCTCTAGGCTTGGGCTATAAGAGAGAAGACATTTAGACTAACATAGACCTCACATTCTTCATCATAAGATGGCACTAAGTATGGGCAAAACCCTCACTTGAAGAAGTTAAGGTAAGTTATCTCAATTACAACTTTCTTAACTTGGGAACATGGACCTAAGTCTATATGCAATGTAATAGATTTACCATTGTCACCTTGATCTTCTTTATGCTCTTAGACTTGATTGGAGGTCTCAAATGAGTTCAAACATCCTCATCTCAACACTCCTTTGCCTCTTTTGGATGGAACTCAGGGCACTGCCTGTAGGTGAAGACATTATAGGACTGTATATATGGAAATAGTTCTCACAACCAATCTCTAACCCTGAGTAGCTCAGCCCTACTATTTTCACCTTGGAAATCTTTCCATCATCCTAAAACCTCCTTGTTTCATCAACATGACTAATCAAGGTTTAGCTTCACTTGATTATAGATGACAATCACAAGGAAATCTGATTGTGTGTGATTCTAACTGTGTTCTTTTAACCATGACCTTCTTGAGACTAAAATTTCAAATGAGAAGTTGATCACCATGCAATGAGAGGTTGGACATCAATGCATTACCTTTGACCTGAAACCATCTACATGAGGGTGAAACTCAGGTATTGATGAAACATTGTTTGCAGACTTCCATGGTGTCTTCTATGAACAAAATGAGATAGTCTTGTTCATTCCTCGATATCCACATGTGCAAGCCAGACTGAGAATCATATGAGGAAGATGGTTAGTTTTAGTGTGTTTTTGATGCTGTCTATATTTAGATAATTGCATGTGTGTGTGTTAGTTCAGAGTTGTGCTTATGTGGAATCAATCATGTGCGATTACATTAAGGATAATACGTGTAGTTTTAAATGTAAATATTGCAGTATAATTATGTTATGCTATTTGAGTCATAATTATTAATGTTTTTGCAAGAACATAAATTTGCTTGATTATTACCTAGTTACTACCACATCTAACCTAACTTAGACATTGTTTGGAAATAACAGAGTCAATGGTATTAATTCAAAATTAATGATTAATGAATTAAATGTTTACCTAGACACTAAGTGATTATTTATTTATTATTGGGTCACATAATATTAAGTTATTTAGGAAAAAATAAAAATAAGAAGAAAACACAAAAAAAGAAAGAAAGAATGGCAAGTTAAAATAGCTTAAGGCTATATTTAACAAGGATGCTAGGTGTCAAGTCCCTGTGGGAGTTATGTGCAGGAATGATTGAGAAAAAATGAAAAAGCTCAATTCAAAGAGATGCGAACAAGACATTTTAAAATTTATAAAGAAATTGTGGGATGATATAAGATTGCACTTGTCAATATAATTAAATCAAGAACCCTCTGTTACCTCATTTTGCTTACCCATAGTTTAACCCCCTGTTGTCATGATAGTTCCAAGGAAAACATTAAGAGAAACGCTGCTCTAGCTAAACAAGAAGGTAGTGCACTAGTAGATAAAACCATAAGTGCAGTTCGCTGCATTCCATGCACTATACATGTAGCAAATGTTGCAATTCCGGGTTTCTTTTTACCACTTGTCAGAGCAGGGATAGACTCTGTTCGGCCATTAAAGTGGTACGTGAGCTGGGTTCATAACGTCGTAAGATAGTTCATATTTCATTCTAGTTTAATGCAGTCAATATCAAGGCAGCCTTCATCATTTGTGGCAACAAATCCATGTTCTGCTTCTATAATATCTAGGGTTTCCTCTTATAACTGGGCATGCGAGAAGCAGAGGTTAAATTTGTTGTAAGTATTTAATGTAGGTTTTATTTGGTTCTAGAACATTGAATATCCAACTTTTAGATATAATTTATATCCTAAATAAAATTAGTCATTTCTAAAATAAAATTGATTGTTGAAAATTACAGCTATTTATTAATAAAAATTAATTTAAATTAAGCAAATCGCTGCAAGACCCAGGTTCTAAATCTGGGGAAGCAAGAGTTAGGTTCAAAATATGGTGAAGAATCCTTATCTCTTGATGACCACGAATCCCTAGAATAATGTAATATTTTATCTTCTATAGATAATCTCTTGCAAAAGTATCTCAATTAATGTTAGATTGTAAACTACTAAAAATACGCTGAGTGCAAAACATAAATTGTGTAAATATTCAAAACCTACCATATAGACAATCCAAACAACGAAAGTATCTAAGAATTCGTGTCAACGCTAAAAATAATGACAACAAAATTTTCTAGAGATGAAAAACTACAATAGAGCACACACCACTATACTTTATTTTCGACGTAAAAGCACACAGAGTGTATGCATGCAAAAACTGTTGTATTGGCCTTCTGAAATCTAAAAAACATGCAAGACACATAATACTTATGAAAAAATGTGTCTTGAATTTTTAACAAAATTAATCTGAGATCTTTAAATCCATTTACTTCAAAAAAATTCACAATTCAAAAAAAAAAAAAAAAAAAGAGGACGGATTTTACAATGATATCACGCATGCTAAAATTACCACACCAATCTATTGACTCCAAAAGATTCACAATTCAAAAAAAAAAAAAAAGAAAAAGAAAAAGAAGAAAGAAAAAGAAAAGAAACAAAAAAGAGGACGGATTTTGCATTGATATCAAGCATGCTAAAATTACCGCACCAATTGCGTAAACTACTCTGAGCATTTAGAACTGAAAACAATCATGTTACGGATTCTCTCTTTCATGTTACAGATTCTCTCTTTCCAGCATTTGTTTGCTAGGAGGAGGATGATAAAAAACTTACCAATGTCAAGTCTAGAAAATGGGGTCCGTGGATAATATCCAGGGAGGTAAAATACATATATAACAACAATATTTGAATATCCCGGCCACATCCTGGTAGTGCTCAGTACAGGAATGACAAAATGGACTGTTAAGAGAGCGGGGAAGGGAGTAGATTTGATGTACACAGACCTAACCAGTTACAGCAAAATGGAGCTAAGAGTTGTTTCTCACCACAAACCTGAGACGCAGCAGTACAATAGACCAGCAGAAAGATCACTCACCCAAAACCCCAGGCAATTCCCAAGAGGCCAACACTACTACAAACGTCACTGTTTCACTGTTTCACTTATGCCCAATGACAATTGCAACAATTATATACAAGAAAAGTAGAGTTGCAATTAACTCTACAATGAGTGCAGAGTAGAGTTGCAATTAACTCTACAATGAGTGCATGGTAGAAAGACCAGATTGTACAATTGGCCATGACCTGTGTTCAGTAAACATAAAATTGTGTATCAAGCTTACATTAAAGACAGCAAGTAAAAAACATACCTGGGGTTGAACCAAAGGGCTTAAATCTGTTTCCGTTGGAATATGCACCACCATTCTCTGCATAAACGCCTCGCCCCTGGGCCTCTTGCGGCCAGGTTCAAAAGGTCCATTTTAATAGTTCGTTAAAACCCTAAACTAAACCCTACGCTGAAGTCCTAGGTTAAACCCTACGACGTATTATGGCGAAGCCTTGCAAACCCACAATGCAATACTCAGTGGCCAAATCACAACCTTACCTTCTTTTCGGCGGCTCAACTCAAAATTTTGCAACACGGACAACTGAAAAAGTAAACAAAAAACTTCAATAAAAATGAAGGAACAAATGAATTTTAATGGCAGAAGCTTCTACCACTAAAAAATGGATCCAATAAAATTTTGAAAATCTTCAAATATTACGACAGACGCAGGGTTCGGATATTTTGACCTAATTTCAGAGCAGTCCGAACAATCAAAACAGGGAAGCTGAAAGAATATTGTTGAGTGAGTCATTAATCGAATAAATCATGTCTGGAACACCCTGTGCAACAGCGTTATCTAAAAAAGGTAAATGAAGTGCTATATTTTGGTTCAAAATGTGTTCTACGAAGATTGGTATAACTGGAACAATTTATGCTGTAGATCGTAAAAGCTTGTTTGCAAGAGCACTACCAGGGCAGCTCTGGTCTCTACTTTGCTTAAAAATGGTCCATTTTCTTTGCTTAAATTTTCTACTACCTGAGTATATTTTGGCGTTAATTTCTGCTTGTCCATGTAATGATAAAATATGACCCAGGCTTCAAAGCAACAGGTATAAAGGAGAACAAACCATACAGCTGAGCGGTAACAGTGCTTTATTGACGTGGCAATCAAGCCGAAGTGCATAGGGACTGCAAATACCTGCATGGAGACTGCTCGCCATTTACAATTTCCTTGATTCACTTGAAGAGTCTGCAGATGTGAAGTTCGTAATAACATCTAAATATTTTATCCAATCAGTGTTTCTGAAATACTATTTTTTAATATAATTGCTAAACAACTTGCAAGTTACAGTTACAAAATAGTTGCATGTTTTTCAACACCCATATCAATGGCATTTGATTGAGGAACAAAATAGATATTAATTCTGAGTTAAAAGAAAATGAAGGCCCTCCAAGACTAATAAGCTTTAATTAAGAATAAGGCAATGCCTTTAGTTAAAAATTTAGCTTGCTTTTAATTATTATAGCGTTAATGTGAGCTTCATGTTCCAACTTTATCTTAGTTTTAAAGGGAAAAAGCCTTTTTAATTTAAGCTTTCTTTATATTACGCCCAAGTTTGTAGCGTTTAGCTTTTAGCTTTACGTAAGCTTTAGTTTTTATTTAGCTTTAGCGAGGCGAGCGGGGGGAGAACAGTTGGAGGAAAAATAAGAATTTAATGACAATAAGACTTGCAGTGATAGTAGCAACAAAATGGGCGAGGAGATGCAGATATCCCCCATTCCCTTCGAGACGCAGCAATAGGCCCCTCTACTGATATGATTAATTATGCTCGCTTTCATTCGTGCTCTCAAAATCCCACTTCATATCAAGAGGCATTGCGTGTGTTAGAGCAAGGGCTTAAATATTCCAAGGAGCTGACACATCAACTGCGAATGCTGCAGGGAGGTTGTTACTTGCAATGGCAACACTTTATACAGAATAGAGGAGATATTAGAGGCACCGTTGAAAGACTCAGCCAAGTTTCTGAGATGATAATTTCATCCTTAGAAGTAGGAGATGCAGCTTTGGAAGCTCTAGTGGGACTAAATTTAAGAATGCGTCAGGATGTTACAACATCTCAATATGGGGATAGGTGTTTGCATTTACTATAGAGTGCAGAGGTTAAAATGAATGAAGAAACATTGTAAGCACTCAAGACGCGGATAAAAGCTGTTAAGGGATTAGTCGAACTAGCTCACGGACATGTTGATTCAGCTGAGTTGTACTTTATAGGATGATGCGATGCAGATGATATAAGAAAGAACAAAAATCAACTAGGTGGCAGCGTTGCCCGCGCCCTCCAGCAGATGAGAAATGCAACTATTATTGAAGATAATGTGTTGAACGAATGCCTCAATGAAATTTCTAGGGCCCTGTTAAAATCTGATGTGCAGTTCAAAATGGTGAGGGATATGCAGCTCAATATTAAGAGGGTTGTTACTTTTGACGATCTTTTGCTGCCGGTCACAACAAGAGGCGTATTATTCAATAGGTAAGAATATTATGATATTAGGGTTTGTGTGTATGTTTTTGGAATTATGACATTATTTTAATGTTGTGTCTCTGTTAGCCAAAATAAGTTTGAACATATAAGCAAAATACCTCATAAAAACAGGATGAGTCCAAGTGTTAAAAGTAAACCCCAGGAGATATTATAATTTGTTAAAATACCAAATATAAACTGCTGGACGATAGTGCTATAGTGGATGAGGCCCAGTGCAAGTCCAGGGTGTGTTTGAAATTGGATAAAATACTGAATCCATCCCACTCATGCGTTGTACGCCTCCCCCCCCCCCCCCAAAAAAAAAGGAGATTTCAAATCAAAGTAAAAAATTTTGGTTGGTTCTTTTCCTATTGAATTATCTGTTACATCCCGATTTCCTAAAATCATAATTCGCATGGATAAATGCTTTAAAATGTCTAAGTAGATATTACAATGATATACTATATATAAGTCGCTATGAAATAGATATGCAAACCATCCTTTTGGATAATAAAAGTTGCTAACATATATAGAATGGTTAATAAGAATGAGATGTTACATGTATAATGAGAATATCCAACTTAGAGATGCTATATATAATTCACTATGAAATACATATCCTTTTCATTTCATACTTGTATTATATATATATATATATATATACACGGTATTATTAATAATTCACTATGAATAATATGGTGCTCGTTTATATATATACGGTAGATGTGAGTATTGCATATTAGTGTTCATCTGCGTCGATTTGTGTTAAAAATATTGTACTATTTTTATTATAATAGTACATGTGGAATCTAATATATCAGTGAATATTATAATATCAACAAATATTATAATCGTGGTGAATCTTTTGAATTGCGATTGGATGTCACATTTGGAGTTATTGAATTCAATGTCTATAACTTGGGATTATTTGATCGCTATTTGTAAAATACACGTTTAACATCTTTATAGATTGGAAAAGTTGTGAGAATTGGACTCATATACTCTTGGGCGATTCTAGTTAACTTGAGATTTTGTGCTCGTGATTATATAATGAAGATTTGGATTGAAAGCTCTATGTCATGACTACATTAGTAAGTCTATGTGGCATGAGATTATCTATCAGTTTTTGTTAGCTGAGACAATTTATAAACTCATTAATCCCAATAGAGTAATAGTTGAGTTTGAGATTAACCCGAATAACCGTTGCCCTGAAGTTATTATTATAGTCCATGCTTACTGGGGCATTTCGACTTTTGGGTTGAGTTAATTGACTTGAGTTGCCTTTACATCTTTGATCTATTCAGAGGCGTTTTATATCATGAAATGTATTTTCTGTCAAAATGGATTCATGATTTGAAAATAATCAAATAGTAACAAGGGTTCGAAAAATTGTAAAATCTGGTGATAGACCTTCATTTTTGATTTATGAATAGAAAAATGAAGAATACTACTAGTATGAAAATATGTATTATGTAGTATATGTTATGCAAGGTGCGTAAATATAAAAAATATGTCTACATGAGAATATAGATGCTCTTATATATATATATTAGAATTCATGCCTGTAATCATAGATTTTGGCTAGTGAAATAAGTCACAGAGTCTCAAACGATAGGGCACTATACTTATATGCACAGAGCCTCCAAAAAATGTAATCAGTAACCTGAATGAAAGACTATGTTCATATGAGGTATAACTTAGATTATGAGTTATTTATTTCTTTGAAATTGTTATGACTCGCTGCTTAAAAGTAAGTAGTGTATACATAAAAATGGTGGACTGTATTATTACTGCTTGTACTATATACTTGAATCTACTTACAAAGATTAGATTATGCAGTATAAACATAGGTTATACTTAGTTGGTATAAATTATATTTATTTACTTATTATTTATGGGATAAATGATATTGTAGAGATTCATTAATACGTTTTATGGACTAAATATATGCATTTTGATTAATTTTGTGTTTAACATGTTTTATGCTTACTGATAGAAAATAATCTGTATGAATATGTTAGTTATATTTATGTTAACCAAATCTCACATTGCTGGTACTAAGTAAGTAGTGAGGTAGGTTTCACTAGATTATTAGCATCACAATGCCAGTTGAAGGTAATCCGATCAAGTGGTGTGTATGAAATTGACTGATCCTAGAGATCAATAACTATTGAAAAATTTGGTCAAGTAATGTTAGACATTATCGTTTTATGTGTATGATTTATATGTTTGTCCGATATCATGTCAGAATAGATTTATTTATAGTACACTACATGTTATTAGAAATCATACAACACACATGTAATAGCTTGTCTCTCTGGATTCTCGCACCGTCACTATCTATTCATCCGTGAAGGGAGGGTCATTTCCTAATGGGAGATTGTGCAGGGGATCGATGGTCCGTAGTTGATGTGGAAAAGCTCTCGAATGATACTCTCCCTCCCCATAACAGTAATTCATTGTACATGACACTTGAGATTGCCATAGATACTGGAGTTCTGAGAACTCATGCTCCGTAGAGATTTGTATCTTGTACATTGTACTGTATTTATTATAATTGAGACATTGTCTTTGATGAGATATAATTATTTACGTATTTGTACTTTGGTAATAGTGGTTATATCATTAAACCAGTTGTGGCTGGACATTTATAATTACTTTATGTATTTGGTTATGATGTATTTCATATGTTGATAGTGATCAGTGACTATTAGAAGTCACATGCTTACTTATAGCTAACATATTTAGAGTGTTATATCTGGATCACTAATTAGATTCTCGTAGTGAATTATAATGAAAAAATACGTTGATTAAATAAAAACATTCATGTTTTTCTAAGTCAAACCCAATGAGGTTTTTTACAAAATATAGCACATGAAAGATAGTATCATATCAATCACAACACAAAAAGGTACGATGCTCCCATAGGCAAAGCAATATGGAAACAACTAGAATGCCTCAAAAGTTACATAATATGCCCCTAAGTGAGATAGATATGGCAATGAGAACACACACAGGAAGCCCACTTACCACTCACTCTCTGAAGTGAATGCCCCTATATATAGATCCAATCCGCACCCATTTAAATTAATCGGCTCTCTCTATAGGCGAAAATGACATTCAATCCATCTGGAATGTTTGTTATTTATCTTGATCCCAGATCCCCTTCGACTCTGGATCTTAGCACCTAAAGAAAGTCTATCTCTAGATTAGGGTTGAAGCTTGTAGTTGGTAGAATAGGTTTGCCCATAGATCTATAGGGTGGAGTAGGGATTGGCTTGGCCTATCTATCTATATGTGGAGTCAAGGCTTGTCGTTGGGAGTGTTTGACCATCTATCTATATAGGTATTGGTAGTGCCTGACCATAGTTGAGTCGAGTTGTATTACTTAGATAATAGAATAGGAATGGTTGACTGTCTTTATATTCTATTATATAAGTAATTTGCATCACCGCTTGAGTCACGGTGATAGTTGTCAAAAATGAGAAAATCATCATAGGGATTGTCATCCATGCTACAAGTGTTAAAAATGGGAAAACTGTTATAGGTATTTTCATCCATGTCATTAGAAATGAGAAGACCGTCTATAATGTCTTTGAGCATGCTAGAATCATCAGATATTGAAAAATTATTATAGCGATTTTTGATCATGTGAGAAGTGTTAGGAATGGGGAAATCATCTAAAGGCTTTTCATCCATGCTATAAGTGTCAGAAATGGGAGGATCATCATCTTCGCCCATGCTATAAGGGTCATCATAGATGGGAAAATGGTTATAGTGATTTTCAATCATGCGAGAATTGTAAGGAATAGTAAAATCATCTAACACACTTTCAACCATGCTATAATTATCTTCTATAGTATCCTCTATCTTGATAGGATCGTCATAAATGGGAAGATCATCAACTATGGGATCTTTGTCCAAGGGAAATGAAATGATTGATTTTAGTTAGGAAATATTGCAACGTGAGGAGTTGCCTTCAATGATGGACATGGAAGGGAGAACATCGAAACTCATGTAGAATATAAATGGGTTGATGTTCACTAGAAAAACTCTAAGAGGGGACATCATTGTAAGATAATGGAAAAAACTAAGAAGCATGAGAAAATACAATTAACAAAAACATGAAAATGATCCAACCAATGGTGGGATAATATTCACATCATAGTAACTAAAATGTATGTGATGGTGAACTTGATGTGATGAAAATTTGTTAGTGCTAAGAAGCAAGAAAAATAAAACATGAATATGACCCAGCACAATGGTGGGGTAAAATTCACGTTAGGTTCACCATAATGTATTTGATGGTGAAGCTGATGTGATAAAAAATTGATAGCATTAAGAAGCGAGAAAAAAATGTGAATATGGCCTAACACAATAGTGGGGTAAAATTCAAGTCGGGTTCACCAGAATGTATGTTGGAAAAATAGGGTTAACAAAATAAATATTCTTTAATATAGGAAATAGAGAAGACCCTACTATTACTAACTACATACAAGTAGTTGTACCACAAAGTAGGGCAGAGGTTGAATGTAAGTGTTGTTTGTAAATAGGGGTATCAAGGATATAATAAGGAACTGCCAAACAAAGGAAATGTTGATCCAAAATGGTAAGAAGCTAAGAAAGATAAATTGCACCGTGAGGAGTTGCCTTAAATGATGGACGTGGAAGGGAGAACATAGAAACTCATGTAGAATATAAATGGGTTGATGTTCACTAGAAAAACTCTAAGAGGGGACATCATTGTAAGATAATGGCAAAATCTAAGAAGCATGAGAAAATACAATAAAAAACATGAAAATGATCCAACCAATGGTGGGATAATATTCACATCATAGTCACTAAAATGTATGTGATGGTGAAGTTGATGTGATAAAAATTTGATGGTGCTAAGAAGCAAGAAAAATAAAATGTCAATATGACCCAACACAATGGTGAGGTAAATTCACGTTAGGTTCACCATAATGTATTTGATGGTGAAGCTGATGTGATAAAAAATCGATAGTGTTAAGAAGCAATAAAAATAAAACATGAATATGACCTAACACAACAGTGGGATAAAATTCAAGTTGGGTTCACCAGAATGTATGTTAGGAAAATATGGTTAACAAAATAAATATTCTTCAATATATGAAATAGAGAATACCCTACTATTATCAACTACATACAAGTAGTTGCACCATAAAGTAGGGCAGAAGCTGAAAGCAAGTGTTGTTTTTAAACGGGGGTATCAAGGATATTATAAGGAAACCACATGCAAGTAACTGCCAAACAAAGGAAATGTTAATCTGAAATGGAAAGAAACTAAGAAAGATAAATGCCATTAAGTGGTAACTAAGAGGTATCTAAATTAATTTAAATGTTGTAACCAAAAAGTATATAAACTAGGATATGCTGGCATGCAAAAATAACATATAATGAGAATAATAAATTAAGTTAGGCATGAAAAAGAAGATTAAAATATAGTATTATAGTATACAAATGTAAACCAAATAAAAGAAAGAGTATAGAGATAGGGATATATACCTTGGGTGGACTTGTGGATGCCTCAATCTCCCCCTTGGCCCAAGTAGAACTTCATGAGACATGTTGTAGGTGAAGACTTAAATAACAATGATCAAAACCTAAATTTCCTTAATTGGGGAATCTACAAACTAAGGGGCACTTCCTCGGTTCATCTTCCTGCTATTGAACTTCAAAGACCTTGAGCAAAGACTAGACTTCCACAAGAGTAAGTTCCTATACTCTAATTCCTCTTCTTCTTTTAAAAACAAGTTTTCATGTATAAACATAGCAGAATGGTGTGTGTTTCTTAAAAAAATGAGATCAAAGAGCCTTATATAGACAAATACAACTCTTAAAAGTGACCTATGAAATATACCAATGGACTTGATCTAGATTGATTCAATATAAATATCCAAACATAAAACACTACCACATTGGCCATGCAGAGTTAGTATAAGAAGGATAAAAACTACATTGAGCTAGACCGATGTAGTTGGAAAGAGACATAGGCAAGAAAAGGAACTACATGAATCATTATTGGTACAATCGTGAACATAGGGGACATAACATAACTAATTCAACATGATCAAGTTAGTTAAGGAAAATCCTGAAGCTAGGTAGAAGAGGTGGAATGAAGAGAAAAAAACATTAAAGGAGGCTAAATGATTGGATAACAAGATAGTGAGTCTAAATAGATAGAATATGTGATCATATGACAATAGTCTGTCATAAAGTACCATGAGCTATCCCAACCTTGATCTCGATGCACTCTTTAGCACATGCACTCAAGGAGAAAGATGCGTCGATGAGTCCTACAAGAGAAATCATTAGTATTTGAAAAATCTGTGTATGCACAAAGACTCATAATATTTATCAAGGTTGCATTAATTTAACAAGATACAAAAGCTATTATAAAATTCATTACAAAGAACTCCAAGATAAAATATAAGCAAGCTATCATCATAGAAAACATTACAATAACTTTTTAAGACCTAATTTGCTCTCCTTCTGAGAGCATGTGTATAATAAATTATGTCTCTAATTCGAAGGTCGAGGTTGGAATTTATTGTATTCCTAAAACCTCCCCACATGTAAATTGTTGCTTAGCTAGATCCATCTAACCATCTTATAAAAAGTTGTAAAAGATTCCTTAATTCCATCTCTATGTGCGGTTCAAAGCTTGATTCCTAATTATCCCTTTGATTTATTGCTTAGTATTCCTCCCCTGGTAGTTTTGTGCAACTCGTCTTCAATATTAACCACACACAAGGATGTCCATACTCTGTTATCTTCTACACACAATAGGTGCTATATAAGGTTTTGTGCATCACTTGTGCATTAACATACTTATCCAAAAAGCAAGAGTGCATTGTGATGTGTCTTTCCTAGGGTCAACATTCCCCCATACTATCTTCCTTATCCGCCCTTAGACAAAGTTAGATAGATCCAAATCCTTTTGTGCAACTAATACTTCAAGAACCTTTTTCAGAAGTTCCTTCTTAAAGTTGTCCAATTGATCTATTGCTACCTTCAATATTGCTTATATTTCATGCACATTTTTCAAAAATGTTTCTACCTCTACGAGGGCCTTAGGTTTCTCTTGATAAGTATGTGTAGAACCCCAAATTTACATTTACCTTCACAAATTATTCGCACACTATTTCTTCCTCCATCAATTACCTTTGAAAATTCTAAGTTTGAGGCTTTCCTGATTTTGAAACAATTCTCGTTTGAATACATTAAATCATCAAGTTTCTTTTGTTGCTCCACCTTGTCTTTCTCTTGGTATATGAGCGCTGCCAATTATTTACTCTTTTATTCATCTTCTTCAACCGAGCATTGACAAATTCTCTTGTAGTTTCAAATCCGTTTCAAATCCTTTGAACACTTGACCCACTATTTTCACCTTCCCTTCGATTGATTTTAACAAATTATCTGATTCCTCTAAATGTCTCTCCCACTCTTCTTCGACATCAGTAATCTTTTCGTTTCTTTTTCTTCCTATTTCTGCGCAGATCTTTTGCCTTTTCCTTCACAAAATATGTCATTTTCACATAAAATGGTTTTAATTAAAACTCGCTCCCCTGAATACTCAACTTATAACTTGTCCTCTGCTGAATCTTCGTCTTCCTCGATCCAGTTTTGTATCTTTTTCTCAATTATATCTACTGCATTTTCCAAATAATGCGTTGATATGACATATGACAACTTCATCCATTTGTTCCTTTGGTCCCTTTCTTCTTTAATCTTCACCAAAGTGTAATGTGCAGTTACACATATTGCAAACCCTTGATATGCTTTGAACATTCTTTTCGGGATTATACTATTATTCTAAAGTTTATCTCATCAAATTCTCATACTAATACCCCATTTTCATCTTGAATGTGGTAGTCATCTAGATTCACATTGATGCATCTCATATTTCATGGATGAGTGGATGGAGACTCATTTTATAGAGGTATCTTAAACATACTGTTCTGAGATATCCATTTCTTTTAACAACATAAATATTATATATTATTTTCAATGGAATGTCCATTTTCTTAAATTTGCTTCTTCCATTTTTATATTTATTTTTGTAACAATATATCATGCAAAATTGTACTTCACTTTTATCTTTATTCCTTTTTTTTTTTTGATAGATCAACAATTTGTCTACATGAATCATAATGCATTTAATAAATACAAAAATAAACATCTAAATGCACACATATGTATATGTATATATATATGTATTCATATTTATATGTATTTATGTATTAATATATTTATATATATCTATCTATCTATATGTGTGTATATATTTATATCTATCTATATATCTATCTATATGTGTATATATTTATATATATACATGTATATATAGACATCTATACACATATATGCATGTATATATTTATTATATGTATATATATCTATATATATGTGTTTATATATATACACACACATATGTATGCATTTAGATGTTTATTTTTATATTTATTAAAAGCACTATCACTTGTGTAGACAAATTGTTGATCTCTCTCAAAATCATAGTATAACCTCCTCTTTTCTAGCTCAATAACTTCGTCAACATTTTCGGTGTCTATCATTGTCATGCACATTTTCTCTCCTTATTTGTTCAACCCTATTATATGACTTATTTGTGCAGCCAAAATCTTCATTCTCCTTACAAAATAAATTCTACCTTGATATGTGTGCAAAAAGAGACACATTGTTAATTCTTTGGGTTTCTTGAAATAGGGTAATTCATGCAACTATAACACTTCCATTTCTTCTAGTTTATTTGTAATGGAAACCTTGTTATATTTTTTCCTTGGTTCTATTATGACGTGAGATTGCACCTTTGTGGAGGAGTTCTTCAGACTCCTCCACTCCCAGTCATAATATGGGAATAACCCTAGGCTGTGGGTATCCTATAACAGAGTTGAATCTTCGGAGAAGGCCAGCTTCCTCTTGATGGATCACCTAAACTAATGCTACTGCAGAGAATAGGGTTAGAAAGGGGAAAATGGCTCCTAAGAAGGCTAAAAGGTGATGCACCAAATAAAAATGGGAAACTCTCATAAGCTTGAATCCACACTAGATCTGCACATGACAATACTAGCTCACACAACTTCACAATTCAGCTGATTGCAAAAGTGTTTCATGGACTAGGTTCAGGGAGAACACTAATCCAAACCTGCAATAGCTTGAAAACACCCTAAAGGAGGTCAGATAGGAAGACAATGGACGAGGAAGATTCTCCTTCACAATGTCATCATGCACAACTCACTCAACACAGATCCAAGGCAAGAGATAGGTAAAGAAAGTCTTTTATTGCATAAAGAGGTAGTTCTTATAAATTATTGACAGGGTTTAGCCTAATCAAGATGAGCATATTTTACAATATCTCAGAGAGTCCCCTGCTCGTCAAAATCAAAGAGTCTTTGTGAGAATTCAAAATCCGAGAGAGAGCTTACAATTGGGAAATAATGGGTAATATAGAGAAAAGGAGAAGAGAGAAGAGGGGGCACATTAACCAAGAACAATCAATGAGCTGCCACCTTTCAATGAATGCTCCACCACACTTAATTCAATTCGGACTAGTCCTTCATCAACGAGTTACCCTGCATTTGCTCCAATAGTCTTCAAGCTCTTCTCATTGACCGAGAAAAATTCACTAGAAGACAATAGTTTGCCAAAGATGATGAGTCATGATCTTGCTTAGAAAGGAAAGTCCTTAAAGGCTCTGAGAAGAATTAAATGCTCCATTGTACTCTCCAATTCCCAAATCCTTTTGCTTTAAACTTCCATGCCACCTTCCACTTGATTTCACTGTAAGGACAAAGCCCTCATATCTTTGATCTTGATAGAGCCATCTCCATGTCTACTTCGCGCGGTGGCAGGTACCTGATTGTTGAAAATAAGACCGTCTAGAAGGATGAGACATTTTCCCATAATCACAAATATCTACCCTTACTTTGGAATCTGAACCCAAGTCTACTATAGATGAAAACCAATCCCATTTATTGGTTTTTCTATAATCTTAATGTCCATGAAATGAAACTTACTAGGTGTTTGATCTCGCTTCGACAACAAGTTGCCACCCTTTTGTCTGTATTAGGACTAAAATACCTATTCTACCTCCATGGAGCTCTAATGGTGATGCTCGATCCCTGAAATATCCATTCTGGTTCAACCTGGACCGTCTTCGAACTTAGCTCCTATGCATTTGCTTGCCTGGGTCGAAAATAATTTTGTCGACCTCCACCAAAAGTTTCCTGGGCTCGCCTTTGTTCATTGGCCGTCAACTTATTGATTCAGGGCATCAAATTTAGACACTTGACGACCTCACGCTTGATCTGAGCTCCATTAACTTCTTGACCTTGCTCACACTGTTGATCTTTCTTTGTATAAATGAACGCAAGCCATAGATCTTCTGTCAGTTTAACGTGTTTAAGACACTTGTCACCTGAACATTTTTTTTTAGGATCCAATGACCTTTTGACCCATCACTCCCCGTTGATCTTCGATTGCACGTTTAAACATGTGTCGTAGATCTATTTGGACCCACTAACTCGAGCTATAAACCACGTGCCATTGATCTATGATCCGATCAAGCGAGATTTTGACACTTGTCAGTTGCGCGTTCAACTTTGGAACATTTGAATATAAATGACTTTCACAAGGCCCGAATTTGACATCTGCGTGCACGTCCCACTCTGCTAGTTCATCTTTGAATGCTTGTATCTTGAGATAGAAAAATTATCAAGATACCAATTTTGCAGAGAATGATCTAGGCATGAAATACATCATGTCCATGCAATCTTTTGCCGTGATAGACTTTCCAAGTGCATCTATGAAGTGTGCAACCAAACTGACCTGTTCGTTTCTGCATGACATTTGATGATGGCCTAGTCCATCTTCTTCACTTGCTCAAGTCATTTGATCATTTGGTGAATCAGGGACTCTACTCGGTTGATCTATCCAGGTATAAGCTTTGTATGTGGGCCAAAATTGGCCAATAAGTGCATCCAATTTCTATTCAAATATCTTTGCATATTATGCCTTACTACGATTGAAAACCTGAATTACACAAATCCATACCTCGTATCCAAACTTTCACAATTTGGTATTGACTCAGGTTGACCCATTAATGTGGTCACAAGTGGAACACTAGCCTTGTTTGTCATCTTCTTATTTGGGGGTTTAATAAGGTTCCCTTCAGCGGTTCTTCAAGTTTTCTTTTGATTGTTCCATTGACGTCTTGCTGGCCAAGCTTGAACTAATCTCATCACTGTTTTCTCTCTACTTGACTTTGACCTCTTCTGTCTTACATTTTCACACTTTTATTTTTCCACCTTCTTACTGTGAATAACACTTTTGTCTTCAAACTATATGATTAAATTCATTTTCTATAACCGCATAATTTGGTCTATCTCCCTCACCGAGTTTCACTCTATCCACCCTTTACTATCGTCAGCATAGAAAAATAATGGAGTAGCAAGAATGTATTTCCTAAACTTCTACAATGCATAAACCATTGCTAATGCCTCTTGCTTCACAAAAGTGTAATTGCATTTAGACTTAATAATTTTCTACTAGCAAAATAGAAGGGATGATCCGCCTTTCTTTCCGCTGGTTGTGCAAGTATTTCCGCAGTACCTGTTCCGAATGCATCAACATGCACATAAAATGGTGTATTCCAATTTGGGAATTGTAAAATAGGCAGCCGACAATTTCTTTCCTTTAGAGTCTCAAATGACACTTGTTGAGTATTCATCCATCTAAATGGTCCATCTTTTCATCAATGGGCCAAAAATGTGCGCATAATTTCTAATAAGTTTATGATAAAACCCACAATGTCCTTCTGTGTGAGCAGAGTCTCCAATTGCATAGATGTACCAACATGCATTATTTACATTTAACATGCTCAAGTAAAGTTCTGAATGGTACCACAAATGTACACTTATTCAGATTCAATGATATGTGAAGTTGCCTATCATTGTTCAAACGTTTTAAGTACAAGTTTGCACGATGATCCCTTATTTGACCATACTCCATCTAATCATCAAGGTATACTTGGAGAAACTTACTAATAAAGTACTAAACTTCCTCCACCACTATGTGCAGGAATACTTTTGGGGTATCCTTCAATCAAAACAAGACTGTATTATAAACATATAACCCCCCATTCTAGAGTGAAACTAGTTTTACCCTTATCCTCATCTACTATTTGTACTTAGTGATATCCTAAAAATCCATATGTAATGTATAAATCTTACATCCAGCCAATCCTTTGAATACTTGTTATGTGAATGGTATAAGAAAAGGATCTTGCATGCATACATCATTTAACATGCAGTAATTTACACATACTTTGATCTTTCTGAACCTTCTTCATATTAATCACCATTGGAGTCACCCAATTAGACCCCTCTACTAGAAAATTTGGTCTTGTTGGTAATATCTTATCAATCTCCTCTTTAAACTTTGTATATATATTCAAATTCATTCTATATGGTGTCTTCTTGACTAGTCGCATGCCTTCACGTAGTTTAATTCCCATCTTTCCCAAGGATCCATGTACTCCTTCCATTTCCATTTCATGGTGGTTTATTGGGAATACATATTTAAACTCAACAATGCGTGACAATTCCACATTAGTCTACTAATCACCAATCATAGCTATCCTTAGCTCTTCTTCCGTTCCAATATTCGCTTTTTTTTGTATACAGGGACTAGTGATAGTAGTTTTATTTTATACTATGTGCATTCTCCACCTTCTATTCACCACTGGTTATTTTCAAATTTTAATGGTATGTATCCTCTTCACCCTACCATACAAGTATCTTTTACTTTGTTGAAATATTTCATTTGCACAAGATTATTTTCCAAATAATGAGACAACACTAGTTTTTGTTCAAACAAATGAATAATCATTTCAAAAAATATTTCTTCCATTCGCACATCATTCTAAAAGACTACCTCATGCATAAACATTAAGGGCTTATTCAATAGTTTGTAAATGATTCCTTCATCAAAGTGACACCCAAAGCCAAATTGGAAGAACAAATTTCTGTATTGACCAAACCTTTTCACGAATTACCAAATCTGATGTTTCCTTTCAAAATTGCATGCATAAAAATGTTTCCCACCATCACGCTAATGTGTGAACAAATCCCGCACATACACAATGCATAAGCCCTTGCTCAGCCAAAGCACACTCTTTGGGACCTGTGTAACACATGAAACTCATTTTCAATCATGCCTTTCAGTATACATCAACTTAACACATCATCTGAGCATTCCACTTCGAGCATTTTGTTTTTCAGTCATGCACACGTACGTCCATCCGGCATTGAATCTATCTCTATCTCTAACGTGCATAACTAGTTGTATATGAAATCGATCCTTCCATTTTCCAACAAAATACATTAACATCCATAGGATTCAAGTATTTCTTTCCTTGCATAGTGATGATGTAGACATTTCTTATCTCCACATAGATATATACACTTTTGATAGAAATTTACACACAACTAAATAAAAAAATCTACATTGTTTTATTGATATAAATAAGTTTACATAAAATTATGTTTAGGGTATGTTGTTCTATTATACAATATTTAAAAATATTTTCGAATATATTGAATTCAATCAATTATGAGTCCAATTATCTAAACCAACTTATTAACATCAATTATTTTTAACATAACATTAATATATTGACAAAAGTAGGTGTCTCACTACGATATGCATACCATAACTCATTAATAAACTAATAACAAAATATAATTAGGGTCACAAAGTCCAAAAAACTCCTATTGATTTAAAGGGGACCAAAAGATATTTGGAAAAAATGATTATGAATCCATCCAACAATTTATGTCGCAACTTGCAAATTGGCCCTTTGTACACCCAATTCTGATAAATTTGTGTCAAAACTTCTCATGTGCCCTATGCTTACTACTTTTACAAATATCTATCTAACATGATGATAAACATCATCTTGGGCATACCCATCCCCTTTGATCATTTGTACTTTTACTGTAGTATGAATATCAGTATGGTAATACTCAACCACATCAATCCATGTCTCATTGATAATTGTGTACTTCTGTATGGTGCATCTTACCCAATGCCTAACAAATCTGAGTACTCTATAAACACTAATAGTTATAGCAACCCCTATTAATTTTACAATTACTAATGATTGGTCAAAAATTAAAAAAATATTTTCCCCCTATTAAATGAGAGGTGAGAAGGCTATACAACAAAAAACCACCAAATAACTGATATGATCCTCATCAATGATATCAAATAAATAAAAAAATTAGAATTTGGATAGAAAAAATATCAAACTCCTATCATCTATAAAAAAATGTCACCACAACAAAACTTGTTATCAAAACTAGCAACAAACTCAAGATCGCTGGGTCTCTAGCTCTATCAATGTGATTGGTCTTGATGGCATGTATCATACAAGATGTTATATTTTGAAATCTAATGGTACTAGAAGCAGAAGATATGGAATTACATCACTTTTCACCACATAAAAAGTTCCCATTTTCAAATTTAACACATAAATAAGGTATAAAATACAATTGAAAATGCACCCGTTTTACATCTTTATTTATCTACTTTTAATACATTTTTTCTATAAAAGCTTAAAGGGAGAGTCTAAACAAAAAAAAATGATCATTATAATAAATTTAGAATGAGAAAAAACCTAAAAATCAAATGGTTAAATATGCCTATCTCTCTGTGAGAAGTAAAAAAAATTGAAAATAACATGTGCATATAAACATTTAAAAAATAAATTTTCAGAACCTTCCCTTTACATTTTGTGGAAATGAAACACTCGACCTACTACACTATCAATATATTAAGAACCACCTATTTAACAAACTCTTCTTCACAATTCCTTGATACAAAATGTTTCAAACTTAAACTTCACTCAACTTTACATACCAATTCTTGAAATTTCACTACATACAAAAATTTAAACCTAAATAACTTGAACTTGAGACTTTTGTTCAACTTGTGAAGCCTTTAGCTAAGCATTAAAACAAATCCTCAATTTACTCGTTCTCAAACATAATCTCAAAAACTTACATATAGCTCTTTCTATTGTGTGCATTTAATTAAAAAATTCACAAGGCAATTGAAAAATGCAGTGGTAACGATGACTCCATATGGGAGCCACACCTTTTATAAATTTAAACATCACTTGTAACATACTGACGCCCTGCAATTTCTTTTTTTCTTCTTCTTCCTCACACCGCAGTAAAAGTATTCAATGCCAATTCACCATTATCTGTTATAAAAAGCACATTTCAGATGTGTATGACAAATTTCTCATGCCTCTAGGTTGAATATTCACGTTCCTTCCAACTTATACAATAACCACGCCACGCCTTTCCTTTTTTGGACATTGTACAAATATTTATTTTAACTCAAATATGCTTCCATCGTCTTTTCACTTCCCACGAAAGATACACCCTATTCATTCATTCCTTTTAGCGAAGTTTCTTCGCTTCCAAGCAAGAAAACATCATATTTTATGACTTTGAGGCGACAAAACAACATAACATATTTTAACTCTTATACGAAGATTTTAACACTACATATCAACAATTGACATACCTCAACACTTGGAAAACAAGCCTTTAGGAAAATGACAAGTTTCGTTCCAAGCTTTTGCTCTTCTAAATTTTCTCAAGCAAGTTTGTTTGAAAAAAATGTTGTAAAAATTATTTTAGAAAAAAATAAAGATAAAAAGAAATATATATATATATAAAATTAAATTTTATTTTTTTGTTCACCTTTTTCATGATTTTTCTATGACTTTTTCATGGATCCATTATCATCGAACTTTCATATCACTGATAGAAATTTTATCATAAGTAAATAAGAAAATATATATTATTTTATTGATCGAAATAAACTTACATAATATAATGTTTGGTAATTACATTTTTATATTACACATAAGTTGTAATAATATTTAATAATATATTAAACCCAACAATTTATGGGACCAATTATTTGAACCAACCTATTACCATTAATCACTATTAACATAAATTGATCTATTTACTAAATGGGGTGTATCACTAAGAGATGCATACTCTAAATAACCATGAATAAAATAACAACAAAATATAATTTAGATCACAAGACCCAACAATATATATGCAAGTCCATGTTCACTATCAATAGGAATAACAATAATGTATTCTCTATTCTTCAAACTCATATATCACTCCTTAGAGTGCATAGTTTCTTGGTTCTAAGAACACCACAACCTTCCAAACAAAGCTGGGTAATTATTTGCTTCATCTAATTCGATGAGCTCAAAATTAATTGTAATTCCTACTCCCATTATTTCTAGTTCTGCTCCTCATAATACTCCAATAGGTCTTGAGCATGTTAATTTGTTTTTCATAAACAACATATTGGTTGAAGGTTGTAGCATTAGACTTCCCATCTTCCTCCAAACATCCTTGGTCAATATGTTTACTTCCATACTTGTATCGATTAGGTTGTTGCTTAGCTCCCAATCATTTATCCTTGCATCAAGAGTTAATTCCTAATTATTAAAAAAACATTCTTAATAATGTGTATCTCATTAGATTGCTCTTGGGCATATTCTTATGCATCCCCCATTCTTTTCTTAAGAAATGTCTTTAGCAAAAGGAATATGCCTTCAATCTTCAACATGGAGAAAATATTCCAATAATTATTCCATCTCGTTAGAATAGGGACCCTTCCTATGTCTTTCTCTCATCTTAGCCTCCATTTCCCTTGTTGTCGAGACTTTGCCTTGGAGATTCTATATTATCTTTTTTAATTTTACCAAAATAATTTGTTTTAATGTTGCGTCAGAATAGTCCATTAACATTACTTCCACATTATATATATATATATATATGAAATAGGCATTATCATTGCTTGTGTTTCCACCTTGGTTCTTGTTGTGATATTCACCTTTAGGCATGCACCTCATTATGTGTATTTTGATTACATGCTCATTTACCCTCTCATTGTAAGATCCTAAACATTCTTGCAACGTTTTATGCCTTATCTTTTTGTAAAATAATTTGACAAATGTTAAGGCATTCTTCAATATTGTACCCTTCTCCACAATGAGCACAACTAAGAAATTTTGTACAAGCCCGATGATAGTGGTCTAATGCACCACATTTGAAATGTGATCCTTGGTATTGATTTGCACCTCTTCTACCACTAGTGAAACACCACCTCATCAACCATAGGATATTCCTCCACCATATCCTCAGTTCTATTATCCTTGTGAAAGCATATTTTTTATAGATCCACACCCTTGTGTTTGATAATTCTAAGTAATGAATGTAAAATTGATCATTTCATGCATGTTTTAATCACATCACCAAGTAGTTTTTTTTATTTTTTGGCATGCAACACTAATAGACAACTACATGCATTATAATATTTCTAACACACATCACAACAAATAGCTTCTACTTGCACCCTTATCCACCTAATTTTTTTCTTTGTATGGATTCCTAGTTCAAAATTCATACACCACAACCCCCTCTAAGTTTCTTGCACAATATTCATAGAAATGTTTTGTAATTGCATGGCTATATTTGACATTTGTGCCTCTAAGAAATGACTAATTCTAGTATCATAACCTCATATAGCTTCCATTCTTAATGTGTCATCTAATGTGTCTCATACATCTACAAAATTATTCATATCCAAATACATTCTGAAAGATGGAATTAGTTCTCCAACAAACCATTACGCTTGTTGTAATGGATGAATGACACATAACAAATTTGACAAAAAGGTTTTAAAACTCATATCATACACATGTATGCTTTCCAAAACATATTTTTTGATCACTTTGATCCCATAAATTCTCTATTTATCAAACTCTTGAATATGAAACTACCTTAAGAAAGTGGTCTTTAATTGGTCAAAATACATCATTGAATGGATAGGATCAAACTTCTTATACTAGACGTGCACACAATCTAGAAGTTTTGTCATACCCTGACTCACTTTTCTTTCAGAAGAAGTCACCCCTTTATCTCTCCAAGATGTTTCATATTTGAGCATGTGATTTGAGGTATCCTCAATACCTTTAGATTTATGCATATTTATAGACATCTTGTAAAATATAGTTGGTTGTTGTAACTATTGGGAATATGATTTTACACTAGTTTCAAATGTCATTCCTCCTACTGATCCACTATACATTCCTCCTCCACTAGTTGATGTCAGACCTGTGCCTCCTTGAGTCACACCTTCTTGGGAAATAATTGTGGGATTCACTATTAGAACTATGCTACTAACCAATAGACCTTTCCTTCCAGTCCCTTTTATTAGTACTCCAATACTCATTTTACAAATAAATAGTCTTTTTATCTCTTTCTTACAATATCCACATGATAATTTACTTTTTGATTTCCAATCTTAATGGTATATATGGAGTCACTTTTTCTAATACACAGGTATCACCTTGTATTATGTGCTCAATTTCCATTCCATTTCATTGAAGTTTTCCTCCTAAAAAATAAATATGTACACATGCATTGACTTTTAGTAAGTTTAGGTATGATACTTCCCTAGGACTTGCACACTCCTATCTACCTTTAATTGGTTCCCACTCATCATCTTGAACTTTATTCTTGTCACACATGGATTATTTATAGTGTAGTTATTCATCCTCATTGGATCACTCTCTTCTACTATGAAAAATAACCATGTGCTCTTATTATCTTGCATAAGTACTCATGACATCCATATAACTTCCCCTCCTTCATGGGATCCATGACATCCACTCTTATTAATTATATATTATTACACAACACTTCCTCCATCCCATCCTCATTCTTGATTTTATTATTATGTGCAATCCTTGTCTCATCTCCAACCTATCAAACACCTATCCCTTGCCTTATGAAGATTTAGCCTTCAATATTTAAGGTTTGAATTTATTATTTTATCCACGTGTGATTGCTAATATCTATATCAATAGAAATAGGGTCCTGACAATGGATCCAAAAATTTGGGCTTATTTTGTCAACACACTATGGTGCTATGTAGACTTCACTATGCTTAGTAGATAAAATATTCTTATGTCAACATATCAATTGATCCAAAGAATCAAATGCTCAATCAAGGAGTAATGAGAGGTCAGAAAATCCACCATTATGATAAAGAGACATAAAGATCATAAATGTGTACAAAAAATCCATTCAAACCCTAGTACACACACACACACACTAAAAGTAAAGAAACAAATAAAAAATACTAAAAATATTTACTGGGATTACATTCATTTAACATGATATAAAGTATATTAGATAAGTTGTTGCAAAGAACTCCATGGTAGATAAGGAGAATCTACCACCATTCAAAACATTACAAGGACTCTTTAAAAATTAATGTTCTCTTTTTCTAAAAATGCTAGTATAGATTCTCTGTCTAATTCCAAGGTTAAAGGGGTTATTTATTATATTCCTAAAACCTCCCCTATTCACCAGCTTTTGCTTAATTAGATCGACATATCCATCTTCTATAAATTTTTAGAATATTCCTTGATTCTATATCTATGTGTAGTTCAAGGTTTGATCCCTAATTATCTACTTATCTTGTTACTTAGTTGTCCTCCACGTAGCAGTTCTACATAACCTGCCTTCAATGTTAGCCCTATGAAAGTATGCCCAAAACATATTATATTTTGTACATGATAGATGCCATATAAATATTTTGCATGTCTCACTCAAACATTACTATACTTATCCAAATGTATTAGGAGTGCTTCCTAATGCACCTATCCTGGAGTCATTACACATCGAGTAAAATATTTGACTTCTTTGAGCAATCAGAGTTATGAATAATGAATCTAAGAAAAGATAAAAATAATAGGAAAATACTATGAAAAAGAGAGTAAAAAGGCTATAATTTTAATGCCATGCTATATCACAATATATGAGATGACGAAGAAATCTTATGTGTGTGTGTGAGGGCATGCACTTTCAAGGGAGTGCAACCAAAAAATGAGGAAAGGTGCAGTGAAGAAAGGATAAGTGAAATAAATTAATGGATAGATTGAGGAAGGGAGAAGCACCAAAATAAAATCATTGATACAGAAGGGAGAAGTACATAATCAAGACAGAGGTGTACCATGATTGACAATTGGTTAGAAAGAGGAATCCTTAGATTGAGGAAACCTAGAAAAGTTATGGAGAAATCACAAATAAAAGTTGAATATCAACAAAATGAATGTTAGTAGATGAAGAATCTAAAACATAAGGCAAAGGATCATAGGGGATTATGTGAACATGAGTAGGGATTATAAGAGAATAAGGATTGATTAATAGATGAAATAATGAGTGGGCAATTCCTAGGTTAGGTGATGTCGGTAGAAAGCCCTTGGGAGCACAAAAGAATGGGGAACAATGGTAGGAAATATATAAAGAATGATGGTAGCAAGCTCAATTGGCTTCACATGGTAGGAGAGATTATAATTTTGGTAATTGAAGACGTGTTAATAAAACCATAGGTAAAATTCATACATAATAATGTTGTGATTAATAAATGTGTAGGGTATTGTAACATAGTGGATGAGCTTTGTGAATAGATAAATTAAAATAGAATGACCATGTAAATATGACCCCCCCAAAAGAGTTCTTTCTAGTAGTTTTTTGAATCTAAGAAGAAATGAACGTGATTTGTAATGGAGGGCTTTAACTATTGGGAAATGTAAGGGTTATATATGAAATCACGTTTTCAAAAAAATTAAAAAAATATGGAGTGGGTAAAATTTTCTCTTTGTTGATTATAAATTTTGACATACCAACAAAATTTTAGAATGATGAAGTACTAAAAAAATTATAGGCAACACGATTGGAGAATTTATCAATAAAACTCATGCAAACAAGAAAAAATAATTGACTACCTATGTAAGGATATGTATCCAAATCAATTTATCAAAACCCCTCCCCATTTATTTTAACCTTTTAAATCATATAGGAACATGGATCGAAGAACTAGATTATGAGTGTCTCCCATTATGTTGTCACTATTATCATGAATTAGGGAACTTGGATAAGGTTTAAACTATTGAGAAAGCAAGAAGGGAGTCGAGTATACAAAAAAGTTACAAAGTCACAATGTAGATATTCCCAACAAGTACTATTTTTCACAAGGGCAAAGACAAGAGAATGAAAACTATGGAAGGAGACGGCTCATAAAATTCCACATGCAAGAGGATTTAGGTTCCCTATGAATAAGCATAAATAAGAAGTGGGTCTTATTGACCACTAGTTTGATTCCTCAAATGTATTCAAATATTGTGTCTAAAATAAAAGTGCTCAGAATGGGAAGTCTTAGTCTAAGAAAACCTTCATATGGATTCTAATCTCTCATTTTAATGCTACCTAAAATTGTTTGGGGTGAAAATAGTGTAAGAAAGATACAAAAGATAAAAAATAAATGGGGAAATCTAATAAAATAGTTTGACAAGGATAATAATTCGTAGAGATGCACACATAAGTGTGGCTTCAAGGTCAAAATTTTGGAGGACATGGAGCATAAAAATGTGATTCAAGCATAGTGAAGTATAATAAAAAGAGGATCAAAGTGTTTTCTAGATTAGCCTTAGGAGTGGTAGAGGACCCTTTCTTCACTATGTTGGTATATCAACAACTTTCAATGACTATGTCATGTAGGTAAGGACATATTTTAACTTTTTTTCTCAATGTATAAGGAACATATGAATTTTATAATTCTTTCAAGCGAAAATCCCTTGTAAGAGCAAACAAATATAGTAATAAAAACACTATCTTGTTAAATCCACATCCTTTAATAGATGTAATTTACAAGGCTTTTCCTTAAGATGTTTTAATAAATATTTCAAGTCTAAAAATGACACTTTGCCTTATTTTTTGTCCACAAGATCTTAACATTTACCTGTCATCAATCAAGTCACAAAAATAAATCCAACGATGGGCATGTCTATTTTACAGAAATAAAAGTGTGACAATCATGATTTTTGAGCTTTGAAGGATTTATTTAAATATATTGAGGTTAAGCATATTAAATTATAACCATTAAACCTTAGGGATTTTAAAACGTAGTGTTTTGTTAACTAAATTTATGGTGACTCATAGGGGATTCTTTTTTGAAAGAATTATAGAATCCAAAAGTGACTTACACATTGGGAAAAGAGTAAAAAATAGTGTCTGCATGCCCAACATAGTCACTTAAAATAATTGAAATACCAATAACAATGAATAAAAAGGCATTTTCCCCTCCCAAGGCTAATCAATAAAGAATCATGATCCTCCTACTGGACTCTGTTGTTCTTAAAGCACATTCAATGTGTTTTTTCCTAAGTAGTTTTGGCCTTATAACCACATTAATGTGCGTCTCTTCCATAATTATTATTGTTATCACACTATTTTTATACGTTACCTCATTTAATTTTTATATTAATTATCTTTCTTGCACTTCATTCGAAGGTTGTCTTGGTATGAAACTACCGAGACTTCACATTGTGGTCACTTTGATTGTATGCATAATTTTTGAATACAATCATGAAATCAAAATTGTGGTTACTAATTTTTTGCATGTTGAGTGGGACATTACAAGGCTTTCAAATTTTATTTTAAGTCTTATTAAGAAAACCATTTTTTCAATTTCAATATTGTTGGCGGAATATTGAATATCACCTCTTGGGATTAGGAACTATCGAGCCAACTATATCTATCTATGATTTTTAAATATTAAGGTAGACCTTTCCCTATTTTATTTTGGGTATTTTACTCATCAACGTTTTAAATAATTATGTTTCTAGTGGAGAATCAAAGTTTAGTCTTTAAAGATAGAATTATTTTATCCACTTGGTGACTTCAATAGTTTTAGAGGACCCAAAATCCAAGGAGGAAGAGATCTTTACTTATGATTTTTTTCCAAGTATTTTTTTCAAACAATGGAGATGTTTTTAAGACCTCCCATATTGTTGTGGTAAAATAAAAAAAATGTGATGCCATTCCATAGATTTAAAATTTTTGCTACTTGAGATCTTTAGAGTCCTTTACACATGTGACATTAGAGTTTGATATCCCTACATTTGCCTTGAAGACATTAACATAATTTTTGGGAGATGGTCCCAAAAGCCCTAGGCAAAAATTTATGTAGTACATCATGTTACAGAAACTGATGCGACCCTTAGATTATTTAAAACATGTTGTAAGGAAAAGGTCTTAGATTGGTTTAAAAATTTAACACCTGCATGAGTTTCTAATTGGGATGAATGGGGTGTTATATTATATAATTAGTACAAGGAGAAGCAAGGGAGATAATTTGCCATTAGCTAATAAAATAACTACCATCAAGAGGGTCCCCATAGAATCTATATTATATTTAAATATTGAAATTAAAAATACAAGGGAAAGAATACCCATAGAGGTTCTTTTTTTTTTATTGTTATTGGGGTTTATACAGGTCCCCTACCTTATAAAGAAAATCATAAAATAACCAAAGTATGATTAAACATAGTTTTTTACATATTACCAAGGTAAGGCCATACAGAATGGCGAGCTGAATAGTATCTAAAAATAAACACCCAACGAGTAAAAAATAGAGAACTCATGAAGGGTTAAAAGACTAACCAACATGACACAAAAACTAATTAGAGGATGTTTACCAAAAAAATGTAGTTCCACTATGTTCAACCAAAAACATCATTCAAAATGATGATTTCATCACTACAAATAGCCACAAAAGAAGAACCACCTACCAATTTTTACCTATAACCCTTACGATTGACTTTGTTGTTGCCCACTGAAGAAGATGCTCAGTTGCTAGCTAGATGACCCTGCATAGCCATCGTGACAACCATTGGGGTGGATTTACTAGTTAGGAAGGAGAGGTAACTACCCTATGAGACACCAGTTTAGCCAAAAGTTTTACTGTATCTACCCAAGATTTGTTATGGCAAGCCACCTTCTAGCGAGAAATTTCCAAAATTAGAATTTTGAGATGTGTCAAAGGAGACATAGTCAAAAAATGGCCTTCAGTTGAATCATTGTTATGGAGTTATTTTTTATTTTCCTCCACAAAGCCTACCAAGACCATGAAATGCATCTCCAAGGCCCTGAATGCAAAAATTGGAATCAACCCAAAACCATCAGAACCAAAGAAGGGAAGTTTGGGAAAAGGACCCAGATTAATACTACCTATCACCTCCACAAGACCAAGGCGATGCTCTAGTTTTACAAAAAACACAACCAAATTAGAGACCAACTCTAAATATGCCAAAAGTACCATGATGTTTGAAGCAAACATTATAGCAATTACAGAGTTAACCCTGCTATGCATGTAATGGTCTAGGTAATTCATGCCCAAGACAACTAAAATTGCCTGGAAGATGTCTTTGGAGGGAACCCAAAAAACATGCTTGATCTTATCTTGTGATATACCCCCTTCAAAAGATATTTCCTGAACTAAACTGCTACCATAAATCGTTGGAGTTGAAAGTGCTAAATCAACTCCTTTCTCCATGCTAAGCACCAAATATCCATGGCAATCCAAATACATCTAAAGTGAAAATGTAGATCAGCCACCTCATGGAAGCAAATCATTCTAAATCCTTGCCATAAATGCAAATGAACGCCACCCTTGATCACACGAAAATTAATCATGTTGAGACAACGCCATCAAAAGGCCCAATGAGGTGGCACAGGTAGAAATGATGGAAACAAACCTCTATAAATAATAATCAATTAAGTTGATTATTATTAAAGAGTATGAAAGATTTTGAATTATATTTTGCAAATAGTTTTACTTTCTTTTTAGATTTTTTTTGAAAACCCATATTAATAGAAGCTAAATTGGGGAAGTCTTCCCAAGTACCTCGAAGGTTATCCATCCTGAATTCTTCAAGTTGATCAATTCCATAGTTGGCAAGGAAATCCATATTAGAATTAGCCTCTCTGAAAAAATGCTTGTAATCTAAGAATGAAAAAGTATTCAATTTATCCCAAACATTAGACATAATATTTTCTAGTTTCCAAGAAGTGGATGACTTTTTTTTAAGGGCAAAAATTATGATCTGAGAGTCATATTCAATAATGAGCTTGTCAATATTATAATGAATTGCAAGATCAATACCAATGGATATTGTTTGAGCTTTAGCATCATTATTTGTGCCATCTGAAAGTTTTCTAGAAATCACTCCGATCAAGGATCCACTACAATCTTAGAGAATACAATCAGCCTTGAAAGCACCTAGATTTCCCTAGGAAGCACCATCAAAATTCAATTTGAACCACCCTGGTGGTGGGGGTATCCAGGTATTCTTATCCTTTCTCAACCTTTTACCTGATCTTACTAGTAACCCATTAATAGGTGGAAGAGCAATAAGCCTCAATTTTGCACTCATCCTCATATCCTAAGCCAAGAGACAACCATTCCTACATTTGATTTGAGAAGAAATGACTTTTGAAATTGCAACCTCTAGGTCTTTTAGGATTGCAACAAGGGGTTTTTATTTTCCTTCAAAAATTCATTGATTTCTTTCTTTCCATAGTACCCAAATAAGAATAGCTAGGCTAACACACCATAAACCATATAGAGAATTATTTCAATCACCACTTGGCCAGGAAGAGAGGCAAAATAAAAAGGAGACCAAGCCCAAGACCATTCCAGTTTGCAACATAACTAGGCCCAACATTAGGATGTAAAGGGGCAGTCATATAAAAGATGGTTGGGAGTTTATTCATTAGATTTGTAAAAACTATAGCGAGACAGACCAAGGAAACCAATTTTGGTCAATCTATCCTATGTTAGAATATGATTTTGGATAACAAGCCATGTAAATGCTCTAGCTTTCTGAATCCTGATCTTATCCCAACAAAGAAATCCTACCCAGTTCATCTTATCATTAGTAGCATCAACCATATGATAACCAAGATTGACTGTGTAAATCCCAGATTTGGATCCAATCCAATGCAATGAATCCTCTTTGACATTTAAGAAGACCTTATGATTCCCTAAGCATTTAGTCAAATGCATTTGCTACTCCATTAGAATATCTAATGCTTCAAAATTTTTCCAACCCCAGGAGGTCACACCATTAGATTGATGGATTTCTACATAATTCACAACCAAGATGCCCAAACCTGAAGAGAGAATACATCTAGCCTCCTCCATATGCAACATATCAACTAGGGGTTTATGACCATTCCAAGAATCCTCCAAAAATTTAGTTGTTTGTCCATTATTGATTGTCTAAGAAACACGTTTTGAAATCAAAGACATGCAATTCAACAAAAAAATTCAAAAGTGTGAACCTTTGGGGGGTTAGTAATATAAACCATGCTCCATGGATTATTTAGATCAAGGTATTTACTTCTCAATATCCTAAACCAAAGAGAGTTGGATTTGGAAAGCATTCCCTAAACAAGTTTAGCTCTAAGAGATTTATTTTATAGACTCAAGTATTTCACTCTAGCTCCTCCCATCTTCTTTACTTTGCAAACTCTTTCCCATTTCATTAATGGGATTCTTTTCTGGTTCTGCGTTCTTTGACATAAAAGTCTTTCATGATTTTATTAAGTAACTTAACTACATGACAAGGTGTTTGAAACATCGAGAGATAGTAGATAGGAAGATATCTCAAAACAGATTTGATGAGAGTGATATGACCTGCCAATGTCAACCAACAACCTTGCCATGAAGCCAATCGAGTTTTAAAAGAATTAACAAGTCCTTCCCAATGAATATTTTTGGCTAGCCCAAAAAAAAGTGGAACACCTAATACTTGGAAGGAAACTTTCCAATATTAAAACCAAGGACCAAGGAGGTAGCCTGTTGTTCTTATTCTAAGCAATTAATAAAGAAAATTTCAAACTTTTTTGATGTTCACCATTTGACTAGAAGCTGCCTCACAACTATTTAGGATAGAATTGAATATTTGAGATTCACCCATAGAAGGGTGGCCAAAAAGGAAAGCATCATCAAAAAACTGTTGATGGGTAAGATTTTCAACACCTTCCATAGCCTAGATAACCTGTAACAAAGAAGCTTCCTTAGCATGTTTCACCACCCTTCCCAAGTCTTCAACTAGTAAGATAAAAGAAAAGGGGAAAGAGGATCTCCTTGTCTAATGCCCCTTGAGAATTTGAAAAAACCAAAATGACTTCCATTGAACAAGATGGAATATTTAGGGCTTGAGATACAACTGAAAATCCAATCACACCACTTCTTATCAAACCCAAATTTTTCCATAATTTTGATCAAAAAGTGCCAATCGACCCTGTCATATGCTTTGCTAATATCAATCTTGATCATCATGCCCTTATTGTGGGTAATGGATAAATAATGAATAATTTCATTTGCAATAATGATGCCCTACTGAATATTCCTTCTTTGTAACAAACCCAACTTGCTCTTCTGAAACCAAAGAATCTAGGATAAACCTGAGTCTAGCTGCCATTGCTTTAGAGATGATTTTGTAAACTATATTGTAAAGAGAAATAGGCATGAAGTCATTAAATATTTCTTGATTATCTCCTTTCAGAATAATGGAAATAAGGGTAACATTAAGATCAGGTAAAATCTTACTTCTTCTTCTGGATTCTTCCACCATTTGTAAGACCTCTTCCCCAACAAGATCCCAAAAAGTCTGGAAAAAAACCATGGGAAAACCATCTGACCCAGGGGCCTTATATTTTTCCATAGAAAACACCATTGCTCAAATTTCCTCCAAAGAGAAGGGAGCCAAGAGTTTCACATTTTGATCAAAGGAAACCAACTTAGGAATAAAATTGAGGTTGTGATTTTGAGCTTCAAGGTCTGAAGCCTTATCACTATTTATCAAATTACTAAAAAAGTTTATTGCCTCATTCTGAATCTTCGGTAAAGTGATCAAATTAACACATTTAGAAGAAATAATTTTAGAAATGTGAGATTTTTTTTGCCTAATCTTAAAGAGTTGTGAAAAAAGCATAATTTCTATCTTCTTTCAATCAATTTGTTATAGATTTTTGCTTCTATAAGATTTCTTCTCTCTGAAGTAGTTCCTCATACTCTGATAGCAAAAGATTTTCCTTAACATAAGAATTTTTATCCATTCCTATTTGATAGATCATTCAATTGAGATTCTCAATCTCTGCTTCGACATGATTTTTTTCCTGAAAGATGTTTTTGAAACAATTAATGTTCTAGTGTCTAAGTTAACCTTTAATAAATTAAAGTTTTTTTGCCATTCTGAACATTAGAGAGTAGGACTGAATATGGTATTTCTTCCACCAAACTTTCATGAGTCCTAGTAGAGAATGATCTTGTAGCCACATCTTCTCAAATTTGAAAGGGCAAAGATAGGGTTTATGGTCAGTATTGACACACAGATCAACAAGAAAGTAATCAGACCCTGTGAAAGAAAGAATGGAGATTTTTGTAATCCAATTTTGTGACATCCAGTTATTAGAGAATAAAAATCTATCCAAACACTCCATAATATTATGTTCTCCACATATTTTATTATTCCAATTAAACAACCAATGCTTTGGTTTAATATCTAGAAACTCAATATTGGAAACAAACTGAATAAAATCATGATTACCAGAATTTCCTGAGGTTTTGCCACCACATTTTTCTAAAGAAGATAAGATGGCATTAAAATCACCACCCATCACAATATTTGAATTCACAAAGAGATTAAAAAGGTTAGATAACTCAGTCCATAAAAATAATTTACTATTATAATCATTAGGCCTATAAACATTACAAAGACATAAGCTCAAATCAATCCTGAGACAAGTGAGATTACAAAATTGCCAATTATTGCTAGTATCTATCAATTCCACTTGAACTTTATAAGGAACCAATAAAATAGCTAGCCCTCCCAAGGCCCCATCAACTTCAACAAAGGAACTATTTAGTCTCTTCCAACCAAGCTGCCTCAAATAAGAGGCATGTACCACATTTAGTTTTGTTTCTTGTAGCAGAATGACATTAGGATTCTCTAAAGAGAACATACACTTAACCAAATGTGATTTTTTAGGGGCATTCATGCCTATAAAATTCCATGAAATAATATTCATGAATATCAAGGTAGGATTTCCACCTCTTGCTTCTTAGGTCCAAAGTATTTAGAAAGAGTGCCTTGCTTACCTATAGAGACTTCCCCTGCAACAAGCTCCTTGATAATTTTTCTACCTTTCCTTTTAGGTTTCCTACAATTAGGCTTGTATAAGGGACTTTATGATTGGGATATAGACAAAAATTCTTTGGAATTCATTTCTTCCTTTGATTCATACTCTTCAATATTTGAATCACTATCCAGTGCCTCAATCATAGGATTGTCCTCTCACGGATTTAGATCATCCTTTAAACTATCAGAATTCATCTCATGTTTTAAATCCAGATTTTGAATAATAGATTTTATATTTTGTGACTGTTCTAAAATAAATTCACAACCTTTGATCATATAATTCACATAGAGTTCATCAATTTTACCCAATTTGTCAAGCAAAACCTTTGTTTTCATGATTTTGAAACAAGAGGTCTTTGAATTTTTTTGAGTTTTATGCAAACTGACTTGAGGATTTGGAGGGACATCTTCTTTGAGGCCCAAATAAGATGGAATGGACTATTCTAGAGATTGATCTGAAACCAAATTATTACCTTTTCTATCCAAGATTTTTCCTACCTACTTAGACCAAAAATTCCTAGCATTACAAGTTCAAAAAGCCTTGGAATATGCAACAACTGGTTTCCAAACCTTTCAAGTCTTTCCCTTATTGCTAGATGTTATCATCAAAACTTTATTATAAAACTTATGAGTATGACCAATACACCTACAATTAAAACACCTGAAAGGAATATTTTAATGTCAATTGATTATTTCCACGAATGACATTGGGTTTTGATGAGGATGTTTTCTAGGATGGTAGCATCCAAATCCATCAAGACCCTAATTCTTGCATAAGAGGCTAAAAACCCTTCCTTAGTAACTGGGTCCAGTTCTAGAAAAGAACCTAGCATATTTCCCAGAGCTCATATTCATCACCCCAAAAGGTGTGGAATGTTCAAGGACCATGGCATGCAAAAAAATGGAGATTGTCATGGTATATTTATACCAGATTTAAATTATATTAAAATAATTAAATCATTTCAATTTTTATTTGTTATTTAAAATAACACAATACAATTTATAAAAATAACACAAGATTTTAAAAATTTATTTAAAAAATATATTATTCAAAGTACAATTCTCTTTCATTAATAAGAGTTTGAACACATATCTTACGTGGGACATTTATAAGGAAAGCCTCTCATGATAGAATTGGAAGCATGTTGACTAAAATTTTTGTATATGAACAAAGTTTGCATATCACAGATAACAGTGCTACGGGATAGAGTCCCTCCTCTATTTGTAGGCAAGGCTACCTTTATTGAAAGCAAAACAAAATTGAAAATGAAAGTTATTTTAAAATATACATGGTTTTTTTGGGGGGGTTGCATGTATGATAAAAAGTAGAAGATAGAGGACAAATGGAAAGGAATGTAAGATTTAGAAGAAGAAAGAGGGAAAGAACATGAATAATTGAGCAAAGGCATGTTGATCCCTAAAATTTGAATAAATATTGTTCCATTTTTGGCATGAAACATGGAGGGACTATTGTCCATTTTGATGCAAGTACCGATATGAAACAGAAGGACCATGGCATGGGAGGACCATAGTGCATAACTGATAGGCATGAAAGGTGATGGGCACATAGGGACAATGGCATATGAGACCTAACACAAGATGACCTAATCAAGAGAGAACGTGTCATGAGGGACTTGAGAATAGAGACTCGTAACAGAAGTGGAAGACTAGGGGAGTGCATAAGAAATGGAGTGCGAAGAATGTGGAAGCTTATAGAAAGAACAAATCAAATGAGACACTTTGACCCCATTCATCGAAGGCTTTCTACCAGCCTGTGAGGAAAAAAACACTTGGCCGCCAAGATATAACATAGAATGAGGATCTATGGGTGTAGAGACTTGAGTCTATAGGAATAATTAATTATAAGGGCCACAACTCTCAGTTTGTTGGGAGTCTGTGTGCCATCTATTTAGTATAGTTAGAATTATGACACTTGGTCAAGGAAAAACAAGTATAAAAACCCCTGTTGTAATCAGTTGCATGATGGTCTTTTGGAGAATAGATATAGTAATGTTGTCTTGTAATTCAATAAGTTATTAATAAGAAATTTGTGTTTGCCATATTGTGTTACGAATAATGAAATATTCTAAGTGTTGATTGATGGATATGGGTTATTTCTAAGTCATGGTTATCTTTTTCTTTGATTATTGATGTTAAATAGTAATGGTGATCCTAGTCATAGTGATATTTAAATCTGGGATAATAAGGATAATAGTAGCATATTTATGGTGTTGAATAACCTTTTAAGAACTATGGTACAAAATATTAATAAACATATAATACTATGTTACAAAGCCTTCAAGAATTCATCTTTTGCTATGCACTTTGGGTGAGCACGCGAGACTACCTCTCGCATAATAGGGCCAACACGCTAGCCTATTGTGGAGAAGCTTTATTAAAGTAGAACTAACTAAAAGAACCCAACATTTTGGTTTCATTGTCAGGACTCGAAGAAATTAGAGAACAATCATGGGAAAACGTTTGAGTGTATCATGCCAGAGAATATTGAAAAACGGGTTACTAGTTTCAAAGATAACTTTGCAGTCCCATATATGGAACTAGGAGTTTTTGCACGATAGTGGATAGAGAAAAATATCTACAGTTTTCTATATGAGACTTTCTTTTTCGAGGTCCCAGTTCTCTTGCATTCTTGGATCTTAGCATATGCTCAAAGATGATCCAGAAATATCTAGAAAAGGTAACCTTGGACACTTGAATGGTAGATGATTTTATCATGACTTGGAGTTCTTTGGACATGAGCAGTTAACTTTTGGTGGAGAGGCATTTCAAATAGCTACATTTTAGAGTATGCTATGACCACCTATTCATGTTCTAAGGAAGCAAAGTTCTTATTTTTATGAGAGCTAAGGAGATGATATCTCTCATTATTTGTATTTGAAATTAAGAAGCTAGTTGTTGATATTAGATTGGAGACTCTACCCATGGAAGGCTAAAATCTCCTGTGCATGAGCCACACATTTAGAAGGGGAGATTAGGGGTTGATTGGATATTATGGGTTTAACATGGTAGAAATCCAGTGCGCATTACAAAAATGGAAGTATGATGAATCTTGAAAAAATATTATGGGAATTAGTAGCAAGAAAAGAGATCATGAGACCTCTAGGAGTGATATTAAGAGTTGCAGGGAAGCAGGCACACGTGAGGAACCCATCACTTTCAAGCCACATTATTTGCCACTTCTATCATATGAAGGAGAACCAAGCTGGACTTCAAGAATAAATGAACTAAGTATGAATCAACCAGGCTCCCCTACCATAGTGCATGCTCTTGCCTTTGAGTTAGAAAGAGTACAAATACACAACTAGGACACAAATAGTTTAGAGTCAGAAACTGAACCGGTAAGGGAAATTACAACTAGGCTAATTGACACTCTAGAATCTACATTATCTTTCCCTCTTCAAGGGAATTCTATGGCACAACTTGGAGTGCCAGGTGGATCAGGCCCTCAAGGCCAAAATATAGGACTAAACTTGGGTAACTAACCCTCTACCACATTTCTTTCCATGGGCACTACTACTGAAGGTGCTGGAGTAGGATTAGGAGGAGGTACTGGAGGAGGCAAACCTCCTCCTCATGGGATAGGAGATGGATCTTCCTAGCAACAACTTGCTCAACCACAACCCACTATGGTCTAATATGAGATGGCATTGTATTTACCTGAATATCGAAGGGTAAAGAATATGGCTGAGCATGTTCATAAGTATGAACTGATTTATAAGGCGTGAAGCATCACATCTTCTGAATGTAAGGCTACTTAGTTTTCCACTATGCTTTTAGAGTACATACACAAGTGGTATCAAAAGTTTGACCCTCAAAAAGCAGTGGTCAACTATTACTAGCTCAAAGTAGCCTTCTTGCAGGAATTTGACATCCCTGAGTTTGAACAGTAAAGTATAGCGGTGCTAAAGGACACAAATCAAGGACTTACAAAGAGCATGCATGAATATGATGCATAATTCAAAACATTGGTTTATAAGTTTTCATTTGAAATAAATCCTGCTCAACATGCATAATGGTTTATGGGAGGATTATTATTACCTTTTTGATAGACTCTGTCACAAAGAACCTTCACCAACACATGTGAGGCTCTAGAAACTACCCTCTATGCTGAAGTGGTTGGAAGCATGGATACCAATATTAGTCACTTTATAGAGGCACAAATAGCATCCATGGCATCACAACTTGAAATTTTGATGGATAATAATGTGCATAAGACACGTAGTGGTATCCGGTGTATCGACTATAAAATTGAAGAGCATATAAGGAACAACAACTCATGCAAGAACATCTGTGAAATACTAAAAAAAAATTGTGAAATATGCCATGAACATGATGTCCATTCTTGTCCACTTTTGTAATAGGCTATGAACACTAAGGTTTCTAAGTATTGTAAGATTTATGATGCCTACACCCATGACACCAATGATTATTGATTGATCAATGATATTCATGAAGCTCACGCATGTGACACACTCTAAACCTCAGTCACTAAAACCCAAAATAATGGTGGCTATCATGGGTGTGGAAGAGGATGAGGATTAGGTAGTGGTCAATTTCCATCGAGGGCTTGCTAAAAATGTGGGTCACTAGATTGCTATCAAAGGGATTGCCCAGAGTACCCAACCTGCATATTTTGCAAAAAGGACCATCGACTGGAAGAATGTCCTGATCTATATGCAACCATCACTAAGGAATGTAATGAAAAGGGTGATGACATGATTCAAGTAAACAAACCATAATGACACACATGACCAACCATCCCAATAGTGAAACAAGTAAATAATGCCACTTGTAGTGGGGGACAAACTCAATCCACAACCAACCCAATCAAAAAGGTACATCAGGAAGAACCATAGACAAGGAAGTACCCTGATGCTTAACAATAAAAAGATGTCCTTTAAGATGCAATGACACTCAAGTGAGAGCTCCAAGGTGAGATTCAATACCTCAAGGACAAAGACATGACACAGCATGTCATAGTACAAAGGGAAGCCGAACCTCAACCAATGGTGCGAGATAATTTTTAAGAACTATGAACATGTATGCTAGATGAAGACATTATTCCCCAATTGAGGACTTGGCTTAAAAGTTAGGCCTGCTTACCAAATGAAGTCCACCCTCACCTCAGTCGGTAAAGTGAAGATTGCTATTTAAATCATGCTCGACATCATGAAACTCCTAGTTCCTCTTCCCTGGAAGATGGAGAGATATTGGTTAATGCTGCTATCAATGGATGGGTAATCCATGATATTCTAATAGATACTATCATGAAAGTTAATTTTCTCACTAAATATGATTGACAAAAAATGTCTAGTCCAGCCTTGCAGCCCTGTCCTCATGTCTTGTTTATGGAAAATAAGACTTGAGTGCATCCTTTTGGAATCCTCAAGAACACCACCGTTGACATACTTGGGGTTCCCTTTAAAATATATTTTGAGGTCTTGGAGTTGGATGAAGTTGATGATTATGCAACTCTATTGGAAAGGCCTTGGTGCTACGAGAACCATGCATATTTGAGCTTTAAAAATTGATACATTATTTTTAAGAATACTGATCAACATGTAGTAATTCCTTTGGACCAAGCACAAGGACCTCCCTATATTGAGCCCATAAATGTTGATGAAGACATCAACCATTTGTATAATTTTACTACTCGAAGTGATGAACAACATGATCCAATGCCAAATGGTATTCTCTGGTGGATGGACAACCAATCTATGTTGGATACTACAAGCAATACTTACAACTGTGGGGCCCATGGTGACTACAATCTCATTAAGAAGCTGTGTAGCACCGTAAACAAAGGAGAAATCATCCCGCTCTAGCGTCCTAAACATCATAGATTTATGCACCTAATGGGTTTAGTAATGAGAGGACCACTAGTGAGACCACCATTGGAATGACTTGATGAAGCCCCATGATTTTAAGGACAAATGGAGGTACATGATTTTTTCTATCATCTCAAAGAGTTATATAATATCAAGAATGACTAGATGAGGTCATTAGATCATATTTTTTATGGTACCACCACCATATGGTGGCATATTCAAAGAATTTTTTTTGTACTGGGATTAAGTGTGAGCTACTCTACATCACATATTTCACCATGATAATAAAATCAAAGACAAATTTAGTTATAGTGGCGTGTAAGCACCTGAACCTCACATTGAGGCTTGCAAGATAATATTGCATACTGAGGACACATTATTACCAGAGTACCTCTAGGTGCATACATTCTATGGGACTTTACAAACTTAGTCACATGCATGGTATATTCATGAAGAGAGGCACATTGGTACTAGGTTCTCACAGTTACTAAAGGAAAACATGATGTTGGTGCTATCTTAATCTTCATCGAGGATGGACTTGCACCTCACCCTTCAAGCCATGCATAAAGCAGTCATTAGAGACCCAAGTCTCATCAAAGACCACCTGCAACATATTCATCAAGAACCTGAAGAACCCTTGCATATATTCACTGAGCCTCCCATCTAATCAATTTTTGTACCGTTGATAGTTCTTAGTGAAGAACACTATGAAGATCCAAGAATACAAGAGAAATGGGAAAACAAAAACTCATCTTTCAAGTAGATGAAGGTGAAGGATCTACTTCACTCGACCCCTTGAATAACTACCTAGATGTCCCTACAAGTATTGGTTCATGAACTATTCAGGACACAAGTTCTCCAATGGACAATCTTTATCATGGGACCATTCAAACTATTCAATGTAACATTGGCATGGAGCAAGAGCCAAAGATGGCTACAATTGGAAATTATTAGACTGACATAGAAATTTCTAATATTTTTGAGTTGTTGAAAGAGTATCAATATGTATTTCTGAGGAATTATAGCAAAATAAAAGGAGTCCACCCTTCCTTAGGAAAGATGCACAAAATCTAATTAATGTCACTCGCCCCATGAATAAATGACCATACAGGATGAACCCCAACCTCCAGGCATGAGTGAAAGAAGAGATCGATAACATACTCCACATCAGATTAATTACTCCCATTGCTAAATCTAAATGGGTTAGTCCCATGGTAATCAGTATAAAAAAGGATGGGTGTGTCTATATCTATGTGGATTACTATGTATTAAATGCATCTCGTGTGATAGATCCTTTCTTAATGCCTTTCACAGAGGAAATCCTAGAGGGTGTTGCCAGTTGTGAAGTATACTCTTTTAGCGATGGGTTCTCAGGGTACCACCAAGTCTAGATAGCTGAGGAAGACCAATTAAATACTACTTTCACTATTGAATGGGGATCTTTAACCTATACCGTCATGCCTTTCAGGTTGAAAAATGCCCCAACAATGTTTTCATGGATAGTAGTTGAGGATTTCAAAGATTTCATCCATAAATTCCTCCAAGTCTACTTGGATGATTGGATGGTATACGGGTTATTCAAGGATCATTTTTCTAATTTGAGACTCATACTTGAGCACTATCGAGTGTTGCAAATTTCCTTAAATTTGAATAAGTGCCTATTCAACACACCTTTTAGCATATTTTTTGGGCATATCATTTGTAAAAAAAGGACTCCTGGTGGACCCAACCAAGGTCTCCATTATTCTCCATCTGGTAATTCCCAAGACTCGGCATGAGGTGTGCACCTTCATAGGGTACACAGGCTATTACAAAAAGTTGATTCAGGGTTATGCCAAGATTATAACACCCCTAAAAGACATTTTAAATCAAAAAAAATAGTTTATATGGACTAATTCTTGTAAATCAACCTTTGAAACACTTAAAAAAAGGTTAGTTACTGCTCTTATATTGTAATTCCCTGATTGGACAAAACTTTTTCATGTCCATGTTGATGCATCTAGGATAGCAGTCGGTGCAATACTTGCACAATCAGGTGAAAGACACTTGGATCACCCAATTTATTTTACTAGTAAGAAGCTGACATTAGTGGAAAGGAATTATACCACCATCGAATGTGAAACGTTATCTATGGTTTACGCTCTATAAAAGTTCAAGTAGTACCTTTTGGCCACTCCATATATATTCTATATAGACCATGAGGCCTTAAGTATCTTGTCAAAAAACCAGTACTACATGGAAGAATTTGCCATTGGATTGTTCTTTTCCAAGAATTCTAGTTTTCTATAGTAATAAGGCCTGGGAAGACCAACTATGGACCCGATCATTTATCTCGAATTGAAAGCAGAGAACATTCACATGCCATAGAAGATGATCTTATTGACATACAACTCTTTTGATTTACTCAAGTACTTAAAGAGTTGGAGGATATTATAGCATTTCTCAACACCAGTTGTGCACTTGACTCCCTCACTCCATAGGAGAAAGAATAACTTGTGGTCTGCATCACACCTTATCAACTTGTAGTAGGAGATCTTTATAAAATGGATCATGATGAGGTGATTCACTACTGTGTAATGCAACATGATCACCCTTAGGTGTTAAAATAAGTCCATGAAGGTATTTTCGAAGGACATTATGTTGGAGAGGCTATCACACACAAGGTCTTACCCACTGGACTCTGGTGTCCAACTTTATTCAAAGATGCAAAGGCTTATGTTGGGCAATGTGATGTCTGTGAACATGTAGGCAAACCTAAGAAAAGAGATGATATGTCATTACACACTTTGTCAGGGCTATCACTCTAGTAGGACGATGAACAAGCTCTTAGTACATCATTATAGCAATCGACTACCTCATATGTTGGGCTAAAGTAGCACCAACAAAAGACTATACTACAATAACCAATGCATGATTCATATAGAACATTATAACATGGTTCAGATGCCCACTAACCTTCACTAGTGATTTTGGAACCCACTTCTTGAATGAGATGATTCACATCTTGTTGGCTGAGTTCATGATCGTGCCAAGATGACACCATACCACCCACAGGCCAATGAAAAAATTGAAGCCTTCAATAAGATCCTGAATACCACTTTAACAAAAGTTTGCAATGTTGGCCAAACTGATTGAGATGATAAAGTATCTGTATTACTTTGTGTAGACATCCAATTCTTAACATTAGTTGTGTTGAAATTGTCAATCTTACTTGAATTATATTTAAATGCACATTTTAGGTCAAAATCCATAAAATGCCTTAAATGGTTCAAAATTGTCACTTACAAGTGCCAATTTAGGTCAAAGTATCCCTAAATAGGGCAATGCATTTTATGGGCCAGATAACTTTGATCAGATCATTTCGAGTCAAAATGACCATTTCACTATTTAGTACTCTGGATCACTCTTTTATTCTAATTCATTGGTACACATCATGTACCTTTGTTATTTGGTGTTGGCAACATCCTAAAAGGGAATATAGTTCCAATGCATCTAATATTGCCTTTCAATTCCTCTCCAGTGAAATTACGACACAATAATATGGATTTCTAACCATTTGATTAATTGAGGGCCAATTTTCAAATAATTGCACAAATGTTGATTAACCTTGTTTAAGGCTAATTAATCCAAATCAAGAGCTTAAGTGGATTTTCCATAAGAGTAGTTGAATATTTATTTTTGAAAATTAGTTCTTATTAACTGCATCATCAGGTGACATCATTTCTTGGGAAGACATCCCTAGGCCATAAATGCCACAAATATCAGGATTATGGGTTACCGATGCCTAGTTAATGCCTCCCATGCCTCTTCAGTGCCCCTTTTTCCAAGGTCATGATGAATATAATTATGGATTTTAATTCTAAATATTAGGATTATCCATGGCCACACATCTCAATCTTGAGATGGATGGTCATGGTTGATTCTAACCAGTCTCACAAATCTATAAATAGAGAGGCCATGAACATCATTTCTAAGCTATTTTGGTGCAAATTTATTATGTTCAAATATCTTCAAAGCTTGAATATTGCAATGTTATAATGTTAAATTATTTCCACAATCTTTTGCATTTGATCATTGATTTTGTTTGCAAACTTCATTGGTATGCTAGTTCAGTGATTTAGAATCATGAGCCTAGGTTTTGTGGAGTGTTCTTGAGGCATTGGAGGAGCTTACCACCATTTTTGACAAAGACAAGGATGCTTGATCAAGGGAGAACATGTTTTTGAGCCACATGGGCATGGTGAATCCATTTGGGAAGGTAACATGGTGTTGCTTTATTTCATTTGTTTCTTGCTATCCTTTGTAATTTCCATAAGAATAGATAGGCTTGGTTAGTTAGTTCTTTATGCATGTTTCATTATTTATGGACTAATGTTTGAATAACTTGCTTTGTAATCATCTCTACACTTTGGGCCTACCGAACTACTTACAAGTGCCTCAACAAAAGTATACTGTTTAACCTAGTGTAGGGAAAGGAAGAAGTCATGCTAGTGGATTTCTTAGTTCCATCTCTCTATATAAAACATGTGAAAAACCTAGATGATGAAGCCTCTTTAAAATCCTGGCTTGATGATTTGATGAAACTAGATGAGACTCGGTTTCTCTCCCATTGGAGTCAGGATGTTGAGAAACACAAACAAAAAGCATGGCATGATCGCCATCTAAGGAACAAATTCTTTTATTTATGCATGAAAGTTTTGTCATATGATTCCAAGTTTGTAATCCACCTTAGGAAGCTTCACATCCATTAGGATGGTCTGTTCATAGTTCATATTATTAGACCTACTGGGGCTTGTCGATTAAAACAAATGGATGGTCAATTCCTCTTGGGGCCACTATAATGGCAGTTAGCTTTGACTGTATTGTGATTCTATTTAACTACACTTTTATAATCAATAAGGCTTAAGGACATTAGGATAGAATTTAATTATTTCAATAAAAAGTATTTCCCTTGAGGCACATGAGTCTTTAATGTAATTTTGAGTTTTTGTACTTGGTGTGTTTTCATGGAAGACCACAAAATCCTTTTAGTGTGGGGTAAGGCATCATGCATGTGACAATCATAATAATTTTGAAGTTAAAACTCGGCATGAAAGGCATGTGTGCATGAAAGTACCAAAGGTGTAAGATTCATCTATGGCATGCAAGTAATTAAGGGCATGTGAGTCGTTCAATACACTGAGAAAACACCTTGAAAAGTTCTTGCCATTTGAGTGACAACTGTCTTCCACTATACTAGAAAGGTGGGACATAGTTATCATCCATTTCCAAGAAAGGCATGAAGAAAGGATGGGTCATTAATGTAACAAGGTTAGTTATGATGAGAAGCATGTGAATGGAATGATGGGATAAATTTGTTAAGGCACTAAATGCTTAATACAAGATTCGAAGTATGAAGGCCATTAAAATATTCAAATTAATGACTTGAAGTGACGGGGAGAGGGAAGGAATTAATAGAGGTAAAATCCCCCAAAGGGCCTATAAATAAGCCTACTAAAGTGATTTTACTCTTTATCTTGCTTTAATCTTTGAGTGTTAAGTGCGAACAATGAACCAGAGAACTAGAGATTGACGAAATCAAAATCCTTGCAGACCAGAGTGCTTGCAAAGTTGGTGAATTCATGAAGGTTATTTCTTAGGCAAGAAGAGAGATTGATAAGTTTGAATTAGTGTATAGGAGTAGGGATATTTGAAGTTGCAGGTTGAAGGTTTGCCATTGTTGAAGTGTGAAGCTCGAGAGCTGAAGTAAGTTTGGATGCCATCATGTATTCATTCAAAAACATGAGACGGTCGTAGATTAGCCTCTGAGTGCCATGAAGGGTAATGCAATAAAAAAAAGGCTAAAATAATTAAAAAGCTTCCAACCATACCAGAGGAGGAAGAGGTTAGCAGAGGAGATTAGTTCCCTATTAAGGAGGAGGCACCAAAAAACCCAGAGCAAAGTCCTCAAAAAACACAGAAGGTAGGAGTGTTGAGAGAACATGTGGAAGGAGAAGTGAGAGAGAGAGAGAGAAATAGAAAAAGAAAAGATGGTGAAGAAAGGGAAGAAGGTACATACCTCTTCAGCGTAGAATGCCCCAACATCTCCCCCTCCATCTTTGTTAATATAAGAGATGCAATACCCAGAGTCAGTCTTGCATTCAGAGAACTAGGTCTCCAAGGTGTCAACTGCCATAATTTTTTATTATAATCATCATCAATTGGGGAATGAATTAGAACTTCAGAATGACTACCAATTCTAGACCACCAACACAAGGGATCAAGTGGTCTATGACTTATTTATCAAGAACTAGCTTGACAAGGAAGGTCTCTTTCAAATTTTTGAGTTACCATACTTTGGCAAGCCTACTAAGGCAATTTAGTTCCTCCTCTCATGCATCCATGAGGACTACATCCCCTTCATGGGGTGCAACCTAAAGATCATCATAGAAAGGATCAATAAAGTCATGGGACTTCAGTGCTCAGGGATGAATTTCCTAGATGACTTAGCTGATATATAGGAGATTCAACAAATAACCAAGGTGTTTATGTACCAAAAGCAAGGGCACACAATACACATAAGGAACCTGTAAGATCTCACCCTTAGAGTTATAGAACGGATCATTTATACCAAGGTTGGAGGGATCGATTGATGGAAAGAGGTGGACATGACCCACCTACACATTGCTTACCAAGTCTCTTAGGGATCAAAGTATAACTAGGCACTGTATTTTGCCCAGAAGATAACTGAGGATGTGGATTAGGCACATAAAATGCCCAAGTACAGGTTTCTTTGGGGAGAAATCCTATTATTTCTAGTTTTTTATGAGATCAGGGTGCTTGACTATAACTCAAGTTCATTGAAGTGGGTGTACCCTCCCACTTACAAGTCCCCCATGGAGCGCTTCAGAGCCTTCACTTGCCCACAACACATTACCCCATATTACAAGATGAAGATGAGGTACTGGTTAGATGGGATGAAGGAAAATTTTGGGAATGAATGGTGCATTCCAAAGGATTTCCCCCCTGGCTGTAGACCAAGAAAAAATTGATATAAAGTAGTACTACTCCTTGGCATGCATTCACATGAATCCTTCAGGAAAGCTTTCATCATGGCTTAAACTTCCATATGTATTCTCTGCATATTACTTCAATGATTCTATCAACTAGATATATGATGTAGAGCAAATAGACGCGGAGCACCACACCCTCTAAAAAATGTATGTATATCGAGGCAAGAAGGCTTTTATGGAGAGGGGGAGACTGACTTAATCGATATCAAAGTTAAGGATATCCTAGTTGGGGAGAAAGTCCATAAATTATTCTATATGTTACACCCATGCTAGTAACCTCAAGATGGAAACCCCAAGGAGAGGCTCCCCTAGGCACCGCAACCATGAAGGAAGCATCCAAAGCCAAATGCCAGTTCTAATGGGTAGCATGCCTAACAAAAATAATAAAGGATGGTGGAGGTGTAGTGCTACAAACCCATTACTTCTTGCCCTTTTGCACCACATACACCTCCACCTTCACCACCTCATCTATCTATACCTCATACTTCACCTTCACCACCTCATCCATCTCCATCCCCTCCTCACACTTCATCACCTCCTACTTCACCTTGCCCTACTCATTCCACTCATTCCCACTTAACTACCTTGAACCCTTTGTCTCCTCAGCCAACTCCCCCACCTTCTCCACCTCCATGACCACCTTTGCCTCCACCATTTCCAAGGACTACCATAGGGTCAACACCACAACATCCTCCAAGGTGAGTGCCCTAACAGGACCCCTATTAGGTATAAATTCATAGTTTGGGATTGGACTCTTAGAAGACTCCATCCCCAGTACAAGAGGCCCTATTTGGTGATCAACTTTATATTGATGGAGTGGGAGTGAGTGAGATGGCCTCAGGAAGCCATCAAGAGGATGAGATTGAATGAGACCTAAAAAGGGGGAAGGGACCAACTAAAGAATAGAACAGAGGGAGTTGTCCACTGTGCATGAACGTTATCAGTTTGACATAGAGGACAAGGACCTCTATCTATGGTCTTACTTCCACCCCAAGGATATGAATCTAAAAATAAGGAAGTGTCCTTCCTTTTGGAAATGTACAGTGAGGAACCCCAATTCAATATTCCTTTAGATTGCATTTTCTTTGGCCCAAATTCTCCAAGACTAACAAACCTTATGAAGGTTTATCTACAGAGGCTAACTCTAATAATGACAAGTTCCATATTTTTAAAACTAGCCATGGAAATGATGCGCTAGAACATTTTTTCAGATTTGGACATGTGCATAACAGAAAGGAAACATGGTAGGGTTATATATATATATATGTATAATAAAGTGATTGCAGAAAATCAAGCGCTAGCTGAGGAAGTGGCCTCCTTAAAGCAAAAGATCTAAGAGGCTATAGAGGCAAAAATAAGGGTACTAAACCTTTGTAAAACAATTTTGAAAGAGGGTTTGACACTTGTAGATGGTGTACCATTAAATGGTGATGCCATCAAGAAATTAGAAACCCTGGTTAAGCTTTTGCTCAATAAAAATGAGTGCCCCGCACCAAGAGATGAGGCCAAGAAAATAATTAAATAATTCACCACGGTAGTAGACATTTGTAAGAGCACTTTTGAGAGAGTCAGGGAGGTTATCCCCATTTTGGATGACATTTTTGCACGCCTAGTGCACCCAAATAAAATATTAGAGGCCCAGGTCCATGATGAGGAGGTCCTGAGGCAACAAGCGATTGATAATGCCCTTTTAATAAAAGATCATGCTGAGCACACAAAAGCATTCAAGGACATTGAAATGATGGAAGATGCTATTAATAACCATAATCAATAAATAAATACAAGTTTTGCCATACTTTGAGGACAGGTTGATAAGGAGGTCTCCAAGTTATAAGACATCTAGAAGGAAACCAACATATCCCTAGATGAACAGATAAAAAAGATTGAGACTCCAACTCAGCCCAAGGAGCTGAAAGAATCAAAGAGGCCATTAAGAGAATAACTACCAAAGTCCTCGATTCATTGTCCCATTGAGATGGGCTGAAGAAGAAACTTGAGCAGAAGGGGCTATAATTTTTGGAGGATGCTAGCTCAACTTAGTCTGAGATAGACTAAGAGCATAGTGTGGGGTGATGTTGACCCCTAAAATTTGAATAAGTATTGTTCCATTTTTGGTGCGTGACACAAAGGGATAATTTTCCATTTTTATGTAAGTAATGATATGGCATGGAAGGACCATGGCATGAGAGGACCATGACATTTAGCTGATAGGCACAAAAGGTGATGGGTGTGGAAGGACAATGGTGTAGGATACCCAACATGAGAGGGCCCAATCAAGAAAGAATGTGTCACAAGGGACTCTAGAATAGAGGACTTAGAACATAAGTAGAAGACTAGGGGAGTGCATGGCAAATGAAGCGTGAGGGATGCATGAGTAGATAGAAATAAAAAATCAAATGGGACAATTTGACCCCATTCATTGGAGGTTTTGTACTAGCCTGTGAGGAACAAAACACTTGGATGCCAAAATATAGCATAGAATAAGGATCTAGGGACATAGAGACCTGAGTCATAAGAGTAATTAATTTTAAGGGCCATGACTCTTAGTTTGTTGGGATTTCATGTGCTATCTGTTTAGTATAGTTAGAATTATGACACTTGGTCAGGGCAAAACAAGTATAAAAACTCTTGTTGTAATCAGTTGCATGATGGTCTTTTGGAGAATAAATATAGCAATTTTATCTTGTAATTCAATAAGCTATTAATAAGAAATCCATGTTTGCCATATTGTGTTATGAATGATGAAATATTCTAAGTGTTGAATGATGGATATGGGTTATTTCTAAGTTATGGATATCTTTTTATTTTATCACTACTGTTAAATAGTAATGGTGATCCTAGTCATAACGATAGTTAAATCTGGGACAATAAGGATAATAGTAGTATATTTATGATATTGAATAACCTTTTAATAACTATGTTACAAAAGATGAACAAACATATACAATTGTGTTACAAAGCCTTCGAAAACCAATCTTTCATTGCACGCTTAGGGTGAGCGTGTGAGGCTACCTCTCGTGCGATAGGGCCAACGCGCTACCTTGTTGAGGAGAAGCTTCAACACCAAAGTAGAACTAAGTAAAAGAACCCAACAAGGCAGATTTCAATTATATTCCACATTCTTGAGATAAAAATAAAAATGACAATTTAATCATAAGCATTTTGTATGAAATAATATGAAGAAATTAACAAGATGAATCAATGGATCACAACGACACAAGAGGAACAAAGTCCTTCAATGCTCTTGTTTTATTAATTTTTGAGAACAACACAAAGTTTATTCTTTTTTTCCTTTCTTATTTCTAACACCTTATATATTTTCAAAAAGTTACAAAGCTAAAAGTCCCATAGATGGCATGCAAACCTGTAATTATAATTTAGAACGTGGTAGATACAAGGGATGACTCTACTTCTTGACTTGATAAAAAATTTTCCAAAATATAATTAGTTGCACTTTTAATGTAAAATTGACATTTACTAAGTGCATAAATAATAACTTAGAAACTGTAAAAGTGCCTCTATCAAAACACAGTTTTAAAAACTAAAAAAGAGAGTACATCAAAACATAATTTTGGAAATCGGAAGAGAGGACACAAAAAAATGTACTTTTGAAAACCAAAATTAAAAAAATTCTTCCAGTGCCTACTCATTGTTGCCTTCATAAATAATATGAACTTATTTCTATTTTTATTATTGAATATTTTTTTGGTAGTCATAAAAAAACTTCATTATTTTTTTAACTTTATCTTCATCTCGACCATCTGGATGAAGGTAAATGATTTCTCCTTTAACTTGAAGATCTATCATTTGATGTGGGACACACTGATATTTCTTTATATCTTTATCAAGTTTATTAATAGTGTTTTGATGCCCGATGATCCTTTGAATAAACTCAAATTTGAAGGCATAGCTAGGATTTGATTCCTTCTCCATCAAATGCTTGAATTTGTTCTTGATAGTATTTGCTATAAGTATTGATCCGTTATTGTCAATAAATGAGCAAGGAAGTTTTTTGATCACTTATTGTATATCATTTATAGCATTTAGTGTGAGTTGTTGACATTATTTGAACCTTTCCATGAATTATTCAAGCATAAAAATCCATAACTTGGTAGCACATAAGAATTCAGTTTGATCTCTCGAACATTCTTGAGTTAAAACATTTTATACAATGAGATTGTTTGGATCTACTCTAGAGAATACTTCCAACTTTAACAACAATTGTTTCCACTTATTAATTTATATTTTGTATATAGTCTCATTTTTCTTGGCATACTTGAACTCATTACTGATTAATGCATACACTAAGATGGTTGTGTTTATCGATCTAGTTCCCTAAAGGAGTGATTTATTTGACCATTCCCTTGTGGACCTACACATATGCCCTATCTCCTCAACTATTATCATTATTTTTATGTCAGGTGGATAATCATGTGGACATCATTGAATAGGATTCACCAATTTATATACCACTAATGAGAGTTGTTCAACCTTTTCTTTCAATTGATCTTTGGTCACCTTATCTTGGTCATACTTATCAAACAATGTGCCAATGTTTGTTTGCACATCTTATTTTATCCCTTCATGAGTAGCCTTTTCGAGGTGTTCCTTTGATATTTGAAAATCCTTAGTGCCAATTTACTCTTTGAATTTGTTATGGAGGAATTGTAATGTCGACATACCAATACCCATGTTCATGATTATGTGAGAAACTATTCTGGGTTTTTTTGGTGCTTGAGGAGTAGGGGCTATGATTGCACTAAAATCAACCTCTTATCACTAAACTACATTCTTCCTCTTGTTGACTATTTTTTAAAAATAGTCTAGAGTTTATAAACTAGGATCCTCTTGCAAAGATCTCTATTATGTCTGAGGCTTGAAAAAATTAGGAGGGATTATTAGGGCTTGCTACGATATAGGTTTAGTATCTTCCTTATTTTACTTGGGAGGCTTAGGCTCAGATTCAGGAATAAAAATAGAGATAGAGTTGAAACCTTTGATGAAGGTTGAGAAGGCAAGTTGATTACCTTAAGATAAGTTTAAACATATTCAATTTTTAGAGGAGTGGATGTGGGGGCCACTAGATGAGATCTGTGGCCATGTACTGCAAAGTGGTGTTTTTTATCAAGCCTTGAGAATGAACCAAATATTTAGGTGAATCATTTAAAATCATAGATATCCCAAGGGTTCCTTTATCCCCTCTAGTCAACTTCCTAATCTTGATTTTTAGTGGATTTTTAGTTTGAATTATTTGGGGGTCCTCTGCTTCTTTCTCCTTTTCCTCTTCAATTATAATTGGGTTCATATCAACATTAGAAGATGAACCTATAAGTGATTTACCAAATTTGGGTTGTTAGGACTAATTATGACTTATGCTTGCAACTCTTAATGGTGGTAGAAATATAGAAATTTCAACATAAACTCCTTTACCTTTAATCTATGAGAGGGTTATATTCAAGACTATCTACGTCTTATCTTCCAAAGATGTCAAATCTGGATTGATCCAATTAACTCGAGGTAAGGGCTTTGATTCTATATCTTATTCATAATAAACACGATCCACATCATTTTCATCATCTTGAATAAATTTTGAAATATATGATATGTTGAACCCAATCACCTACTCCAATGTAAAATTAGAGTACTCTCGTAACATCTTTCTCATTATCAAAATCCATTTAATAATCTTCATAATATGGGACATGCTAATATGAATAACTAAAGATATTTTCCGCCATCCCTTTGATGTCAAAATAAGGTATGTTGTGGAAGGGTCAAAGGGAAACCTGAGGCTTTTTTTCCTTAATTGACTTTGCCTTGTGGAGTGAGGCACAAGTGTATGTCCCATTAACGGTGATTAGAAAATGAGCCCCTAACTTATGTTTAATAGCTAAGAATTTATGGGTTTCTATGAGTTGTCGTACTAGCTTGATTAAGTCCAATCTATCATTAAAAAAATTCAAAAGCATATATGGGGTAGTATCACATCTATAAACTCTTATATAGGAGAAAGTGGGAATTATATAAACCATGCACCCCATCTAGAGATCTCAATGGTAGTTGCAATAGAAAATTTGAGATTATACGGATCTGGTTAAAACATTTGAATGTCATAATGTAGAAATACATCGTTAACCCTAAAAAATGTTTTGATTTAGCCTCTAATGTAAGCTGAGGATAAAACTCATAGATCTATGATGATTTTATCTAACCCACTATGTTTAACCCACTATATATCCTCTTTTGAGTAAGCATGTATACCATATATGAAGTCATAAAAAAATTCCCTATTTGGATCACGTCACACAATTGTTTATGAATAGAATCATCGATCAATTATTCCTAGTTGATGAATTTATTATTATCATGGATGATCTTAAGATAACTATAAATCTATTCATGGAAGTCCTTAGTCGTGGGATTGCCAACCACCATGCCCAAAAGTGTGATAATTTCATTAATCTCCATATTGAGCTCAAAGTGTGTAATGGTCTTGGGTATTTGAGTGGAAACAACCTTATGCTTTATTATCCAATGTTTATTCAGTGATTTGGAACATGAAATTAATTTTGAGTCCTAAACTATTGAGCAATATCAAGAGTGAGATCGATAAAACATTCATGATTAGGTATTTTTAACATATCTTCAACATGATCGACACCAAGGTAAAGAATATACTCATCCTTCGATTTCTTCACCTTGCTATTCTCCTTATCATAGTGGATTGCTAGGGTTATCACTAATTCAGGACACTAGACTGATATTGGGAAAGTTGTGACCTAGGGTAGTCCATTATCATATATGCTCTGTATCCAATCAGACTTATGATCAATATTATCCCTATTCTAAAATTTTATCATGTGGATGTGCCCCAAATTTGTGCCAATCACATGGTAAATATTAGAATCCGAATTAGATTGAGGGGTGACCCCCATAAACTAGTACTTCATTTCACCTTTATTCTTTGGAGTTTCTAACATGTGCAATTGGAAGTGTTAGTATTGATGAATGACCCTGTTTTGACCAGAAGCAAAAAATGACAACTGTAGAACAAAAAATGGCAAAAGTTTGACTATTTATTTGTAGGGTTTGACTTCCAACGACTATTTCATAAAGCTTGGAATCTAATAGTTGCTCTACTAGGATCAGAGTTTGATGGATTCTCTACAGGGCTCAGATTGTGACGACCATTATGTAGGGTTCAGAGTCCGAAGACTACTTTGTAGGGCTTGGAGTTTGATAAGGCTTAAGTAGGGATTGGATTCCACCAAAGTATTTTAAAGGCTACCAAAACCCTGATGAGGTGTTAAGTGGGCTATAGAGTCTAATTAGGTGCAAGTAGGGTCTCAAATTTTGAATCATGCCAATAAAGTTTGAAAGTCCACTAAAAGAGCTACAAGGGAAAAAAATTCCATATTTGAAATAGTGAATGAAAATAAGCACCAAGAAATGCGTTGAGAAAATCACCTAAAAGAAGAAAAAAAACACACGAGTGGAAACTAAGGTTTGGGTCAGTCAGGAATGAGAAAACTTGAGCTTGAATGGCTAATAAAATGAAGTGATAACAAAAATGATGGAGGAATGTTTATATAATTTGAGGGAGAAAATGATTATATTGATGGTGAGTTTTTGAAGTTGCAAGGTAGACATTGGGTTTTGATGGCCACAAAGTAAGTGTCATGTTCCAACGTCTACAAAGCAACTGTCCAATTCTGACCTTTTTCTAGACAAACAACTATGTGTTCTAGACTCTCGATTATTTGTTAAAACTGAAAACATCTTGTCTCGCTTATTTGTAGAATCACACTTGGGGTATCCAAAATTTCACGTAGACTTAAATTTGGGGACAACAAAGCACATGCAGATTTGGTGACATAATGATGAATCTAATCAAATTTCACATAACGTAACCTTAACTAAGATTATTAGGAGTGTACCCTATATCCCCTATTAAACACACTCGATGTGACTCATATCAATACCCACAATTTGCTTGCCTTTTTATTCTCACTTTAATTCTATTTTATATTTCATTTTTTGTATCCGAAAATTCTAAGCAAAATATAAAACATTCAAAAATTATTATAACAAATACACCTTTTCATAATTTAATTAAGTTTTACTATTATATTTTTAAATATTTATATATCACTCTTTAAATTATTTAATTTTAACTCCTTTTTACATACAATTTTATGTGACTTTCATTAATAATTTTGCATCACTATATCATAAATAAAAATTCTTATAACATTTCTTCCCCTATAAATCACCTACGTGCCCTAAGAACACATGGTTTATGTGTAACACAATTTATAATTCAATAAACATCCAACAATGTTTAGTCAAATATATGTAGATCTTGACTGTAATTATAATATTTTTTTTCTTTCCATATAGCACTATTAACACCACCTTTTTTTTTTGGGTTTACTTTAACTTGATCAATCACTATATTTCTTAATTCCATGGTTCTTTTATCAATGGTTCAATCATACTTTTCCATTCAATCACGTGTTCAATATTATAAACATATTTTAAAAGTAGACTCAGATGAAACACATTATGAATATACAAATTTATTAATTGGGTATTAAAACTCCACCACCTTTGATCCATGAGCATCATTAGATACTACAAAAGTTTTACCAAAGTCGTGAATACATTCCTAAACAATATGTCATTTCAATTTTATTTGAAATACCTTTCATCACACTCTCTAGCTTATTCTTAAACTCGATCTTCCACACTAATATATATTTAGAACGATTAAAATATAATAATATTTCTAAAGTATAATTTCTCTTATAAATAGTCCTATTTATACTTTATTTTAATCTATAATTTTTTTAAACCAATCATACTATCAAACCATTGTTAAATCACATAAACTATATATATTTGTTATTACACAGAAACAATTGAATGTAATTCATTATTAGATGTCTTTTTAAATTGTCACACAATATGTATTAAATATGTTTAAACTATTGTTTTTAGATTATATTAATAATTTTAATTGTAAGTGTTCATCTCTTTCCATGTAAAACTTAAAAAATCTCCATTTGATTACCCAAAATAACTTGTTTGTTTTCACACCATATATATATGAATTGATTTTCTTAAAACCAAGTCCTTCCTATTATGATGTCATACAATGTACATACATGACTTTCATTATTAAATGGCTATCTTGTTCTAAGGTTTGGTGTTTGGTTCGTTCGATTTTTTGAGCTAATTGAATGACTTTGGACAATAAGGCCATTCTTTTGAAAGATTCATAGGTTTTGCATTATCATTAACTAGGGCTATGCTAATAATAACATTTCTATGCCAATCAATTTTTTGGAAGAAAATACCTAATAAGAAATCTGAATAAACTAATAATCAACAAATACACAAATACTCTAGGATCATACAATTTTACCGCTAATAAATTCTTTCCATCGAGTTTTAGTGTCTATGAAAAAAAAACAATCCTTAAATTACAAAAAAATAAAACTTTATGCAACATCAAAATTAATGAAAAAGTCTAATTTAAAATGTTTTTTTTAAAATAAAGATTAAAATTTGTTAAATCATTTCACTAAAACACCAAAAAGTGAGGGTAATGTCCATATTAAACCATAATGGGAACTATTGATCCTCTTCTGTCGAATTAAATATGTTTTTAGCCACCATTTCAAAACTCTTTTTTACTGATGAGAATGTGCATGATGTTGTCTACATCTAATTGAGTAAAGAGGTGTGCCATTGTATTCCCACTAAGATCATGCAATACATGCGTGATCACCTTGACAAGTTGTTGACCCTTGAAGAATTAGAATATGCTCTTTTCTTATGGTGGATGAAAAAATTCTTGACTTAGATGCCCTAACGGTTAATTTCTTTAAGGCCATGTAGCATATTATTCATGATAAATTTTACCGAGTTTATCTTGAGGTTTGAAAAATTGGCTCACTTGGTACCTTTATCAACTAAGGACCGATAAAGCTCATTCCTAAAGGTATCAACACTAGAGATAACATATTCAACTAGAGACCCATCACTCTCCTTAATACCTCTTAAAAGATAATTTCTAAAGCTATTGCTCAACATATTAAAAAAGTGGTGCAAGAGACTGTTAGATCTGAGTGAGCATGATTTATTGGGAGGAGGTACATTCTAGACAATTTGGTTTGGGTTTGGGAATTTGAAAAATGGGCATAAAACCATCTCAAAATCTAACTCAACCCCAATATAAAGTTAGTTGGGGATCCATATAGAGATAGGGATGATGCCTCCCCATTATCTAATCTATATGGGCCTCCCCTCTCCTTTCCTCCCCTCCCCTCTATATAGATAGGATGGGATGGGATGGGATGAAGATGGTATATGCACCTTCCAGATAGATATACAGACTAATAAACTATTTACTATGATATATATATATATATGTGTGTGTGTGTTTGTGTGTGTGTGTGTGTGTGTGTGTGTGTATGTATATATATATGTGTATATATGTATATATATGTGTGTGTATATATATATATATATATATATATATATATATATATATATATATATATATATATATAGACACACACACACATATGCACATATATTTGTGTGTGTGTGTGTACATATATATACACACATATATATGTACACATATATATGTATCTCATATATATACATATATATGTATCACACACACACACACACACACACACATACAAGTATCGTTAAGAAGATAGATCCCTTTAATAATAGTACTGTTATGTGCCCTTTGCAATAGGTATCCAAGAGCATCCATAGACAAAAAACATATAAAATGATCTAGAGGAAAGCCTTGGTGAATGGATCATTGAAGTGCTAAAGATTTAGTACAAGAACCATCCACTAAATGTTTTTAGCCAAGGCATCATTAAACAACGTTTTAATGCATTGATTTTTTTTTTCCAAACCCTAATGAGCTTAACATATTAATAATAAACAACCATTTGATTATGTAATAGGATTTGTCATATTCAATCTTAACAATTGGCATCCTATCAGATGAGAGTCAATTCTATATAGTCGCCCCATACATACACATACATACATACATATACATATACATATACATATACATATACATATACATACATACATACATACATACATACATATATCTCATATATACATATACACAAACGCACATAGTTCTTGTACTAAATCCTTAGCGCTTCAATGATCCATTCACAAAGATTGTCCTCTAGATGATTTTCTATATTTTTTGTCTACAGATGTTCTTGGATACCTGCTACAAAGGACACATGACAATAATATTATTAAAGGGATCTCTCTTCCTAAAGATACTTTCCCTCAACTCTCTTTATATTGATGATAATATGTTTTTTTATTTGCAATAATGAAGAGAAAATTAACAATGTTATGGATATACTTGAACTGTATTATGCTATTTTAGGGTCTAAATTTTCTATGTATAATACTAAATTTATTATGATTCAAACTGATCCCATTCTCCATTAGATTTATCCCGAGTGGAAAGGAGTACATCATGAACAAATTACAAGGTACTTTGGTATCCCCTTTGTCCTTGGAGTCTTGCTTAGTGACATGTGATTGATTTTTGATCAAATTTTAGAAAAATATTGACTGCTGGGGATCTAAATTTATTTATTTTATCAGAAGAATCAAAGTTGCTAACAAGGTTTTTTTGCAAAACATGTTTAATTTTATTCATGTTGGTTTCCTTTTAAAACATGCTACAATAGATTCAAAAGGCTTATAAAAACATTTCTTTGGGAGAAATGGGATAGAAACAAAGGTATGCAGTGCATATCCTAGAATCAATGCATTTAGATGAAATAAAAATGACACTTTGGTGTCATGGATTCTTGGATGCAAGGTAAGTGTTTGATTTCTATCTGAATCATGGAAAGTTATTATTTAACATATAGTTTTAGGTACTACTTTTAAAGGTCAATTGAATGATGTGCATATGCATGATATGTTGTTACTCCCTAAGTACTTCAAACTCTAAGCCTCTACCCTGCTTAATAGTATGTGGAAAACATGACAAGAAAATTCTTAACTATTGGAATGGAAAGTTAACACCCTTAGGCATGGTCTTAGTTTTCTGACTTCCTCATTTTGGTAGACTAGACATGTTCAAATCAATGGGTTACCCCTTTCTCTTCACTCTAGGATGAAAGGGAAACACCTATTTAGTAAAGACATATGATAATTTGGAGATATATGACACTTATCTTGTTGTCAATGACAACATTGGTCTCTTTTAAAATATCTTTTTTCATTTACAAAACACTGAAATGACTACTATAAATGACATTAACTTTTGGATAACTCATTACCTATTAAGATGTCCACTTTAATTTAATGTAATTTTGTGAAGGAATGAAGGCATCATAATAGTTGTAGGATATATCACTTTATGCTCAAATGTGTTTATTAGAAAATCATTTTAGGATTGCTTTTGGAATAAAGGCTTAATTCAAAGTGGAAATGCAATTTTAATGAAGATAAATGACAGATCCTTGGATCTGCCATTTGTAAGTCCAAAGTTGATGTCATGGCTTAAATCACCACTTGGAAGCTCTTCTTTCACAAACTACTAATTGGTGATAACATTCAATTTGTTACCATCAATCCTCTCAACTGTCTAGTTTGCAATCTTCTTGAGTATATCACTTATATCTTTTGGAGATGCATGTTTGATAAAATAATATGGGAGGTTGTGTATAATAACTTCCCTAATATTTTTGGACACCTATTATCTTCAAAAATAACTCTTCTAGGCTTTAACATTTCTCATAATGTGATTACTGAATCTTTTAGGCATTTGATAATAAGCACTTGTGGAAGAATAGATGCATTATTATGTTTAATAAATCTTATATTTTATTTACATCTTCAATTGAAAAGCTTTACTTTAACTATGGTTTACACTGGAATATTATTTTGACAGTACTCAAAAAATTTCTACAACATTTAATTAACACATCAATTGGAAAATTTTGATAAGCAAATTAGAAAGATTAAAAATGATCAAATGAATTTCTTTAGAATGTTGAAATTGTAATTATTCATGTCTTGTTTATTTTGTCTCGCTTCTAATCTACATGTTTCATAATGCTTGCTATTGTTGTAATAATTAACTTATTCAAAAAAATAAATTAAGAATAAATATAAAAATAAAATTATTCACAACTTAGGAAGATGAAATTATAATTCATTCAAGTAAAGGAGATGGTGAAAGACATATCTTAGTGGATGATGAAGGACCTCATTGCTCGAAAAGGGAGAATAAGGGTTTCTACCCTCAATTAAATTTTTCTCCCTCTACTTGTGCACAATGATCTATGTTGGGTTGGTAACCCCTAGCCCTATCTCTTGTCTTTGTAACTATGTTATCTTTTTACTTCTCTTTGGCTAATGGGCAACAAGTGTGTGTTTATGCTTATTTTTCCTTCAATTTGTTTTGGTAGTTTCTCTTGTGGCTAGGGTATTATTTTAGTTCCATCATTTTTTATGTGATTATATTATTTTAGATGGTTTCAATTTTTTTAGGAACTGAGCTCCTTGTTTTGTATCCAAGAGTTGGTTCATAGCTCTGGTAAAATTTTTTTACCCTCAATTAAAAAAATATAAGTAATTAAAACATTTTACTCAAAAGTAAAAAAACTCTTTTGAAATTTTTTTTCAGTTGAACATATGAATCGATGGAGGAATATAAAAATTTATTATTTATGGTTTAAATATTATATACCATTAAATTTATGGTAGCATAAAGTAGGTTGAATTTGATTTTTGTGTAGGAAAGTATTAAACTCATGCGTTATTTCCTTGAGTAAGTGATGTAATGTAACATTTTTTCCTTTGTTATTTCATGGATAGATTTTTAAGGAAGGGGCCACATGTTAATCATGTATGGATTACCTTGTTATTTCATGCTTGCAACTTTTGACAAACTTTAATGCTTAGTGATTACAATTACACAACTACTATAACTATGTGGCTAAGCTTGAAAATGAGGAGATATATAGAAAGGGCATTGAACACAACAAACTATCACAAACTAATATTGGTGTGTAATGAATTTAACATCACCAAATAGTTACTAAAAACACACAAAAATATTCAATTTAATAGATATTAAATTCTTATAAAATAATTAAATCATTTCCATTTTATTTGTTATTTAAAATAACACAATACAATTTATTTACTATTGAAACGCTTCAGGATATCATATATTATACAAACAATAATAATACATGAAGGTTACCTAGAAAATCCACTGGTTAGTTTTCATGACTCAAACTCCTCACCGGAGGGAAAAAAATTGGCTCAACATGGGTAAAAAGCAAGAAACAAAAAATAAGGTTGGATAACACATGAAACTAAAAAACAAACTACACCATAAAAAAACTAAGCACAAGCTTCAACACCCAAGGGAGGAGGTAGAGGATCATCCTTGGGTGATAGAGTCATCCAAGTGAAAGGCTTTATGGTAGGAGGATTCGATGCCACCCAGTCATCTATGGCGTCCAAAGTCATATCAATAGTCTACCCATCATTATGCTGCATTTAAGTAATTGTGTCAGTAAGAGAACTTCTATGAGAGGGATTTATGTCATATTTACCACAAAATAGTGGAAAACCTCACCCCTAGATGAAAGCAAGGGGAGAAGTGACCACAACTACATGACTAAATTATGTGCCTCTTAGGAGGAGATGGTGGCAACACCTAGGGTGGCCCATCTGGAAACACCTGATTTATAGTTTAGGGGCACTCCCCCAATGGTCTAACAACTCTTGGAGGTGGCCAAATTCTAATGTAACCTTGTCTATTTGAGCTTAAATCTGCATGCAAGTTGAAGATATAACAAAAACCTTATCGTTAATAGAAAATTCATAAGAGCATTCATAATTATTGAATATAACATTATTTCTAGCTTTCTATAACTGGAAAATAATGATGGATTTGAAAAAAATTCATAAAAAACTAATAGAAGTTGTCTAGTTGGCTGAGTCCCCCTGATTTAACCTTTTAGGGTTTAGCTATGTAAATCCTAAGTTAGATTAAAGGGATAAGTTGTCTAAATCAATGAAATAATATGAAATAAATAACCACTGATTTGTTATAGAATTTGACTTGCTTTGAATTTCTAAAAATAGTAATAAATATGTGAAAATAGACTTATCTAGAAAACAATAGTCATGGAAGATTTGGGTGCTAAAAACTAGGTTATGAATAGGTCTGAGTGTCATCAACAAAGTCCCTATGTCACATTCTTCCTTGGATAGTATCACCCCACCTAGATAGAAGCACCATGTGGTTCTAGTGTCCTAAAAATGGTGTTAGTGTCCTCTTTGTAGGACTATTCCTAATTTTTGGGAGTACATATGCCTATGTTTTTGGGTTCTTTTCCTATGCACATAGAATTTGAAACTTTGTATTGTGCCTAGAACAGTTGATTTAAATTTTAAACCCTAATCCTTATTAAAAGTATGTCATGAGATAAAAATGTGTGTTCATTAGTAGGATAGGCTAGACATCCTCAACACCCTGTTGTGAAGAGATTTGCCTACATACCAATACTTTGAGGAGGGATCAAGCCCAATGTAGTTCTCCCACCTAGTGCTTGGTGTAAGTGTAAGTGAATGCTAGAATGATAGTGGTCTTGAATGTTTTGAGTGTAATTGAGATTGAAAATCTTTGAAATCTGGGATAGGGAAGCTGTAAATAGTAGTATGCAAAATTAGGGCAGAATAGGGATTAATAACCTTGATTTTGCCAAACTTGTTTCTTGTTTGAATAGGCTTTTTGAATCTATCTTCCATCTAGTGAATATAGGTCTAATAGTCTTGTATTTATAGAGTTTCATAACTGGCGTGGATAATAAAATGTGCTTAATCTAACCTTAAGATGGGTACATATTTGAAAATGTATCTATTTGGGAGAGTTAGGGCAAGGGACACTAGTGCTATGTTGGGGACACTAGCGCCATGTGGCTCTAGTGTCCTTAATGTGGTGCTAGTGTCTAGCTAGTAGGATGCTAAACATAAAGGGTTAGGATCTAGGAATGATGGTCTAATATTATGTTTCCGTTGACTAGAGATGTTTGTGATCTACACAATGGTTGAAAAAATGTGATAAATGCTCTAGGATAGGTCTAGGGCTAAGTTAGGAATAGGTTGTCTTAAGGAACACTCTTAAAATCTAAATACCATTTTTAGGTGATTATATCCCCCCTCCCCTTTTATGATAGAAATGAAACAAAGCAAAATGAATAGTATAAAGGAAAAAAAAGCATCGACTTACCTAGGAAGTGAAGCTTGTGTAGCTAAGTTTTATTATGTGAAGTTGTTTACATATGTGAAACATGATCCAAAGTAATGACTTGTAATGAAACATGCATAAATCAGTCCTTAAGAAATATCAAAATAAAATACTATGCTAAATAAAGTAATTGAGTAAATTTGAGTAAAGAGACATGAAAGAGGAAATGAATGAATACACCTCGTTATGTACCAAACCAATATATGAACCTAGTGATACCCTGTGTGTGTGTACATAGTGATCAAATAATTGAATAGATTGGATTAAGTTGATAGTTTGTTCAATCTTCATATGTGGGTGTATCAAGAACTCAATCTAGTTTTGAATCCATCATTTTCCACCCTTGGTGGATCATGACCTGTGAATAGCTTGGATTAGACTGTAAGTTTGTCTAACCCTCTCATGTGGGTAGATCAAGAACTCAAGTAGGCTATGACTCCATCATTGCCCACTTGTGTGTAGTAGATAAATGTAAAACTGAACTACATAAATTGATGAAAGTATCTAATTGGGTATATCTAACTGTGTATATCAACTTTACAACTAATCGAGTACATTAGGTAGCTCTGGGCCACTCAGGAATGCCAACCACTGCAGATGGAGTTAGGCATGAAACTAGTGACAACCTAGAATATGATATCAAGTGTATACAATGTAGACAATGACATGGAGTTTTCTATTCCATCTGATCAACCTGTGTGTAAATGCACATATAAAAACTATGTGCTATGCACATGCCCCCAATTTGATATCTATGTACACTAATTTTGTACTGAGCATGCAATAATTATATCTATGTATCTAAAATAAATGAAAGAGTGATCATGCCATGCATGATGCCCCCAATCTAAGCTAAAATAAGTGTATCTGAGCAAAATATGAACATAATTATCAAACATGTAGATGTATCTATGCAAATATATACTATATCTAGTGTATTATTTTAGCTAATCTAGACTACCCTCAGACTAGGGTTACTAGACAATATCACCATGTAGTGGACAAAAGTGCCATGTGGTACTAGTGTACCAATATGGGTGCTAATATCTATTTGGTTTGAATTCTATGTGACTAAACTACTTTTTGAGTCCCTATTTTTTCTTGTGTCTTATATGTGTTTGATTTCTTGAAATTGAGCCTATGTGTTGTAACATATATGATAATTGCATGATAATCCAATATAATATGCAAACATAACATAAAAATGTAAAATAATCTGACCATAAGTATGTAGTGTAAGATATATGTTGTATTTATCATTACATAAGGGTACCAATATAGATGTAATCAATGTGTATAACAATAAATATGAGTAGCTACTTAGGGGGATGGGGCATGATGTCCATCATGACACCCAAGTAGGAAGGGTAGATGTATGAGGTCCATCATGGCATTGAAATTTGGTGTGTGTAACAAGCAAAGACAAGTGTCATGGTGATGAAACATATAATAAAGCATACATATAAAACGCATAAGGCATGCAAAATAGGTCAAGGGGCCACAATACAAGGGACATGGGCATATGCTACTAAATTTGGGAAGAGAAGACATACAAGGACATGTTCAAATGTCTACATACAAAAGCAAACAATAATTTGGTTAGATCTATATAAAATTACACGTTCAAATTTTTGCATACACAATCATAAAAGCACACACAAGGGACATGGACACATGTCCAAGGCATATAATAAATAGAAGTGGCGTATAGCCAAAGAAAAATGGTATATTCAAATGCCCTCAAATAGAAGAAGCATATGAAACACAATCAAGTCTAAACTAGGAAAGCTATAAATGAAAGTATGTATGAATGTAGTACAAATTTGTGTTAATTCTAGGATGTACATATACTGAGTCTAACTAGTGATAGTTATAAAAAAATGAGTATGAGTAGTAATGATCAATGTCAAGATATATCAATGCATAAATTGGAATGTATAGAATGTAAGGATAGAACCTAGTAATATAAATTGTGTATGGGATTCCCCTAAGTAGGTGGATGTATCAAATGAACAAACTTGGATCAATGTATATGCCCCCAATGGGTAGATGATAGCAAGTTTAGATCAGTGTAGTGGACCCAAGTCTTGCATGTACAAGTACTCGACATGAATAAGTGAAACATGTATGTATGATAAAACTGACTATACTAAGAAGCTAACATATGTAGTGTCTATAAGATAGAATAAATGTAAACATAACAATGCATACAATCTATAAATTTTATTTTTTTGAGTAATATTAGAATGTTTTTATGTTTTAACATGTTATATTATTTCCTGTATTTTTTAGATATAAGCTATGTATAATCAACTTAAATAAACTATGTATAAGGAATAAGAAAGAAGAAATTATGTACTAGGAGTAGGAGCCATACTAACTAATGAGTCTCATGGGAAACTCACTGTCATTGTGACCTTTATCGAATAATGGAACTGTGATCATGCGTGCTATGTGAAAGGGAAACTATGATCCCATAATCTATTTTGTAGACTAATCTATGTTTATATATGCATGTGTAGTGATGCTATGAATTTTTGGCATTGACTATGAATCCCTATAAACTATATGGGTCTTAAGAACCCATTTGGTAGAATAAGAAGCAGTAGGTGATGTAGGTGCCCTATTCTAATATCCCTAAGAACCCAATGATACTGATCTTAGCATAAAATGAGTAGAGGGAGGTCATCTAGAATCTATGACATATATTTGATGTAGGGGTCTCTCTAATAATGGTTTCCATGGGAGAGTATGCATATATGTCAATACCGTAAGAGTAGATCTCTCCTATATTGGTAGTTATAATAAAATATATGATGTATGCCTTGGAACTTTACTTTGAGATGTAACTAATAGCTATGCAATATCAGGTAGTGGTGATGGAACTGTAACTAATGACTATGTTATAACTGTAACTGGTCATCTCACTAGAGCTATTTATGGGATTGGTAGAGGATACTCTTATAGGACACCCTCAACTTTGAGTACTTGATTTACATGTATGTACTTCGGGAATATGTGTACTATAGATGGGATGGCATAGAGTTTTTGTAACCATGGCCTACCTAATAACATATTAAATACACTTGCACTAGGTACTATTAGGAATCAAGTGGCTATATGTGTTGGTCCACCTCGTAATAGAAGCATAATCTCCATAATGGAGATCTGAATGTGACCACTAAAACTAATACTGACTTTATCTATGTGGAATATATATCCTAATCTGAGTACTCCAAATGTTACAAAAGTGTCATAGTGCACATGCTTATGCTTGACCCATTATCAACCATAACACTATGTATAGGATGGTAGTCTATGTATGCTTGTATAAAGAGTGCATGCAAATCTATATCATCATCAACGATCTCCTGCTATGAGAATGTGATGAGTGGTCTAGGTGGAACTATAGTATGGTAAATGCCAATAATGTTATGTAATGGATGTGCCTCCTCTATAATTGTATGATATAAATATGGTGGTGTATGTGCCTGGTATGTGTAGTGAACACCTAATGTTCCCATCCCTCTTTCATTGTGGGCTTTGGAAATGGATATGAGAATATCTTAAGTGACTTAGCTTCTATTTTTTATGCTTTTAGTGATTTTGTGTGTGTGCACACATCAATAATATTAACCTCAATCAGATCTTGTATCTTGTGCTTTAGGCTTATGTATCTATTTTTTATATGTCTTGATGCCCTATGATAATCACATAATGCATTGAAATCATAATTCCTTGGAAGAGGTTGTGTCATATCAACCTCTTTAATGGGAAAGATAGATATGACATTGCACTCCAAATCTATTGTAAAACCTGTGCTAGTGACTCTATAAGGTTAGTTAAGACTCAACACTGAGGAATGGATAAAACCAATCTAGGAGATTGCTTAGAAGCTACATTAACTATGTACTTTTTATCAATATTATTCTTAGTGGCCCTTATCTTATATGGAGGCTTGTTTGAACTCTTAATAGTTGATTCTGATCCATGGGTATACTTGATTTTGCCCATTAATAGGAGCTTAACCTCTCTTTCTTTGACGATGTGGCATAAATATTTAAATGTAGGAAACTTCTTGAACAAGATAACTTCATGTAATGTTGGTAAAAGAATTTGTTTAAATATGTCCTGAAGCTATCTATCTATGATGGGGTTAGTCAATTTGGCTAATATAGTCTTGTATTGTAAGACATAATCCATGATAGGATTGTTTGCCTTTTGTTTCAATTGTGTCACTTGTGCATATGATATCTTATCACTGATGTTGATGGATAAGTGTGCTAAGAACATGTTGGCCAAATGATTGAATACTGTGATAGATTGATTTGGTAAATCATAGAACCATGGTATGGCACAATCCTTTAAACTACATGGAAATAACTTCATGAGAAGCTAATCATTAGATAAATATTCTAAGCATGCTATGTGAAAATCTTTGAGGTGATGCTCTTGGTCACCCTTGTCATAATATAATGTAATCTTAGGTGCCATGAAACTAGATGGCAAGGGAGTTGTTTCTATGTGATGTGCCAAAGGTGTCTATAAGATAATATTATAATCTAAGGCATGTGATGACTTAGTGGCTCCCTTCTTGATATGTAATGCCTTAAACTATAGATTATGATTCTTGTGCATAAGGGAGTGTATATTTGGAGTGGAGGAACTATCCATAAGAGGTGTAGCTATCACTGATGGTTGTTGAATTACAATTTTAGGTTGTGCTAGCTGAGTTGGACCCATTGTAGATGAAGATTTACCATTATTTGTTTTGTTCTTGATTTCCAATATTGCTTGTAGGATTTGTGCATGATCAAGGGGAAATTCCCAAATTCTATCTCTGAAGCCTTGTAACATCTCATTTTTGTTGATAATAATGTCATCATTGTTAAGTGGAAGGAGAGTTTCCTGATTCTCAATGTGTATATCATCTTGCTCTTGGTTATATTGTTCATCTTTAGATGCATTATCATTAAAGTCCACATAATCATGGTGTGAAGGATGCATAGATGGAGTTATGATAGGTCCCTTATCCATGTTATAGGCTTGGATACCAAGGATCTAAATATTCTCTATAGGATTATAACCTAGTCTAGCACTTCTTAATGGAAGAGAGAGCCTTTTAGATGGAATATAGTAAATAAATTGGAATAGAGCTTATGAAATAAAATATATGAAGTCTAAAAAATTGAAATTAGTTAATGAAAATAGGAAAAAGAAGGATACAAACCCTAAGAAAATTTAGGGTTACGATTTTGTTGAGCTAGGGTTAATTTTTTTTAAAAAAATTAGATTTAAATAAATGAAACCCTAATGTGAGATTGATTTAGTGAGTTAGATTATACCAAAAAATTAAAAAATAGAAGTATGTAACCCTAATTTAGTGCATAAAAATTTGAAGAATGCAAATTAGGATTTTGAGCAATATTCAAAGTAAGTTGGGTTCACCAAATGATTTAACCTTTTAGGGTTTAGTTATGTAAATCCTAAGCTAGATTAAAGGGTTAACTTGTCTAAATTAGTGAAATAATATGCAATAAATAACCACTAATTTGTTACAAACTTTGACTTTATTTGACTTTATAAAAATAGTAATAAAAATGTGCAACTAGAGACTTATCTAGAAAATAACTATAGAAAAATATTTGGGTGCTAAAAATTGGGTTATGGACATGTCTAAGTCTCATCAACAGGGTCACTGAGTCAGATTCTTCCCTGGATAGTAGCACCCCACCTGGATAGTAGTGCCATGTGGATCTAGTGTCTTAAAAATGGTGATAGTGTCCTCTTTATATGACTATTCTTAATTTATGGGAGAACCTATGCCTATGTTTTTGGGTTTTATTCCTATGTAGACAAAATATGGAACTTTTTATTATGCCTATAAATGCTGATTTAAGTTGCAAACCCTAATCCTCCTTGTAAGGATGGAATGCACTAAAATTGTATGTTCATTATTAGGATAGGTTGGACATCCTCAACACTTCACTTTAAAGAGAGTTGCCTACATACCAATACTTCGAGGAGGGATTAAACCCAATGTAGTTTTCCTACCTAGTGCTTGGTGCAAGTGCAAGTGAATGCTAGAATGATGGTGGTCTTGAATGCCTTGAGTGTGTTTGAGATTGAAAATCTTTGAAATCTAGGCTTAGGGAAGCTATAGATGGTAGTATTCATAAGTAAGGTAGAATAGGGATTAATAACCTTGATTTTCTCAACTTGTTTCTTGTTTGAATAGAAATTTTGCATATATTTTCCATCTAGTGAATCGAGGTCTAATAGTCTTGAATTTATAGAGTTTCATAGCTTATGTGGATAATAAATTGTGCTTAGTTCAACCTTAGGAGGGGTACACATTTGATAATATATCTATTTAGGAGAGTTAGGGAAAGGGATACTAGCACCATGTTGGGGACACGAGCACCATGTGGCTATAGTGTCCTTAATGTGGTGCTAGTGTCTAGTTGACAGGCTACTAGGTAACAAGGGTTAGGATCTATAAATGCATGTCTGAGACTATGTTTGAGCTGACTAGAGATGTATGTGGTACACACAATGGTTGGAAAAGTGTGATAAATGCTCTAGGATAGGTGTAGGGCTAAAATAGGAATAGGTTATCTCAAGCAATAGTCTTAACATCCAAATACCACTTTTAGGTGATTACACCCCTAGAAGATTAAATCACCAAGAAAAAGGATTAGGGTGATAACACTGGAATAAATGACGAATCCACTTCCAATAAGGTTGGGCTTGTGGGAAAGACCAAAAGAGGTACTTGAAAGACTTAGGCCATTGACAAGGACACTTAGGTGGAGCAATGCTCATGTGAGAGAGTTGCTCCTCAAGTGAGAGACCTTGATATACTAGGCACCACAAGAAGTGGGCTAGTTTAGGTTCCATCTTGGAATTTAAAATTCTATCAAGTATGGTAAGCCAAGTTTTATTAGAGGAGTTAAGTCCCCATGCCTATTAAGCTTATTGAGAGCAGGGGAGAAGGGGATCATGATTTGATATAGAAGGCGTGGAAAATAATTTTTAAAATGGGTACCATAATTATTTAAATTCAATTTTAAAATTTGGCCAAGGAATGGAGTCCCTAACAACAACCAAATATCGAATGGTAAGAATACCTTTCTGAAAGAGTCTAAGGGCTTTGATTCCTATAAAATTTTCCAACAAAACATTAATGCCTACCATAATAGGAGACCACTAGATGATATGATCATTGAAATATGAACCTATATGAAAACCATCCCCCATCCATTTTATGTGTGGCTTGATAACTTTAAAGGATTTCCATATGCTTTTGGAAATAAAAGAGGCATCAATTTTGATAGGAGCTATAGTGATTATATTCTTCCAATTGGGTTTACCATAGGGTACCCTAGAGAAGATGCAATGCCTTAGCATTATTTTCTAGGCCTCATTACCGTAAATGGCATGAACTATCCATTTGGCACATAAGATTTCACTATGTCTGTAAAGGTCAATAATTGCCATGCCTCCTTTATCACGAGGAAGGCAACAAATATCCCAGGCCACATGATGGAAACCATTGGTTTGTTTGGATTAAACCAAATAATATCATTGAGAATTTTATCTAAATTGTCATAAGATGCTTTTGAGGGAACCCAACAAGAGGAATAATAAACATGGGTGGTAGCCATAATATTGGTACAAATTTGGAATTTTCTTTCTAAGGATAATTTATTAGTAATCTAGTATTCAACCTTATTCTCCAACCTAATAATGATATACTACCACAACTTAGTTGAAGAACTATCAAAGGTAAAATGGATGCCAAGAAATTTAAACTATTATCTACATGTGATCCATTTCTAATTAAATTGGAGACTCCATTCAATCATAGGCATCATACTTTGTCTAAAATGTTGTGTCTTACTCCATTCCAAGTTAGATCTAGAGGCCAAACAAAAAATATCAAGACACTACATAACTTCTAGGAAGGTTCATTCTTGTTCTTCAAGTGTAAGGAAGGTGTCATCTAGAAACTGCCCATTAATGAGTTGGGAAGAGCGGGTCAAGTAAAAAGATACCTCAAACAAAACCCCACTCGACTCTAGAGGTAAGAAGATATCCTAAAGATTTTGTGAAGAGAACATATAATGATGAAGAAAGAGGGCAACCTTTCTTGATGGAGAACTGTAGGTAAATGCTATCAAAATTGAAGCCATTAATGGTGAGGTAGGTTAAAACATCTGAAAGTAAAGTTTGGACTGCCAAAATAAAGTAATGGCCAAAACTAAGATATTTTAACATAGATATGATAAACGTCTATTCAATTATCATAAGATTTTTCAAAGTCAAGTTTGAGAAAAATGGTTCACTAACGAGAAAATATATCCCATTCCATGCCCTCCTAGATGGAAATAACATTATCAAGAATATACCTCTCTCGAATGAAACCAGTTTGTTTAGGTCTAAAAATTGTAGGAAAAATTAAATGGAGTCGATTGGTAAGAGCTTTGGTGAGAATTTTGTAAGATACATTCAAATTGGTGATGGGCCACCAAATAGTAATGAGATCTAGATCACCTAACTTAGGTATAAACTCAATATTACCTTGATTAATTAAATATCCCAAAGTATGGTTTTATAGGGCTTCTTTATAGACCTAAAGAAATTTTGTCCCAAAGAAATCCCATGTAGCTTTATATAATTCACATGGACAGTCATTGATTCCTAGGGATTTATTGTTACTCATGTATTGGAGAGCCTCTATGAGTTCTTAGAGGGTTAAGGGTGAGTCACATATTTTTTGGCCATCAACTTTAACTTTACAAAGAACCACATCAAGGCATTATTTCAATGCTTGAGATCTTTCTTACAATACCTCCTAGGCTTACAAGACTAGTTGGTAGTTATTCATGAAGGTTGAGGAGATGTTTGGGAGGGAGGTGAACCTGGCTTGGGATGATTTATTGGCCTTGATTTGATCATAAGCCTGATTGACCTAAATGGACTTGAAAAAGTTTTTGGAATCTTTATTTCCAACCTTGAGCCAATGTATCCGAGCACCCAATTGTATCCCTTTGGAAACATGGCTATTCACCACCTTAATGTGGTGTTTGAGCAAGGTAGCAAGATTATGCATATGATTAAGCTCAATAAGGGAGGATACCCTTTATAATTCCTTGAGCATATCATCCTCATGACATTCACTAACATGCACAACTTATTTCCCATAGTGGTGGAGGTAGGTGGTGGTGTGTAAAATGGCCTCATTCCACCACTCAATCCAACTAGTAGCATAGGGAGGGTGGGGGGATAAGTTCTAAAAATGGGTAATTAGACAGATGATGCCAATATGGCCTAAGAGAGAAGTATTGAGGATGAAATAATTACATGGTACCTTATACAAACCCATGACCCATTCTAATTTATTAACATATATCAATCAAGATTTTTGAGCATGCAATGATCCCTCACATGATAGTTAGACCATGAAAACCAAGACATGGTATTAATTTAATATTGAAATAATACCATGTTTCATGTTCTCCAAAACACCACCTCATAGGTAAGGCACCAAATTTGTCTTTGAAATGCTCAATCATATTAAAATTCTTGTACACTAGCCACGTGGTAGGGGGAGGTTGTTAGCTCAGGATCACTAAAGCAAAGATCTATTAGGACCACCATTCAGGGTGTAAATGTTAAGAATGCCTAGTGATTGGCCATAAATATCCAACAATAGCCAAACAACTTGGTGTGATGGGTCCTCCCCCATGGGAATAATGAAGCACCGCCACATCTATTTTCATGTAGAGTGAAAAAATGGGTGGTATCATGATAAATACAATGTAGAGAAGTCTATAGAATAAATCCTAAAAATTTAACTTCTTCTAGACAAAGAAAATATATAAAACATATTTTTTGATAGGTAAAATGCATAATGTATTTTATGGAGGACTCTATAAGACCTCAAACATTACAAGATGATAAGCTCATTGGGAAATATCATCCCTATGGAGCTCCCCCTATCTATTCTTAAAATTCACTAGCATTACAAAACTATTTTGCTAGTCTAAGTGATAAATTACTCTCAACAAAATGGAGTCATGTTTAGACCCATTCTTTTCTTGGGAAGAGTCACCACCACCATGGGGTGGGCTACGTGATTGCTAAGAGAAAGAGCTACTAGTTGAGAATATTCCAATGGAAGGGACCACAAAAACATGATTTTTTTTATAAACTAGACTCTAGTGGGCCTGGGGAACCAAAAAAATAGGGGGATGCAAGGTGGATATCTCCTAAGAAGGCTTGTTTACTAGAGAAAAAACTACTAGAGAGGAGGCTTTCAACCTTGATTGTAGTTTTTTAGAGTTAACTATGGTCCAACCATCCCCATTTTAAACCAGCTTGGGCTTCTGAAGTTGTAGAGGGTCAAATAAAGGCTTTGATAATCTCATAAAGGGATAATATTTGATATGATGGTCAAACACTTGACATCAAAATCAAGTGTTAGGTAGGTAATACATAACTTTCTATGACTAGTGGGCATTGCCTACCTGGATATCAATTAACTACTTGATTTTGATAGGATTTTTTACCACCTTAGGCTTTTGAAGTTGTAGAGGGGCCAATGAAGGCTTTGATAATTCCATAAAGGGATAATATTTGATATGATGTTCAAACACCTTACATCAAAATCAAGTGTTAGGTAGGCAGTACACAACTTTTTATGACTAATGGGTAGGAGGAGAACCACTTTGGTTTATCTTGGAAAGCACTGTATCCACTAGGCATAGGAATTTGATCCACATTGGAGCAAAGGTGCATCAACAAGCTAATAAGTTTAACCCATATAATAAATCTAAGAGAGGCTTGGTCTGTAACTTTAAAATCTTAGGTCTAGTTAGATAAAATCAAGAGCATGTTTCAAAGAAACCAACAACTTGATTTTGCAAGGAGGGTTTGAAATTCAGATGACTCTTTAAAATTAAATGGGAAAAACCTTTGGTGAGGTTAATTGTGCCAATGACATGAATTCCAACAAGATCCTAGTGGTGGTGAAAGTAATTCTAGAGAGACTCCTCTGAGGGGACTTGATTGACAATGTAAGCAATCAACAAGAAATTTTCATACCATTTGTATTAAGTTTTAATAGCATCACCAAAAATACATACCTCTAGCTAAGAGGGAAGGGTAGAGGGAGTACTACATTATAGACCTTTAGGATAAACTTATGAGCTCTTTTGGGCACCATTCCTCTTGTCTCATACAATAATAGTTTTAGTTGAGAGTGGGGAAGCCATTATATAGGGTTATCCCACCCACAAGGTAAATCATCGAATGTAATTAATGTGAAAGACCCATAAAAAGTCCCACAAAAGTGGTGTGTAAATTTGGCAAAAAGAAACACACAAGGGAAGGCAAGTTGACCATGGGAAACCCTAACATAGCCAGTTTGAAAATCTATATTCACAATATAATTTATTAATAAAATGACATAACAAGATTTTATAAATTTATTAAACAAATATATAATTCAAAAAATAATTCTTTTTAAGTTCCAGGGTTTAGATTACTTAGTTTTGGTATTCTGTAAAGGTAAACTTGGTTGTGGGTTTAACTCTTGACTTACCCCACGGTGTGTGTTGAGGGCCTAGTTCACATTTCCTAAAGGTTATAAGGGGGATCTCCTTATGTTAGATTAATAAACCCTAGATGTTGGGATAAAAAGCCTCGATTTCCCTTTAGTCAACTAAAAAATAATTATTTTTTCATCAAATAAGAGTTTAAATATATTTATTGGTGGGGCTCTTTTGAAGGCATTTATTTTAGTGTAAAATTGGAAACACATGCAGATCTAGTGGCAAAAGGAAGATTATTAACAAATTTCATATAACTCAATACCAATCAAGATCATCAGGAGTGTACCTTGTACCCCTTTTTAGACACACCATGTGTGCCCAATCTCAATGCACACATTTATATCCCAGAATTATAACCAATATATAAAAACACTCAAAGGTCACTATATCCACAACACCTTTTCATAACCTAATTAGTTTACATCATTAAATTTTAATATTAACCATTCATTTGATCTATTATCTACATAGAAATCTTTAACTTATTGAATTTTAACCCCCTTTTATACATAATTCCATGACTTTCATTAATATTTTTACATTGCCACACCATACATAAAAAGTCATGCAATAGAGATGCTTTGTTTTTTAGAAAGAAGTTGATTTTTATGGTCTAAATGAGAGCCCAACAAGTCAATATTTAGATTCTAGTCATATTCAATTTTTTTATAAGAACAAATAAAATGATACTTGTTGGCCAACCAACTACAATTAAAGCACTGGTTATTGCCCAAATGCCCCGTACAATCTCAAATCAAGGAAAATCCCCCACAATGGATATAAAACAAGAGGAGAAATATCACAATCTAGCTTAATCAGAAATACTCCAATCCCTTAAGTTGAAAAGACAAAGGAAGTGCTATGGATACTCTCCAAAATAAAGATTGCAAATACCTAAACCATTATACTAGTTGAAAAAATGAAAAGAATACCTGAAAATTTGACTAAATATAATTCATTGCTAATCCTCGGATAAATAGAATTATTACAAAAACATTGAAATGTCATAAAGTAGGGTAACCCTCAACCCCCCCTTCCTCACCAAAAAAAAAAAGAATTGTTCTCAAGAAGAAGGTCCGTATAGCTTTCACAAATGTATGTCAAGTTTATAGTTTAGAGGTATGTGAAGGTTATCCCATTCCTTTTTATGTCAGATTAATTTTAAATAACTGTTTAATTCATAATTACAAGATATATTCTGATGCTAATATCATAGTAATACCAAATAAAGTGATGAATGCATTGGGTAAAACATATACTCATGTAGAAAAGGTTGTGGTGAAGTTAGATGACACCTCGATTAAAATAGTTTGGATTATTATTAAGGCTTTAACTTTATCCCTAAAGCTTGTCCAACTATTAGAATACTATAAGATAATGTTGTAATTGAAAATAGCTTGTTTAGAGATTTCTTGTCAAGAGATCTTACAACCAAGATTGGTGGTTATTTATCTTTGGATCAAAAGCATTTGTACTTAAAGACTCAATTGGAACACTAATGAGAATTGAGGCATAACCGATTATTGTGTTCGTTATGTAACTATATGAATAATGGAAAAATGAGGCTATTTATGTTGTCATGGAATAAGAAGACTTGAAATAGTCAAATATAAAGACAAATGAGAATACCCAAGATCAAATTGATGTCGAATATGATAAGTTGGAAAAAAAACATATGGGCATTTGACCATTTTAGTGAGCTTGAAGAAATTACATGGATACCTACTATATAAATTATGAAGCCCCACCTTCCACAACCATAAAAGAGGAATGCATAGATAACATTATGTTTTGTCGATTTAAAGAAAAGGAGTGTATTGGACCACATGCTAATACTTGTTCATGTAGACACCTACTTTTTATACAAGCCTTGTTATTACAAGGTTTATAGTATGATTTTGTGTATAAGGGTCATCAACTTGAATTACAAGCTTATTGGTACTTGTTTATGTGTTTTCCTCTTTATCTTTCTTCTTTGTTCGATCCTATGGTCCTATTTTCTTCTATATTTTGCTTTGTCTTGTTCATTTCATGCCCATGGGATTGTTTTCTTTGCTCTTTATCCATGTATGTTAGTTTCTGGTTTTGGGATAAAAATGTCAGACCCACTGATTCTAACTTGGCCAAAAATGATGGGCCCACTATTTTTGTCCTCTTTACTTTTATGGGTCTTTTTTCTCATGGTCGCATAATTTTAATGTTTGGATTTGTTTGTTAGTTTTTTATTTATTTTTATCAATGTTTATATGCCAATGGATATTTATTTAAAACAAGAGAAGCATATATATACAAATAATATGCGAGCATTTTAATTTAAGAGGTTATAATCAAAAGACTCCATACAAGTTGCTAAAAGGTTATAAAAGGAGTATCAAGTCATTTATTATCAAGCCTATGCACACTCTACATTGATTTTTCACTGCTCAAAGACTTGAATCACAACTTATACCAAAAGAAGGCCTAGACAAATGTGCATGTATTTGTATTTGACACAAGGGAAGAGGAGGTTGAAGACCTTACTCAATTTTATTATTGAAATTTCACATGAATTATGAGGGGTTAGATTATGATATGTAGAATACATACTTGCAACATGTTTATGGTTCCATGATCCAACTCATTTTTCCCTTCTCCTTTTTCATTATGTTTTAATTATGGTAAGCTAAGTCAATAGCATTGAAGATAAAAATTTGACAATTCTATCCATCAATTTTACAAAACACAAATATAGATAGGCACGATATTGAGTTACAAAGCAGTATAAAAAGTTATAGAATCTATAAAGTTACACAATACATAATTGATATAGGAGGACACGAACAATGACCAAATTTGGTTAACACTAATATTTCCTTAGATGTGAATGATGTGGGCACCATCCCTATTTATATGGAATTAGAGCTTCAAATTTGACACACTATTAGCTATAGATTTGCACAGTTTATATCTACATAAATCATAAATTCATATCAAATGTGATTGTTCTTTTGTATTTGTTTCTCTTTCAAATTTAATTATCAAGTCAACTTTTTTACTTTTAAATATAATTATTGTTTTACCACATAAGGTAAAACACAAATTTTGTATTATATTGATTTAAATGTAGCCCCAAGTCCTTGTTTTAAAAATTATGTGTACATAATCTAATTTTTGTTAGAACCATTCAAAAGTTACAACAACATACAGTGCCCATGCTTCTCATAAGAAATTTATGGTGTTGAGTATATCTTGCAATTCTCTTAATTTTGAAGAATTGGGAAATTTATAAAGATGCATACTCTAAATATGATATAGAAACACCTTTGGAAGATTTATATGAAAATCCAACGAAGGAATATGTGCCTTTCTGAGAGAATGTGACAATGCAAATGAAAATAAATGAAATGGGATAATATTGTAAAACATGACTTTGGAACAAATTTTCTCCTAAATGTATCTTACAAACCATGATTTGTATCAAATGTGAAACAACATACGTACTCTCTCTCAAGAAGAGATTTTAGCCTCTCATATCATATTCATGGATGATTTTCCTCTTTGGAGTTTTTGGATGAAATATAACATGATACCCAAGAAGATATTTTAAACATATTTCACTTAGTAGAGTTAATTGATGTTGATGCAGAGGATACAAATGGATATTTAGATAGACAAATTTATCCACAGTGAACTAACCTTTCTCTCCTCTTGAGGAGCTACTTATTATGATTTATTTAGAAGGATCACTAGACAATGAATGACATCATTGTATCATGAATCAAGATGACAAAATTGTTGTAGATGGTCTTGAGGAGAATATGCTCTCAAATGAAATTATCAATGATGGGAAAATGAATATATGTAGTCTGTTGAAAATCAAATTGTATTTGATAATTTTTTTGTTGAAGCAACCTAGAAAATTTTGCACAAGTTTAGAAACTACTATACATTTCAACTCAAATTTTGGTAGTAACAAAATAATTGGTATTAAAAATAAATAAATAAAAGATACATTCCACAATGACAAATCATCAACCATAACCATACTCAAATGAGAGTATCAAAGGGATTTCACTCCTTAAAATTTAATTTCATGACTTTCCTGAAACACATCATTATACAAATAATTGTATGCCAAATAATCAACATTTTCATGACAATGATATCAATTTTTTTTAAAATGAAATTGTACATAGATAGTTGCTGGTGTTATGGAGCTTATTTATCAAGAAATAAAACTATTTATTATTACATAAAGATGTTTTTTCCCCCATTTTGGTTGTTCTCGATGGCAGTTTTTGTTGGCAAAAAATACATAGAATGTGTAGGCCTAGGTGGGAAGCAATCAATTATAGAAATTAAAACATAAAACTAAAACTTTGGAGATAATCCAGAGCTGATAGAATAGTGCTGCTAATGCACTAAAATATATGATAAAATGAAATAATAGGGGAGGGAAGATCATGATAGAAAAAACACTAAAATATATGTTAATATTTGATTCAAAAACTAATTGATTACAATGCATAACATGATACATCTACAACTGTATATGAACTCACAAAAAAATCTAATTTTTCTCCTTCTATCTTGTTGCTATAGTCATACTCTGATTGTTGTCATGAAACATTATTTTTTATATTCACATCCTTCTTTTATTCCTTCACACTAACTCACAAGATGTTGATGTGTTGTTCATCTTTATTTTTTTCTTCTCCAGGCTTCTCTGCTCTGCTCTTCCCCTGACTATTGCTACTATGCAAAAAAATTTCTATTGGTTGCTACTCTTTATCTATTTGTATATATATATTTTATTTTGTCTTATCCTCCTTTTGTCCCCTTGTTGGGCTTATCACCTACCACCATCATTCCACCTAAAACTTTCAAATGACTCCCAAATTTCAAATTTGAACCTATTGCAGTTAATTTTTTTGGTGGTTACAATGATTGAGTTGAGCAGGGTAGGGCTAGGTGAAGGGAAAGAATATTTTATTTTAATACTCCCCCTTAATATTTAACTTCCTACTATGGTCTACAAAAATTTTATCAGCCTTTACAACTTTATTATAACATTTCTTCACTTGTGCATATCCTTCTGGACTCTTATTGTGCATGTCTGGATCTTCATTACTAAAGTCTGTAGTTGGACTGATAGAGTCCATTATTGGACTTGTAGAGTCTATAGATAGACTGGTAGAGTCCATAGTTACACTATTAGATACTATAGCTTAAATTTAGGAGTCCATATCTACTCTATTATATTTCATATCTCTACTATTAGAGTCTAGAGCTGACCTGTTAGAGTTTAGAGATGGTCTATAAGAGTTTGAAGCTAGCTCAGAGGAGTTCAGAGTTATGCTATAAGAGTCAAGAGATGGGATGTAAGAGTTTGGAGATGACTTGATAGAGTCTAGAGATAACTTGTTAGAGTTTGAAACTAGCCTGTTGGAGTTTAGAGTTGGACTATAAGAGTCTAGAGTTGACCTATAGGAGTCCAGAGCTGGGATGTAAGAGTTTAGAGCTGACATAAACCCTTTTAAGACCAATGATATTGAATTAATGATCCATAAAATTATTCTTAAGTGCATGAAAGTGTTTTTTGATGACTTATTAAAAATATTATCTAGATGTTGATCTAATTTATAAAAACTAAGCTCTATCACATGTTTCTCAACTAACTCTTGAATGAAGTGATACTTGATTACAATGTGCTTGATCCTGTCATGAAAGATGGGGTTGTTTGATAATGTTATGAAGGATATATTCTCATAATAGACCATGTAATCCCCTTGATAATCCTCATGCAAATATGAAAGTATCATTCTCAACCATATAACTTGGCATACTGCTACATTAAATGCTATGTACTTCATTTTAGATGTATAAAGTAATACTATGGGTTGTTTCTTTGAAGCCCAAGATATGACTCTTAACCCAAGATGAAATACATACCCTGAAGTGTTATTTTGATCATCAAGGTTATTAGACAAATCATTATTTGTGTAACCCACAAGTTGAAACTCATCTGCTACTATATACAAAACTTCATAATCTCTTATTCCATTCACGTACCTCAATATCCTCTTACCTGCTTTTTAATGTGTCTCCTGGCATCTCCATAAATATAGATATGAAGATAAATGCATACATGATGTTTGACCTAGTTACAGTCAAATTCATTAGGCTTCCCACTAAGCTCTTTCATCATGTGGGGTCTACATTACTATTGCAATCATGCTTGTGTAATTTAAGACTTGTCTCAGCTAGTGTAGATACTAGTTTATTGTCCAACATCTTAAACCTCTCCAAAATATCTTTTGCATACTTAGATTGGTATATAATGATGCCACTGTCCATTTTATTGACTTCTATCTCAATAAAATACTTCAAGAAGCCTAAATCAATCATTTTGAACTCCTTTTTCATGGCTATTTTGAACTCTCTTATTGACTAATTTGCATTTTTGGTGAATATTATATCATCCACATAAAAAACTATAATCAAAATATCACTTTTGATTGATTTGATGTAGAGTGTGGGATCACTAACACTTTTTCTAAAGTCATTGCTCAACAAGTAAGAGTCTATATGACTTTGTCATGCTCTTGGGGCTTGCATAAGCCCATACAATGCCTTTTTCAACCTATACCTTTTTCTCATGACCGAGAATCTCATATTTGGGTGGTTGTCCCACATAAACCTCTTCTTCTAGCACTCCATTCAAAAAGGTTGAGTTGACATCCATTTGATGCACCTTCCATTTATGTTGAGTAATAATGGCTATGACTTTCCTTACCATTTTTAGCCTTGTTACAAGTGCAAACATCTCATTGTAGTCATGTCTAGGCCTTTGATTGTATCCCTTCACCACTAGTCTTGCCTTATGCCTCTCTATCTTACCTTCGAGAGTGGTTTTTGTCTTGTACACCCACTTGAATCCTATGACCTCGTTTCTTTTTGGTAGGTCAACTAACTCCCAAGTTTAGTTTCTCTCTATTGCATGCATTTCTTTGTCCATTGCTTCACACCATTTACTATCCTTGATGTCTTCTTCATATTAGATAGGATCAACTAATAAAAATATAGCATATTTCATAGTTTCATCTTCATTTTTCTCATGCCTTGAATGCTCATAAACTTCTTACAAGCTTCTTGTCCTTGATATGCATTGACTTGAGTTGTAGGAGGATGATGTTGACTCTTAAACAACTCGACCTCCTTGATGGATGCTTCCACTAGATGAATTAGTATTTTGTGAAATAGGGGTCCAACGGTCCAACTTGTTGCATTAGTGTATGTCCTACCTATTGGTTCATATTTAATAAAGGGTCTACTAGCCTTTGTTTGAACATGCTCTTTTTCTTGTCTTTCTTTCCAAGCTTCATGTTCAATTAATTGAACATCCTGATTGATTATGAGTTTTTTTGTGATAAGATTGTATAATTAGTAAACATTTGATTGATTACTATACCCTATGAAAATGTACTTCTCACATTTTTCATCTCATTTTTACCTTTTCTTTAGCACGTGTGCATATGCAACACATCCAAACACTCTAAGGTATTCAACACTTAGATTATGGCTGCTCTATGATTCTTGAGGGATCATGTCCATAATTATATTTATTAAATAAATATTCAACAAGTATATAGTTATTACTATAACCTCAGCCCAAAAATCATTAGGAAAACCCTTTGCCTTTAGCATGATCCTTACCATCTCTTGGATGGTCTTATTCTTCCTCTCAGTCACACCATTTTCTTGTGGTGTATACATGGCTATAAATTTCTTCTTTATGCCATGATCCTTGGAAAATTTCACAAATGCATTAGAGATACACTCTCCCCCTCTATCAATCCTCAAAATATTGATGTAGTGACCACTTTACTTATCCATTATGGTCTTGAATTGCTTGAAGGTCTCAAATGCATCTGATTTGTTCTTCAAGAAGTAGACCCATATATTTTGACTAAAGTCATTTATGGATGTCATGAAGTAGACATTATTAGATAGAGAGGGGGTCTTCATTGGACCACACAATTTTGAATGGATCAACTCTAAATGAGCTTTAGTTATCCATGCTTTACCCATGAGAAATGCACTCATATGTTGCTTCCCAAATATGTATCCTTCACACACTTTGTTTAGATGTTATATAAGTGAAAACCCTCTCACCATTTAATTTTTGTGAAGAAGGTTCAGCCATCCAAAGCTCAAAATCTCATATCTTAGGTGACAAAGAGTAGACTCATATACTATAGTTTTAAATGTAAATGCAAGCTCACTTTGCATTTTTAATAGAAACACCGATTGTTTGTCATATTGATTACTAAAATATATCTATTGTAGTCATTCCTATCAAAGATTATGCATTCTCCATTCTCAAATATAATCTTGTACCCCTTTTGGACAATTTTCTCAATGTTGATTAGATTGTCTTCAACCCAAACACATAATAAACATCTTGAATTTATCTTTTGTCACCTTACTTAGTATGAATTAATATGCTTCATTTGCTTATGATGGGAACCTTCTCATTATTTCTCATATTTACCTATGATTTGATTAACTCATCAATGTGGTTGAACATCTCTTTTTTACCACTCATGTGGTTGATACAACTACTATCTAAGTACGTTGTCTCTTTACCACTTTTATATACAATGTTGCATGTTATGAACAAGTTTTCACCTTTTTTATCCCTATTAGGTTCAACCTCTTATGTTTTGGATAAATTTTAATTATGCCTATTCATATCATACTAATTTTTTCTACTAATGTCCATACCTTTTGCAATAATAACATTGGATATTAGACTTATCATACCTTTTTGTAGTTCCTTTTCTAGAAGTGTTGTTGCTATTTCTTCTTTCTCTTCCATGTGAATCTTGCTAGCTATGACTTCCACCTTGATTTTTGTAAGTTATTCCTCTTCCTCTAATATTTTATCCTCTCCCCCTTCCTCTCACATTCACATTGGTCGTAAATGCTTGCTCATGGGAGGAGGTGGCTGACTTATTAATCTTTTATTCATGGGTTTGAAAGGAACCAATTAACTCATCTATTGTCATTTGCCTCAAATATTTTGACTCTTCAATTTAAACCATTATAGGGTCAAATCTGATTGGAAGGATCCTTAATAGCTTCTATATGATCTTATGATCTTCAAGGGTATCACCACATATCTTCATTTGATTGAAAATATTCATTGTCCTTGTGAATAAGTCATTGATAGACTCATTCTCCTTAATTTTTAGGGTCTCAAAGTCCCTTCTTAAGAGGTATAACTTGATAAGCTTCACCTTGTCACTCCCTTGATAGGCATTTTGAAAAATGTCCCATGCTTGTTTAGAATGGATAACTGTTGCTATCCTAGAAAATATTGAATCAACTAATGCCATTTGTATGTAGATGAGTGCCTTGGCATCCTTTCTCCTATTATATTTCAACACATTTATTTGTTCTTGGGTTAATGCATTAAAATATATTAGGTCTACAAACTCATTATATCCACCTTCAACCAACTCCCATAGCTTTTGAGAGTTGAATATGGTCTTCATTTTGATGCTCCACACATCATAATTATTTCCATCAAATGTAGGGGGATGCTGCCATGAACTAGAACTACCTACTACCATATCTAAATAGGATTACAACTTAAGGGATATGATACCATTCATTGGTATAAAATGTATCAAATGTGTAGGCCCAGGTGGGAAACAATCAATAATAAGAAGTAAAATAGAAAACTAAAACTTTGGAGATAGTCTAGAGTTGAAAAAATAGTGTTGCTAATGCACTAAAATATATGATAAAATGAAAGAACAGGAAAAATCAAGAAAAAATACTAAAATATATGTTTATATTTGATTCAAAAATTAACTGATTACAATGCATAAAATGATATAGCTACAACTGTACATGAAATCACAAAAAAATGCAATTTTTTTCCTTCTAACTTACTGCTACAGTCATACTCTAATTATTGTCATGAAATATTCTTTTTTTTGTTCACCTCTTTATTTTATGCCTTCAAAATAACTCATAGGCTACTATTGTGTTGTTCTCTACTATTTTCTCTCCAAGCTTCCCTACTCTACTCTTCCCCTGACTGTTGTTGCTATGCAAAAAATATACTATTGGTTGCTACTCTTTTTCTTCTCGTATATGTTTTTTTGTTTTGATTTATCTTCCTTTTGTCCCTTACTAGGATTCTCACCTAATAATATCATTCCCCCCAAAACTTTCTCCCAAATTTCAAATTTGAACCTGCTACAATTATTTCATTTGGTGGTTGCAACTGTTGAGTCAAGCAGGGTAGGGGTAGGTGAAGGGAAAGAATATTTTAGTTTAATAATTTTTTATATTTTAAAAATAAAATGAGGTGCATCATAATCATCCACATGGAAATGGTGCCTAAAATTCATCTACAATTTCTTATAATATGTATTACACAAGGTAATGCCAAACATATTTTGTAAATAGTGACGATTTAAGAAAAAATTGATTGGCACAACCCAACATATATGTCTATCTTGAGTAGAATTGAAAGTTGCATGTGATAACCAATTTAAATATGTTGATAATGTCAAATTAATATATTTTATTATGTTTTGTGTTTTTCAAAACATAGCTTTGAATTTGTATTTTTATATTATAGGGATTTTTTTTCAAAAATCAAAGTGAATTTCTATCAATTGCCACACTTTTTAAAATCAAGGTGCTTGAATGGATTCTTCATCATTATTCTTGTGGAAGGGTGTTAGTGTAAATTTCCATTTACCTGAATTTAAATAAATTTTGATATTCCCTTCATAAATATTGTGAAATCATCTTATGTTGTTTCCTATCATCGAATCAGGAAATGCTTTATTAAAAATAACTAGCATTGCCCCAAAGGTGCAAGTTACATTGGAAAGGATGTATTTTTTGATTTTATTAAACAAGTTTTTGTAAATTGAAAGAGTGTAAATTGATAATCATAACTCATTTAAAACTCATAATTGATAACCATATCTCACCTTTTCTATAGAAGTGTTAAGTAAGAATAATTTTATATTTTTTGTGAAGGGGATAGTGTAAAACGACTTTGTGTTTCTTCATATGAAATAGAGATGAGTTGTGTGAGAAGACATTTTGTTTCATAGTGAGATTGAGCAATAGTGAAGTGGTAAAATATTTCATAGGGACCCTATCACATTTGTGGCTTCATAGTAGTTGTGTTCACTAGACACGTGGTTAAGCTACCCACCATTAGTAATATTTATTCATTTGTAAATTGTAAATTATAATGGACTCTAAAGGAAAATGCATGTAATTAATAAAATTGGTTCAGACTCGAAAGTATTAACATAATTAAATATTATTCATGTAATATTAATATAAATTATCTTGTAATAATAATATTTAACTATATATAATATATATAGTTAACTAATATATAATAATAACATATAATATATTATTATACATATTAATAATATAAATTATATATAGTATTGTGTATTATATTATAGCATAGTAATATATTATATTTTATACTGAATGAGTGCAAATCATAGTATGTGTATCACATAACCTACAACTCACATGCCAATGTCACTATTGTGTAGAATGTTATGTGTCAGTTATGTCACATCCATTGCTCCCAATGTCATAGTCATTAAAAACATCATGCATGCATTGGTTTTTCTGGTAAACTACATGTTTCAGAGTGCACTTGGATGAGAAGGTAATTGCAAACACGAGGGCCTTTCATAGAGAATTGATGCACAACATAGTGGGTTTGCCCTTAAACAACCTATTTCCTCTTAACCTTTTTTTACATTTTTATATAAAATAAGATAAATGCATGTAGGAGATTTGTCAATGAAAAGAGGAAATGTTAGAATAAAAATTTGGACAATGGTAAGGATGGAAATATGAAGTTGTTTTGCCTATTTTTTACACTCCTACTTTTTTTTTAATGTTTTAACATGCTTAGTTCTGCCATATCGATGATTATAGTAATGAAGTTTAAAACTGTTGGTAGGGGCTAACTCATTTGTATTCATTTAATATTCATCCTTTATGTGCTTGTGTAATCATTAATGGTATTATGTTAAATATTTATTACTCTTGATGTTGATTAAGTGATTTTGATAACATAAATATATCATTAAGTAAACACATATTTAGTATGCGTATGATTTACTTTACAACTGCATATAGTTGTATTTGTTTTAAAATTCGATCATGTTATAAATGGTGATAGTTGTGAAATGTCAATATTCTCATCAATTATAAATAATACAACTCCAATCTATATTGATTTAATATGTGTAAATGTATATTCTTGTCTATCTTGTTGCACTTGCGATTTAACCTTTTAGAGTTTTACTATGTAAAGCCTAAGCTAGATTAAAGGGATGAGTCTATTGTTACTCTAGAATAAAATTGGAATTTATTGATTCTATGCAACTTTTCAAAAATAGTAAATATAAAGAGAAAGTGGACTTAACTGGATATACACAAAGTTTCTCACAGATTTGATTACTAGAGACAATTGAACAAATAAAGAGGAATATTTCATTTGTTGACTATTTTTTGAGATCTAGTTCCAAACATTAGTGCCCCCCTTAGGACAATGGTGCCATGTGGTACTAGTGTCTTTCTTATAATGATTGTTTGTAACTTTCAAATAAGTTGCAGGAGTTCTTGAGGTTCATGTAGGTGATTTAATATTGCATGGGGGCTCATTTATGTTACTATTTTGGCTGATTATTCTCAAAACCCTAATGAATACCTATACACATGAAATAATCAAATAATCAAATACAAAGATAAAAGAAAAACTAGGTTGTGAGATGTTACAATTGCATAGAGTATAACCCTTATTGTCTTGACCATTGTTTACATTAATCCCAATGTTAGGGGTCTCAGATCTCTTGCAGTTCTCCCTTAGGAAATGTGCACCATCAACTTGCATGATATGCTAGGATGAATTTTTCCAAAGTTTTTTTTTATCAAGCATGCAAATGTCTAGGTATGAATGCTGAGTAGTGTGTAGAGTATTTGAGTTGTACTATTGGTTGATTTTATGTAATTAAGTGCCAAAATAGTAAGTGCTAGATGTAAAATGCCTCATGAGGCTCTTTATATAGAAGGATGTTTTTTGGGAATATAATACTTTGTTCACTAGTAAATAAGTTATGAAAAAGATATATAAAAAAATAAGGGTCACATAGGGGTCAGGACTCAAACATGGGTAAAAGGGACCATCAAAACTTAAAGGTAAAATTGAATAGTAGCACCATGTGGTGACACTATCCTAAAAATGGCACTAATTTTCTAAGAATCAAAATAAAGCAAAAGTCAAGGATGACAGGCTAAGGGCTCTTGTGATTGGGAAAAGGTGACCTGTGACTACTGGGGGTGTTGAAAATAGGGGGAAAAAGGCATAAGAAAGATCAAAATACTCAAGATGACCACGTGAACAATGACTATAACCATCACTAATACCTTTTATGTGAAAAAACAACAAAAGACATTGTTCTTGTGGTTACTCAACCAAATTAAGGTGTTTACATTCCCCCCCCCCCTTTTATTCTATTAGTGTAAAGAAATGGAAGTACTAGAATAAAATAAAATATAAATGCATACATATACTTACCTGTGTGAATGTAATCTAGATTTGGACTACTTCTTGGCTAGAGAAGTGGATGATAATTAGAGTGTAATATGTAAAAAAAGCATATGATGTAAATTCCCCTTGTACTAAAATTGAGTGTGTAAGTTGAATGTGTAGAGAAACAAGATTCAATTTCCCCCACTCTAAATCTAGGTAATGTAAATTGAAGGTGTGGAGAAACAAGGCTCACTTTCCCCCACTCTAAATCTAAGTAATGTAAAATGAAGGTGTGGAGAAACAAGGCTCACTTGCCCCCATTCTAAATCTGAGTATGTAAATTGAAGGTGTGGAGAAACAAGGATCATTTACCCCCACTCTGAATCCAAGTATGTAAATTTAAGGTGTGGAAAAACAAGGCTCGATTTCCCCCACTCTAAATCTAAGTGATGTAAACTGAGTCTAGTGTACTACTATGGATCAATCACAGCAGACGACCTTGTGACCCAAACTGTTGAAAACTTGGTGACGATACTAGTGTAACTTGGTAAGTCTAAAAATAGGGATCAATAACATGTGCTCTAAATCATCTCCCCTAATCCTGATATTTGAGTGATGTAGTTGTGTATCTAAATATCTAAATAAACTGATATACCTATGTCAAAGCTATATATCTATGTAGAGTATACATATGAATGCCTGTGTAAACATGTGTAAAACCTATGTAGAAATGTGCATCTATATATCTAAAAATATGTAATTCTAGATGCCTATGTAAACCTATGTAGAACTTATGTAGACCTGTGTATATGTATATTTGAAAATTTATAACTTTGGATGCTTGTGTAAACCTGTGTAAAACCTATATAAACCTGCGTATTTGTATAACCTAAATAAATTGTGCAACTAAATGCCTATGTAAGCATGTGTAGACTTGTATGTCTATGTATCTAAATAATATATGTAACTAAATGATTTTGTAAACATGTGGAAACCTATATGTTTGCATAATCTAAAAATTGGTGACTTTGGATGCCTATGTGTCTAAAAATTTGAATGTAACTCTGTATGTTTGAAGAAATATATGCATATTCCCCCCCTTTTTAGAGAGCCAAGACTGTGATGAAGATATGTAACCAAAAGTGGTAAGGATCAATTATGTTGGTGTTACTTGGTAATTGTGATGGTGTGTTAGGTTTGAATAATGTATTGATTGTGTCAGAGTTTGATAATTTAGTGTGTAATTGGATAGGTACTTGGTCTATTATGTGGTTAATAGAATGTGATTTTTTTTTTCATTTTATAGGTTTAAAAATGATGAGAAGATTGGTTTTACCAATATAGCATAGAATGTATCGATATCAAGTCTCATGTACAAGAAATGGTTCATGAATCAGAGCTACAATTCTTGAGATATGGTAATAACAAGATAGTTGTATTAATTAGCAAAATTGGTGCATAGGGGTAACCTTAATAGGGTGGCATTGAGTAAGTGATGACTTAAATAGGTCATTTTGAATGATCGACAATTCATTTGCATCATTTGAGTGGAAATAAGTATGAGTTTGAGAGAGAAAAACATGCTGAGGAGATGAGACTCTAGTTTCTCGTGCTATGAGGAGGTTGAGGCATGTATTCATGTCGGGAAGGAGGTTCACTTGTTAAGGGACACTATATTTTTCTATTTTTTATCATTTTTTAATCTATTTTATTCATTTTACTGGAGAAAAGCTATTTTTGGCCTATTTTAGGGAAAGTGGTGCTACTGTCCGACTTTGGGCTTTAGTGTCTAGGTCCTGGTGCTACTATCCAAAGTGTGGCACTACTATCTAGTGCCATTATCCTCTATATAGTGCTAGTGTCTAGTAGGCCCTAGATTTGGTGCTCAAAATTCTTGATTGATTTTTTATTCATGTTTGTTATTTTTTGGTATTTATTTTACTAATGTCAAAATTTGGGTGTAATTTTACAGGTTGAGGCCTGTATGAGGGAGTTCTATATAGGTCAGATGATGGAGACTATCTTGGGTTTGCCCTTGTTTAAGGTAGAGATAAAGGTGCTTGATAAAGTGGGGTTATATTATGTTGCTTTCTGGGAGCCTATGCCCTGGGATAAGCATATGATCACTACACTATGTGAGAGGTAGAATGTAGACACATGTACATTCTAGTTGTCTATGGAGAAAATGACTCTGACATTATAGGAAGTGTATCGGATCCTACGATTGCCAATTTTTGGGCAACAGGCTGTATTATAGGATGCTACTAGTATGCAAGCTATACATCAAGCATATGGGTACTTATCTACCAAGATGATAGGGACACATCACTTGGGGAGTCAGAGTGACATTTTGTTGACCATGATTATGATGGCTAATATTCTATAATTGCAAAAAAATTAGTTGTGTTATTGTCATCATTTATTACCATGGATGGGAGTGGTGTCTCTATTTCATACATGATGTATGAGATAGTGTATGACATTGAGTATCATAGCACCATATATTATTGGGGTCAAACCATGCTAGCTCATTTATACAGGGACCTGTACCACTTTACATAGGAGATTAGTGGTGGGGGTATCAATGCATTGACTCCATTGCATTGTTGGGAATATGAGCACATAGCTATGAGCAAGCTAGTGGCACATCCATGGGATGGATGGGCTCACCCATGGGTATTTGTAGATAGATAGACTAGGAGATGGCATGCACTAAGGAGTACTACCTATTATATGTGGTTATTAGATATACTTAGATTAGAGGACATTGTCTGAAGAACTTATAGGGGATATCAGGGATGGCCTAAAGATAACACACAATTAAGGTGGATTTGAGTTAGTTGTTGGATACATGATTGATGGGATAATGTATACAAGTGATTCTAGTATGAGAGGGTTACCCAATAATTTAGTGTCATACAAGATGTTCCCCCAACACTATAGTGGGGTTGAGGAGTTTTTGGGCTCCGACAAGGTTGGGGAGTACACTGAAGCCATCGATTACTAAGCTAGCTCTTATGCCATTAGTAGAGTGGGATCTAGATATTGAGGTACCAGATATGGATGATGACTAAGTGACCAAGGCCTACTCAACCTAGTGGAGTGAGCATAGGTGAGCACCTCTATTCTTGAGATATGGGATAAATGCATAAGAGGTACTAAATGTAGAGCCCTTGAGGGATATTGATGATTAGTTAGATAGTTAGTTTGTATGTTCTACGTAATGTTGGTTATGTGCTTTGATATAATAAGATTATTATGAATTGTATGGATACTTATAAGTGAAGGAGATGGTGAGTATTGGTAGGTCACCATTGAGTCGACATTACATGAGTTGACATGGCATATTCTAGATGATGTCGTGGATGATAGATTAGTAGATCAGGCCACCAATGTAAATACTATCTCTAGCTCCTCAATGTATGTAAAGATTCACTAGGGAGTGTATGGTGAAACCATCTATTGCTTTGTCCTTTAGTGAATTTGGAAATACTTTTATTAGAATTAAATTATTTTTAACATGATCCATGGATTTCTCATAAGCATGAAAGTGTAAATATGGATCTCCTTATCCATCAAAGATAGGTAACACCAATATCTGAAACTTATGTGGTAACCTCATAGTTGATATTTTAAATGGAATAGGATTATTATATATAACATTGGCATCAATGTAGGATTTATATGCTTCATTCTCTAAAGTGAGATGATGTACTTATTTTTTCAAAGTACCCACAACATGCATTAAAAAAATTAACACTTGTGAAGGTATATTGTCACTTTCAAGGGGTTCATTTAAGAGTTTTATTATTTATTTTAGCCATTGGTATATTAAATTGTAACTCTTGTTTAAAAAGGGTCAGTGTGGTCTCAATAACCTTTGGAGGTGTGATAGATTGGACTTGGTTAGAGGTAAATAAGCTGTTACCCTCATTTGGGTTTGCTTGAGAAATGGGTTCTACTCTAGTAAGGAAGGTTGAGGGGGATTCATTGGTATCTTTTATATTTTTATTTTGAATAGAAGGTACTTTATTATCTAATGAATGGAAATTATTCATATAAGAATAAGTGTGTGTGTGTGTGTGTGTGTGTGTGTGTGTGTGTGTGTGTTTTAACATGTGATTTATTATTTGGTTGAACAAGAGAAATATGTGAAGTAAGAGAAGAAGTATAAATTGAAGATTCTATGTCATGTTCGTCATAATCACAATAATAATCATTATCCCATGGTTCATCAAAATCAAAATTTAATTCATTTGAAGAGGTTAGAGTAGAAAAAGTATCATTCACATTCTCATCAAGATATGGATAAGGAGAATATTTTAACTTTTTACTACTATGCAACGTATCATCATGTGTAAGTGTAATACAAGGCATTTGTTCATTAGTCATTTTTGAAATGCAATCATGATTATCAATTTTGATTTGAGGATCAAGGGAAGGAGTAACAACCATGTTTTATTTTTTCACATTATGACATATAGGAGAAGAGTTAGAAACATGTGTATTATCTATTTTTGGCAAAGAACCATTGCATTGAGTTTGACATGTAAATGAAGGTGATAAAGGCATTTCATCTACCTTAGTTTATGCATTGCTAAAAGATGTAACATCCTTTATATTTATATTTTTAAATGTAATTAATAAGGGTAAAGAAGATGCATTTTTCTTATCTACTCTACTTGAAACATGCAAAATTGATTTTCCTGCAGTGCACTTATATTGATTTATTTTGAATAATGAAGTAGCAAAAGTAGTTGAAAAACTAGGATCACATTGTAACAAAACACTACTGACAAGAGGTTATTTTGGCATTGTATTGTTAATTTGAATTTTTAGAATAAGATAAGAGTAAGAGTAAAGATAAGATGATTTATCTAATCCATCTTCATGTTAATTTGTATTGTTGTGTGCATAATAATCCTCATAGCCATCATTATAACAATAATCATCATCATCATTGTAAATGAAATAATTATCATGCTCTAATGTACACTCTTGGAAATTAGTCCATTCGTTGTTATAATCATGAGAAAAATTCAATATTGCATCAAGTGGATGAGGGGTAGAAGGCTTTTTAGATGCCATTTTAAACTTGCCAAAGAAGATCGTGTGAATAATGAATAATAAACACCCAAGAGGTAGAATATAATCTAACATAAGTATGTGTGTAATGTATGATTTTGTTGAACAAAGTTTGTAATAGGAAATAGGGTTGTTGTTTAAACCCTAGTTGTTAATGTTTGTGTGTATAGAAACCTAGTGTCTAGATCTAGGGTTTGAATTTGGAGTTGTGTTTCAAATATTTAAATAAAATTAATAAAATAAAACCCTAGTATGGGATTAATTAAATTAGCTAAGTTAATCAAAAAAATTATAAAATTAGATTTATGTAACCTTAATTTAATGTGCAAAATTTAGAAGGTAAACCCTAAGGAAATTAGGGTTTTGAAGCAATATTAAAGTAACACAAGTTTTCTAAATGATTTAACCTTTTAGAGTTTTACTATGTAAATCCTATGTTATATTAAAGGGTTGGGTCTATTGTTAATCTAGAATAAAATTGGACTTTATTGATTCTATGTAACTTTCCAAAAATAGGGAATACAAGGCGAAAGTGGACTTATCTGGATATACACATAGTTTCTCATAGACATGAATACTAGAGATGACTAAACAAATAGAGAATAATCTTTCATTTGTTGACTATTTTTTGAGATCTAGCTCTAGACAATAGCACCCCCTTAGGATAGTAACACCATGTGTTGCTACTGTCCAAACCTGGTGCTAGTGTCCTTCCTGTAATGATTGTTTGCAACTTTTAGAGAACTTATAAGAGTTCTTGAGTGTTTTGTAGGTGACTTCATATCATGTGAGGGCTCGTTCATGTCACTATTTTATCTAATTATTCTCAAAACCCTAATGAATACCAACACACATGAAAAAATGAAATAATCAAATGTAAACAGAAAAGAAAAATTGAGTTGTGGGATGTAACAACCACAAAGAGGTAAAAACCTATTGTCCTAACCACTGCCTATATTAACCCCAATGTTAGGGGTCCCAAATCACATGTATTTTTCCCTTAGGGAATGTGCACCATCAACTTGCATGATATGCTAGGATGACTTTTGCCTAGGCCATTCTTTGATCAAGCATGCAAATGTCTAAGAGTGAATGTTGAGTAGTATGCAGAGTATTCAAGTTATACTATTGGTTGATTTTATGTAAATAAGTGCCAAAATAATAAGTGCTAGATGTAAAATGCTTTGTGAGGCTATTTATATAGGAAGATATTTGTTTCAAATATAATATCTTGTTCACTGAATGACAAGTCATGAAAATGATATAAAAAACATAAGAGAAGGGTCACAGAGGGGTCAAGACTCAAACACGGGTGAAAGGGCTCATCAGACATTGAAGTCAAAAGTGGATAGTAGCACCATGTCGCGTTACTATCCTAAAACTGGTGATAACATCTTAAGTTTCAGAACATAATACAATTTAGGGATAATAGGCTAGGGTACCTTGGGATTGTGAAAGGGTGACAGATGACTACTGGGGGTGTCAAAAATAGGGATAAAAAGGCATGAGAAATATCAAAATACTCAATATGACCACACAAACAAGGACTATAAACATTACTAAGACCCTTTGTTTGAAAGAACAATACAAGCCATAGTACTTGTGGTTGCTTGACCAAATTAGGGTGTTTACAACTTATCATATTTTTGGAACATTGATATTGTCACATGATAGTATCTATAAGCATTTAAATATAGATAATTCAAGTATGTACGATTCATTTTGGTTTAACATGTAAGAAGTAATAAGGAAATGCATTTTATTTTTTATAATACATAGTTGCATGAATAGAAGAATTGCAAAGCTAAAACATGTATGTACATTCAAGTGCTTATTTTGTTTTAAAGATTGTGCTTTAGAATATATTGTTAAGCTTGATTGGTCACATTGTTTAAAATTTATTGAATGGTACTTGATGTCACCAATGGACGAGAACATATTATCGAAGTCATTTGAATTGAAAATCTAATTTCTAAGGTTAACGTGATTTAGGTCATAATAAATTGGTGGATATAATGTGAATTGGAAAATAATATTTACAAGGTGGTGAGTTTGATAATCTTGGAGTTAAGATATTGGTTTTGAACTAACTCCAAGCATTGAATGAAATGGGTGGTGATTCAATGTGGATTGTTAAAATGTGTAAATTTAATGAGCTCATAGCTCAATGCTCAATTTTTTCTAGATCCTATGCAAGTTGGTGGTAAAGTAGAGTTTAATATTTTGGTACTTGCATTGATTTTTGATTTTTTCAATCATTTTAGTTATATAGATAAATGACTTACTAATCTAGATAGCATAACCACTAATATTGGGCAAGCCAGTTGTGATGTTGGTGAAAGTTGTAAACAAATTAAAGGCAAGCACATCACTAGGAGTGTTAAATGTTAGTTACTTGAATATAAAATGACAATTTTATTTGGTTATTTGATCATTTTATAGGTTTACTAGGTAGAAGCGGAGATTGGCCAGTTTAGAGTTATGATGAGAAAGCTTGGGAAGTTTCTAAGGAAGATTTCAAGGACCTATGTGAAGTATTAAGGTATGGGTTTGATATGTATATAAACTCTCATCTAGTTTTAGTTTCATTCTTTCTGTGGATATTTGGAAGATAGACATTCAAAATGTATTTTTTGGTTAGAATTGCTATGTGACAAGATCTTTTTGTCTTTTGGTTATTTTATTGTGAAAATATGTAAGAAATATTTTTGAAAAGTTATAGACATGCAATTGATCCATGGAAGTTCTTTTATTGGTTCACGTCATTTTATTAGTTTTGGATGTTCGAAGACTTGCATGTATTATGAAAGAACGAATGGTTTTTTAGTAGTGTTTTTAGCTGTTGATGTTGTAACATATCCACATGCAAGTTGTTTTATTTTATTTACTTTCCAAATACGATAAAAACTTGCATGTATAGATTAAAGAAAATTGTTACAATTTCAAGGTTTTAAAGTAGTATGAAATGTCATCATTGGAAAACAAGTTTGTCTCTAGTTTGATTCTTTGGCTCTTGGCGTAAAATATTGAGTGTCAATATAGCTATTCAATTGAGTTAAATTTTTCATGCACATTTTTATCTGAAATGTCATTTTGAGTTGGTTTGTGATGCATTCATTTGGGAAATATGCATTTTTTGGTTTTTGACATACACAAAAAATTAAACTTTGAATAGTTTTGTTTCTTTGATTAAGGAGAATTTGGAATATATAGTTCATTATAATTGTCATATGATGTATTTTTGAGCATGTATGTTAATGAGAAGTGTTATGCTTGTGAATCTTATGTATTCTTTGATTATCTTAGGTTATGATCATGTAGGATTAACATAGCTTTGGCTATTTGGTGTCATTATGAGGATACAAATGCATGTTATTGTTTTTTTTTTCTTCTCATACTAGTATTAGGTAAATACATGGGTGAAGTTATAAGGTCAAATGCATTTTTCATGAAAACTAGATTATGCATATAATCTTATTACAATTTATTTAATCATTTTAGAAATTGATACAAGAAAAGGTTGTGAAGATAGTGGTGTATTTCATTTTGGTTTCCAATATATGTGCCTTTGGTTTTGTAACTTGTATATATTTACCAATGCATGAATATATGTTTTATTAAGGTTTTGTGCCATTTTTTTAGGGAAAGAATATAAGATTTTGTACTCTTGGTTTTGTAAAAAAAAGAGAAGCAAAATGTTTGGTCCTGTACTTGGTTATTTTATTTCAATGATCATGGCAACTTCTTTGTATTTATTTAAAAATGAATAATTATTTGCGAGAATTTATGGAAAGAACAATAATAGAGTTTGATGCCATACATGGTAAAATTGATTGGTTGGTGCATTTATTTCATACTTCCTATTTGAAAATGATCTATTGGGAGTATAATCAATATATGAGAAATGAGATATTTTTAATTCAAAAACATGAGTGTTATATTGCTTTTATGTCTCCTTTGAATGACATTTCAAATTGGTTAATATTTTATATGGTGATAAGGATATGGATATTGAATAGATGATAGTTATATTAGACATTTTGACATGATTGACAAGATATGAAAGAGAGTTTGGTTGTTTAACTTATTCATGCACATATTTAATTGTCATATACATGGTAGTTTTGTTCTAAATATGACTGAGTTTTAGTGAAAATGCATTCAATAGGTCATGAAAATATGAGTATTGAAAAGCTAAAAATCTCAATTATGGTATTTGATTATGTCAAATCTTGGATGTATAGTTATTTTAAATGCTTATTTCAGTATATTTCTTTTAGAATGTTAGGGAAGACCCCAAAATCACATGAATTAGAAAATTATGTTTGGGGTAGAGGTAATGATTAACACAATGAGAATACTCTTTCATGAGGTAGTTCTCTAGGTCGATTATTTTATGGTCATAAGGTTGATAGTTTTTTTACTTGGCCATTTAATCATGGAACCTGAATATCTATTCATTTTGATGCTACTGATCTAATTTTTTGGAATGTACTTGACTCTTTACCTACTAGAGTTTTGTTTGTGGTAATATAGGATTGAAAAGAGCATATTGGATATATTATTTTTATGGGTGAGGCACTTCAAGTGAGACTTATCAACACATGCATACTATTATCTAATCTAATACATAATACTTCATTACCTGAATAACCTAAAATTGTACTAGAGGTAACTATAAAATTATATCCTCATTCACTTGTGCCACTTAATATCAAAATTCCTTCACCAGAGATTGAAAGACCTATTTATTGTAGTAGGAAATGTTCTATCAGCCCTACAACATAGCCATTGGTGACTATGATGTTAAAGAAGATTAAATTAGAAGTGGATGATTATGAAGGCATTCATTTGGTTGAACGTCCCATTGCATCTATGGAGTACACAAAGTACCAAATGGATAAGGGTGCTCTGTTAATATATTTATTTTCTAATGCAGATTATGATTAGACTATTGTTTAAATTTTGTTCATAAATTATACTTAGACTTGTTGTCATGGTGATGATTTTTGATAATGCTAATATGTTTTTAGTGATTTGTTATGTGTGGTAATATTTTTCAATTTATGAAAAATAGTTTATTAACATGTTTACTAGATTATTATGAAAAATACTTATAGAATTTAAAGTTAGGAGTATTTAAATTTTATTTAAATATGAGTATAATTAATATTATTTTGAATAATTAGATTTTTATTTAAATGTATTCAAGCAAGTCAAGGGCCCTCACCTGTTAGAATTTTTATCAGTCTATTCTATTGAAATTTGATCTATTGGACTTTGTGTAAGTCCAAATTTATAAAGATACAAGCCTTAAAGTTAAATAATTGAATTTAAAAGTAAATTATAAGTTATCAACAACAAACTATAGTTAGTTGTAACTTATTTGATAACTATCTCTAGAGGAGATTGCTTTATAAACAAATCAAAGAGACATCATAAAAGGGGAGAAACATAGACAGGTGAAGAGCTCTTTTTTACTTAAAAATTATCCAGCATTTTTTTTTCTATGCAAACATCTCTAAGATCAAATGACTACTTGCATATAGACCAAACAATATATTTTCTGATGGTGAAGTAATCTTCGTATTCAACACACGTATATTTTGATTTCTTGTTTATTATATAAATCAATTATCTGAAGACTATCAAGTTTAATATCTTTTGATGATTTCAAATATGCAGTAATATGAGTAGAATTCTATGTGTTTGACCTGAATAAAGACGAATACATTGTATCTTATGACATTTTGTTGATCTTTTGATTGTGATTTGTCATCTTTTTGAAAACTATTTATACTTAGAATTTTAATTTTTTAATAAATCTTATCTCATTTATTCTAATATGAATCTTGTCTCAAGACTCATAATTTTTTGTTTAAATTAGTTTATTCAATTTATTTTCTATTTTAGATTAGTTAGTTTGATTAGATTAATTTAAATATAGGTTTAGATTTAATTATCTTTTCTATCATTTTTTATCTTAGTTATTTCATGTTATCTTTTCATCTTGTTTGTTATTTAATTTTAAGCTCTTTCATTTGATTACTATTTTCTTAGATTATATTAGCATAATTAATAATTTTTATTTAATTATTATGTTAATTCATTTTCATTTGTTAGTTATCTCTATTTAACTTAGTTTATATTTATAGTAATTAGTAATATTCTTAGATTGATTTTTAGTTAGTTTATAGATTAGTATTTATTTCCTTTGTTATTTTTATTTCATGTAGTCTTATCATGCTTTAATTTTATAAGATAGATAGATAAATAGATATTATTAGTATAAGAACACGGAATGTAAAACTATGAAGTGTAATTATTTACCATCAGTGCGTAACACACTTATGCTATCAAAAGTTGGTTTATTTTATATTTTACTTAAGAAGTTGTAATAGGTTGGATGACAAAGAGATTCTTTTTGGCACCAAGCTCAAACAGAAGCTGAAAAGTCATAAGATATATAAGCATCTATATATATGCTATAAGTTTTAAGAAGAAAGGGTTTCGTATTCAGAAGATATCACTATAGATTTACTAGTTATGGTTACTTGTATAGTTTCTTTATTTGTTCCTTGCATACGATTCATTGTGTATAGTTATGGTTATTTCCTTTTTGAATTATTTTGAATACTTTGACTATAGTTGAAATTACTATTTCCTTTCATTAGCATGATATCATAGGATAAAAATGTACTTTAAGTTTTACGTTTGTTCTTTTTCTTCTTATTCCTTGTTAATTAGGCCAATGACTAGGAGTTTATCACACAACTATCCTCATCCTTAAAATATTTTGATGTTATATTAGGAACCTCTGCTAATAATGGTGTGGTGAGCATGGACCTTCTTTGGAGAAAGCTATGCTAATATGATTACCAGGAAAAAGGGATATAGAAATATGGAAATATATAATTTTATAGAGCAAGAGTCAAAAAGGACTGGTTTTAAAATTTAAGAGATTATTCAAGAACATATTTATGGGAAAATATATGAAATCTTCTAGTGTAATTTACCTGGGTTATTAGTGAATTGGTTAGCATGACAAGTATTAATATTTTTGACCCAATATGATAAAAATTATAAATTAGATTGAAGAGAAGGTAGATCGATTACAAAGGATGGACACTGATTGAACATGAGTAATAGGCCATTATTTTACTACTACTCAAGAAAGATACATAACTGAATTTGCAATACAAAGATATATAGATTTTTAAGTTACATAAGATTTATTTAGTAGAGTAATTCAAAGAATTTTTTTAGTAACTACCTACTGTTGTAAAAATGTTGGTTATGGAAAAGGCCATGGTGACTACTATAGCCAATATGAAGTAGTCACTTTGGGCATTATGGGGATGTGTGTGAATAGATATTGAATGATGAAAAGATGACTAGATAGATCTTGGACCTAAATCCAACATGAAAACTCGAGAGAAGAAGAATCAGAAGAGGAGTCTAGATTTAGAATAGGAATTACTTCAACATAACAGATGGAATAATCATAAAGGTACTCAAGTAGCTATGAATAAAAGTGGGAATAGTAGTAAAGTAGAAGAAGAGCAAGTAAGAAATAATGATGAGTGATAAGAAAGGAACAAAGAGTGAAGGATGAGAAAAGATGAGATGAAATATGTGGATGAATATTATCAAAGAGAAGAGAAAGCAAAAATCTGGACAATTTCACATCACCATTTCCCCATAACTTAACCTAGCCTTAGCTCCCAAAAATCTTAAAAATCTTTAAAAACTCAAAAACTCAAAAAATTACCAATAAAAATTGACCTACCTTGTCCTATGAGCATTGTCATCATCATAGTCTGTTGTCACTAGCCACCATCTCAATTCATAGCACTTGCATCATTTAATCTCTCAAGCATCATTTGGGTTTCACTAATAACAAATGAGCCCTTTTCTATGTCAAACTTGCTTATATACCTAAATTCAGATTGGTGCTTATCTATTTTGGATCGATGCCATTTCAATGAATCATCATCGATTCTTTTTGGATCGACATTGATTGGCCCATTTTTGCACTACTTGTACTCTCACACACATCAAGCCCTACTCCTTAGCTTTATCTTAGTTCATTGCCACATCTACCCTCTTTTTTGACCTATATTATTTTAGGTTCATGGATTTTGACTCCTTGATGGTCCCACAACTTGCATAAGGCATGTACTATTTTGGGTATCTCCCCTCAATGGGTCCTAAGAGTACATTATCCCTTAATAATAACTATCTATAGGTAGTTCACACACCGTATAACACACTTTATGCTTCGATCAACCAAACCCTATCACTTGTTCTCTTATTTCACCTTCATTAAGCCCACATGTTTGTAGTTGTGGCATCTGATTATAGGATTTACCTTAGGGCATCTCTACCTATATTACCTTACATCCTACTAGTGCAAAGCATACACTTAATGTTATGCATCCACATTATTAAAACCTATCTATTATTTATCCATCCCGTCCATTAATCTATTTTTCAAACCCATTGCCTACTCCTTATCCTATACTAGTTCCTTGTTTGAGGGGGGACACCTCCTCACATAAACTTGGGGTAGTGGGCCTTTTATAGTTTTTGTCTCACAACACATATTCTATACCAATCCAAAAAAAGAGGCAAATATAGACACTATAATTTCATACCCCTAAGGATGATTAATTAGGTGTCATAGATCTTATTTATTTAAATCCCCTAAATAAGCCCTATCCTAAGGTTTAGATTATTTACCGTTTAGTAGCTCTATAAATAGCCTTTTACTCTTACCTCTTTACCCCTTCCAACCTCCTAATCTATTTATAATCTAAGAATCTACACCTGTAACCATTTTATCCCCATATGGAGTCATTACAAATAAATCCACATGTTTCCAAGCTATTCTCACCCATGATTGAAATGAAGTCCCTATTTTGGGTGAATTAGAAACAATTCTCTTATGATCGGTGTCGATTCTACGGATTGATGTCGATCCATAAATATGCAACCTGCCTTTTCATTTTACACCAAAAAATTAGAGCCTTGAATCACTTTTAGAATTCTTAGAGATTTTGGTGATGTTCCTAATAACACTCTACTAGATTTTCATTTCATTTAACTACATCCTTTGTGCAACCTAAGTGACTACCTGCACTTGTAGAAGAATTTCATTCTTCTCACAAGTCATTCGAAGGTAAGTATCACATTTTATTTTATCATTATCTTTCAATCAATATTTGTTTATCTATCTATTTAATCATTAAAATATTATTATCACCCTCTATATCCATTTTTCAACCTGTTAACAAATCGGTCTCATTTTGCTCTCTATTTTATTAAACTCAGCCACAAGAGAGAATTGATGCTAATTCATTTTGAATCAACACCAATTCTATTGATCAACACCGATCCTATCAAGATCAACATCGATATGCTATGTTTAATACATAAGATTCAAAACCTTATCATAAGCCTTTTATTTGCAATCCCTTTACTGATTACTATTATTTGAACATGGCTTTCTACTTGTAGATGAATCTAACTGGTTTAGTTCATGATGTAACCAACACCATTGATCTCCCCATAATTTCTCAACCTTTATTTGTAGATTAGAGAGATATAGCCTTTGATCTATCCCTCTATGCCATCATTTATTCACCCTCTCATGAAACTTTCAAAAAATTGTTGGATAGTGGAGCTTGATCTTATTTTAATGCCCAATTCTCGGCAAGGGTTGTGGGGGCGGGGGGCGTGCGGGGGGAACGCCCCCACACTATGGTTGCCAAATTAAGTTTCATATTTAATTTCATAATTTTAGAAATGCCCCCCCAAATATGAAAAATGTATTATAAAATATTGTAATTTTGTAGTTAATTTGGACCATTTACTATTAGGTTTTAGATCTAATGGTAGAAATTAAGTTAGTGCATTTTTTTCTTGATTTTTAACCCTCCTTTGATATGAGGGCATTGTAATCAGGTGGAATGGGGTGAGAGTGAAGAGGATATTGTAGTGTATGTATTTTAAGTTTTTCTCTTCATTTGTTAGACTGAATAATAAGAATGATTGACAGTTTCTATGTGGACATAGCCCATATTGGGTGAACCATGTTAAATTTATGTCTCTATTTTTTTGTGTTTTCTAAATTTCAATTATGTATTTATTTCATTATTATTTCTCTACATTCTATATTCCTAAAAATAATCATTAGTTTTTATTCAAGATGATGTAGATTTTGCTTCTGCTTATTGGGAAGAATATTTTATTTACATTGTTGAATTAATCAAGGAAGAAAATCTCAACTAGCATTCTTATCACATCATTTATCTATTTGTAATTTCTTATGTTTTTTATTTACTTAATTTCTTAAACAATGGATTGAAATCCTTATAAGGAAGTTTACCACTTCTTGAAATTGATATTTGATCAGGAAGTCCACCTATCTCTTTTATTAATCTATTTTCATCAAGTATTCACATGTGTGTAGGTTATCCTTCCCAGCCAAAAAGGAGTTCTCACTATCATTGGATTCAAGAGGTGCACAACATCTTCTGATTCACAAACATTCTCCATAAACCCTATCTTATTTCAATTTTTTAGTAACATTTAATTGTTAAAAAAAATGAAAAACTACTTAAACATTCTAGCACACCTGGTGGGACCCATAGATCTCACTTTTCTTGTTAAAAATTTATTTATGAATTTGTTTATTTCTTTCCCTTTCTTTTGTTTGTTCAATTCATTCAAAGAAAATCAAATTTGAATTTTTCATTTTTAAAGGTTAAATAATATGCATACATTTTACCTATTTAGTTTACTCACATAGAATAATCTAGGTGGAAAATTTATCATAGTCATCACTCTTATCATACACAAACCAAATCACTTAAACTCATCAAAACATCTGAGATAAAGGAATTGATGAGGATTTCATCACCTCATGGTAACCTTATTCTCCATGATTCCACTTGGATTTCACCACCAAGGGGAAGACCAATTCAGTTATTTAGCTGAGTATAAACTCTAGTCTATCAATATATTCTGGCTAAGCACCTAACACCCTTATGCTATGATGTGTGAAGTGAGGGGGTAGGCCCCAATACCAAGCCAAGTATCAATACCAATACAAAATATTTGAGAGCCAAAAAAAACTTGAGACCATCCTTAGATTACCACTTCTTAGGACCCTCATTGTCCTTTTTCTTCTTTTCCCTTTTATCACACCTTAAAGTTAAAAATTAAGAACTAGGAATGAATTTAGTGTGTGCATATTTTTATCTGCATTAAAACATGAGATAACAAAAAAGAATATTTTGTATGATTTTTTTTATTTCTTACTTTTTATCACTGTATGGTTTTGAAATGATAGTAGTCATAAAATAAAACCAAAACTCCATCTTTGTCTTCATCTATGGAGAATTCTCCTAGATCCCTATTTATTGTGAGTCCACAAGGGAAGGCATCTCTTAGTATTACACCCAAGGTGATCTTGAATTCACCACTATAATAGATAGTAATCCCATAGCTCTTAACCATTATCTTAGCTCTTAAGCCATGCGTATCCCATTATCTCCCCATACATCATTCTTCAGGAACCCATACATCATGCCCTTGGAAGAGGGTGAAGGATTTACCACTACTATGGTATCCTCTAATAATAACCCTCCTCCTACTAGCTCTGACACCACTACAACACAACCCTTAAGCAACCCACCTCTAATCATGTCTAGTGTTCCATCATCGACCACTACCCAAGCTCAAAATTTTACCATACCTCAGCCTATAGATACTCAACCCATTACTACATCACTCCAGAACCTAGTCATATCAGTCCCAACAACCCTTCCACCGATTCAAAATAGTGTGTTCTTAAGTACCCAAACACAACCATTACAACAAGCCTCTATGATTCAGTCACCTCAATAGTATTTACCCTTGACCACTTAGTATATAACACCAACACAAGCTATAGGTTCTACGTACATCCCTTTACAAACTCCATAGTATGTGGTGGCTTCTCAACCTATCATAATCACATCAGTCAATTATCCCTTATCTCAAGCTTTTTCCACACTACCTATATACCAACTCCCACAATAGAACATTTTGGGAGGAATACCTCAACATAATGCCCAAACCTATCTCATGAACATCCTCATGAATAGGATGGCTAACTTAGAAACCTCTATCTCTGAGCAGAAAAACATGTTCACGTATGAATAGATTTGTAATGAGATAATCAACCTAGCAGTTTTTATCAGGTATTATCCTCCACAATGGGAACTCCCTAAGTTTACCAAGTTATAAAATAAGGAGGACCCACAACAACATATTTGAGCATTTTGACATGCTTATTACCTCATAACACATGATGATGCACTCCATTTTAGGACATTCCCTATGTCATTAGCTATACCCTCTCTAGATTGATACAACTCAATCCCACAACATTCCCACTTTTCATTGGGGAGCTAGCTCAAATATTCTTAGAACACTTTTCCATCAATATAGTGAGAAAAGTTATTGTTACTGACCTATATGCCATTTGGAAATTTGATGATAAATCTATCATTGACTTTTTGGATAGATGGAGAAGTTTAATCAACCAACTCACCTTCTCTTTACCACAGCCCAAGTTAATCAAGTTATTTTTGAGAGCATGTGTCAAACACATCTAGTCAACACTATAGGTATAGTCTTTTAAAACCTTTGATGAGGCCTTTTCAATGGCCCACAAGCTTGAAATTAGAACCCTAGAAGAAGGGAAAGTTAAACTAAAAAATAAAAACTTTAAATCAAAGCCCTATAAAGGGACTAATAATAATAATAAAAAAAAAACCAAATGGGCTACCAATGTCGTAGTTGTAAAATTAGTGCCATCACAAACCAAAAAATAATCGAAGCCCTCCACCTCACAAGCACAATCTTAGAAGTTATTGGCATGCTTTCCCCCATGACAATATACCCCTTTAGGAGATTCCTATGCATCTATTTTAGATAAACTCTAAAATTCTTCCCTCATTGAGCTCCCTCTAGTAAGTCCTCTCAATGAATCTCTTCATAAACCTAGCTAGTTTAGGGAAAATGACTCTATAATTTTCACTACATAATAAACCATGACATTAGTAGATGTCATTATTTCAGAGGCTTAACACATAATCTTATAGATCAAGGGGAATTACAATTAGATAATCCTACTGCCCCTACAAACCAAACTATATATATATTTAGGCAAACATTCCCCAACCACACCTCTACATTGAATTCCATATCAGGATCCACATCAAAACATGAGACTCATGTAATTAACACCATCCATGACTAGTTTCTACCTAAATAAGTTGATGATGATCCTATCCCTAATCTTCTCATAGGAGACACTTTCGAACTATCCCAAGCAATCAAATATATCCCAAAAACTTCCTCTAATTTTTTGGATCTCATTATTTGGCACCCATTGGAAGAATCCATATCTGAAAACACTAAAGAACTAAAATAGGAAAATCTTATTGAAGAGAAGGTTTGTGTAGACATTTTGCAAAACTTGTGTACTATTCCTCATACCATCTCAATATCGGCATCTAATATACCTATTCCCACTAGTATATTACTTCCTAAGGAAACTGTTATGTTACCTCACGCTATCTTTAGATCAGTTCTCCCCATTGCTAGGGAGGCACTAAATTGTAGAGATATCAAGGGAAAAGTCATAGATACCCAAAACAAAAATCTCAAAGCCCTAAGGGGAAAATATTTGTAACATCCTCCTATTAGGATTGAATTACCTAAATAGGACATCCATGCAACCCCTAAATAGATATGAAAAGGAAAATTACCATTACCCCCTATTTGGACAAGAACATCTATACTAGGGCCCCATCCTTCAGCTAAACTAAAAGCTACCATCATAAAATCTACCACTAAACCACATGTACCATCAAAATGAAATATTCCCACTATGGTCATTCCAATGCATAATCCATTAAACCCCTATTACCCACCAAGTTGGGTGTTAAGACTTACCATAGTCATAAAGTGCCTATAGTAAGGACTATCCAAATAGCTAGTTCAAGAGACCAAGGTTCGAGGTCACGTATATCTTCCCTACCAGCACCCCAAAGAATGGAAAAGTTGAGTCAAGACCCATTGAAGGGATCTTATTCTAACATCCTTGATCAACTTATCCAGACCTCCTTAATCACGCTACCACTTGTAAATCCTATCAACCCTCATATTCAGAAGCCATAATGGTATAGATAAAAGAGGACATGCACATACCATCAAATAGTAGGGCATGACATAGAAAGATATAATGCATTAAAGGTCATAGTCTAAAATCTATTAGACAAAGATGATTTCCTGATTGAACAATCAGATCCTACCCATCCCCCTACAGTTACATCTACCATAGGTAATAATGCATCAAAACAAGCTGTAAAGGAGGATGAATCCTCTGATATATCCAAATGCCAATCTCTCCCTATAGATGATTCTAAAATCATAATGAAGCCTCTTTTATTCCAAATAAATGCAATTCATATAACCACACGATCCCAAGCCCAGGGTCATAAGACCCACAATCATAAAAAATTAAAGTGACTATTGTTAAATCATCGACTCCTATTGCAAATAGTCCAACTACACATACCCCTTAACCTAAAGTCTCCATTTTAGGAAAGGCACAAAATAATAATGCTTTATAACTCATATAAATATATATTCTAAATTAACTACATCAATTGCCAATCAAGATGTACCTATACAAACTTATCCAAAACTCCCCACAGTACCGTGAAGCCATGATAGAGGCCTTACGGGCCAAAGAAATACAATTTGATGAACCCCAACCATTGTCAGCTTTCATTGTGTCTCTCCAGAAACCCTTATCCATAATGTTTCATGATTACAAAATACCACCCTTATAGCTAGATGATCAGGATCCTGCATTATTCATTTTTTACCAAATAAATCAAACTCAAATTAAAAGAGTTATGATAAATAATGGTGATAGTATAAACATTATGTCTTCCCATGAATTTAAACAACTATGGCTACCTGAGACAATGGTAGACCAATCACCCACCACTCTACAAACCTTCAATGATATTGTTTCCCTAACATTAGGAATGGTAGTACTTCACATTTAAGTACGTGTATGTGTTCTTCCTAAATTTTTCTATGTTATTGAAGTAGAATTCTAGTATAACATTCTCCTAGGATGTCCTTGGATACATGATATGAATTGCATTCCCTCTATATTTCATTGTTGTATTAAATTTGAACATGAGGACAAAATCCATAATGTCTTGGTTGATCCCCATACCTTCAAAACTTGTAACCTTACCTTTTAACTTAATGAGGTCCTAAATCTATTACAAAATGCTACCCCATCCTCATCTAATGAAGCATATACTAGCACAATAATCCCTACATCTAAACTTGGTAAAGAATCCACTGATTCCACTTTTAAATAACTTTCAATCAGAGAGTTTCAGTTACTGATGCTCAATACTCTCCCTACATTTTAAGAATATGGACACCCCAACAAATAACCAACTTATTATTTGAACCGAGGGGAAATTATGCCCTTTGGCCCACCATTTATTCTCACCCACCTAATATATGGGGGATTGGATATCCTTCTTCAACCCCTTCCGAACAAACATGTGCTAAATCATTTACATCCAATTTTTCATTCCTGGATAAACCCTATTTCATAGAGATGTATCTATAAAGATGCACCTAAAAATGTTTTGGTATGGGACATTACAAATAGGGACCATACAAGGTTGTATTGGAGGAGTTTAGAAAACCCTATGAGAAACATAGCCTTGGCTTTAATGAAAATCCCAAATCCTCCTCAAAGCTTACTTTTACCCCTATTCCTGAAGAGGATACACCATCCTTGCCATCTGACACCCCTTCCTCGACTGATAGAGATGTATCCATTACTTCTAACCTTTTTTAGTCAAGTCCATTTCTATAGAGCCTCTCATCTATCATCATGATGAAGAAATTTGAACCATTCCTCTAACTTACCCAGACATGATAGGGTAGGATTTTCCTACCATTCATATTCTTTAATGCCAAGATGATGAGTGCATCTTAACTCATTTAGGCATTGAGAACTCCCATATGCATAAATCCCTTCCATTATGAACCTCTAGTCTTCTAAATGAAGCCACCATTGACGTTAACATAGGGTCCCTAGAGACTCCATGCATTGTTAATGTCAATAAATCTTTAGATCCTCAGGAATACCAAGATTTCATTGCATTTCTAATGAAACATAGTGAGGCATTTGCTTGGTCCTATAGAGATATGTTTGGTATCGATCCTACCATCATAATCCATAACATCATTACATTTCTTGATGCTAAGCCTATCAAGTATAAGCTCTAAAAAATGCATCCTTGTATTGCACTCTTGGTTAAAGAAGAGTTATATCACCTCCTATTTGTTAACTTTATCCAACCTATTAATTACCCTCAGTAGGTATCTAATATCATCCTTGTAATGAAACATACAGGGGGACTTTGCCTTTACACTAACTTTCAAAACCTCAATATTGCTTGTCCAAAGGATGATTTCCCTCTCCCCAACATTGATCGGTTAGTATATTTAACCACTGGCCATTAAATGTTATCACTAATGGATGATTTTTCTAGATATAATCAGATCCTTATCACACCAAAAGACCAACATAAGACCTCATTTATTATTCCCTAAGGGACTTTTTGCTATTGTGTTATGTTGTTTAGCCTAAAGAATGTAGGATCCACCTATTAGAGAGCCATGACCTAAATTTTCCATGATATTATCCACAAGATTGTGGAGGATTATGTAGATGACCTCCTTAGTAAATCAAAGTTATGAAAAAATCACCTTTCTATCCTAAAGGTTATTTTCGATCGCTTAATCCAATTTTACGTCCATCTAAATTCCATGGGATAGATGTTGACCCTGCCAAAATTAAAACCATCTTAGAAATGCCACCTCCATCTAATCTAAAGTCACTTCATAGTTTGGAAGGTAAATTGCAATCTATCCATCATTTTATCTCCTAGATATCTTATTGTTGTCAACCTTTCCATCACCTTTTAAGGAAGGATATCCATTTTAAGTGGGATTCAGGTTATCAAGAGGATTTTGAATCTCTTAAGAGCTACCTTCTCTCACCACCAATTATCACTCCTATGAAGGAAGGATAACCATTATTCTCATGTATTTTTGCTACTAACCATGCCCTTCACGCTATGTTGGCCCATTGTGATGAGAAACACAAAGAGTAGGTTGTGTATTACATCATATGTACACTTTTTGAATATGAGACATGTTATTCTAATACTAAAAATTTATGCCTAGTTCTTGTCTTTGTTGCTACTAAGCTATGACATTATCTCCTCAATCATAAAACCTATGTTGTCATGACCACTAATATCCTCAAATTTATGCACTCCAAGCCTTACCAAAATCATCGAATGGCCAATTGGCTTATGATTTTCATAGAATTTGATCTAGAGTTTATTCATCAAAATTTAGTTAAAGGTCAAATCATTTTTGATCAACTTGTTGAGGCCTCTCTTTCTAATAATCAACTGATTACTTATGAATTCTTAGACGAATCTATAGCCTCCATGTCTCAACCAGATTTGTAATATCAAATGACTCTATTATTTGATGGATCCAAATGTGAACATAGTGGGGGAGTTGGAATTATCCTAATTCCTCCTAGGGGGACACCTATCCCTCTATCTTTTAAACTCAATTTTGAACACACTAATAATATAGTAGAGTATGAGGCTTTAATCATAGGTCTCCAAATCGCCTTAGATTTGGGTTTTAAAATGATCAATATCTATGGTGATTCCCAACTCATGGTTATTCAAATTAAGGGCATCTATCAGTGTAAGAATGATAATCTTCAAAATTATAAAAACTTAGCTAATCAATTGTTAGCCACCTTTGATCATTATGTTATCTAAGCCACCCCTTGATCAACAGCAAATTCACATATACTATGGCTTCTCTAGCCTCTTTTATCCCATCCTTTTCATAGGAGTCTAAGTTGTTTGTCCTTATTCATAAGATTAATCAACCCTCATTTACCAAAATGAACCTTCCATCCATCCACAATGTGGAGGAAAATACATCAAATCTCTGGTATTCATAGATATTTGATTATCTATCCAGGTGGATTACTCCTCTAGATCTATCTATAAATTCTAAGTGAGCCTTTTAGCATTGTGTGACCCATTTTGTCATACTGGGGGTGTCCTTTATAAACATGGTTTTGATGGAATTCTTCTTCATTGTCTCCAAAACAATGAAGCTACCCTTGCTATCAAAGAAGCTCATAATGGGTCATGTGTAGGATACTTTAATGGTCATGATATCATTAAATGAATCTTACGATTGGGATATTATTGGCCCACTTTAAATCAATATTATCACAAGTACATTAAGAAGTGCATCAAGTGTCAGTAGTATGCCAACTTATCCCATGTCTCTAGCCAAGAATTATAGGTAAATCAAGACTTTTGGCCTTTTTTATAGTGGGGGCTTAATCTTATAAGTCAAATCAATCCTAAATCATCTCAGCATCATGGGTTTATGATCACCATCACTGAATATTTTACTAAGTGGGTAGAGGCTATCCCCTTTATCTCAACCAAAGCAGATAAAATCATTGAATTCATTACTCAACATATCATTTATCTCATTGGCATCCCTCATAAGATCATCATAGATAATAGAAAATATTCTAAGAATAAAAAAGATCAATAACTCTATGATTATTTTAGCATTAATCTTAGATTTTCCTTGCCTTACTATCCTCAAGCTAATGGACAGGCCAAGGCATCCAATAAAACTCTAGTCAAAATCCTAACTAAAGTTGTTAATGAAGTAGGCAATAATTGGCACTTGCATGTTCCCTATGCCTTATGGACTTATCAGACTAGTATTCAAACCCCTATAGGTACTACTCCTTTCTCCCTAGTCTATGACACTAAAGCTGTAATTCCTTTTGAAGTTAATATTCCTTCCCTTCACATATCCCTAAAATATATCATTTCTAAGGATGACTTTCGTCAAGAAAGATTAGCCCAGCTAGAACTCTTAGATGAGCATCGCTTGGCTACCCTTGACCATCTACATATATATCAGGAACAAATTAAATGTGTCTATAATAAACATTTAAAGAAATGTGAATTTAACATTGGTGACCTAGTCTTAAAAGAAAATCAACATGTAACTAATATGGAAAAAAGCAAAAGGGGAAAATTTGCTCCAAATTGGTTTGGACCATATATCATCACCCATAAGTATGAATCTAGGGCATACTAATTATGCTATGTTGATGGAAAATTAGAGTGCAAGTCCCTTAATGCATTGCATCTACGTCCTTTCTATTGTTAATAAATCTTAATCACATTGGTTTGCCTAGTCTAGTCTTTGGGTTTCATATGCCCATAGCTCTTATACCAAATAATGATATATAGAGGTATGCGGCTATCTAATAACATTGCCTATTATCAACTTTAAATATGGATACATCATATCTATTCATGGCATGCTATATTTGGATAAGTTTTACCTATATGAGAAGGAGTTCCAAGTCATTGTTCCCTAAAATCCTTCCCTATCACTCAGTCATTTTGAGAATGATTTTTTATCTAATGTATAAAATATTTGGTAAATTATCCTAGGATACCTGAGGCCAATACATAAAACAAAAATAGCATTAGAAGCAAAAGCAAAGAATGTGCAAAAAAAATCAATATGAATAGACTACTCCCTCGAAGGACAGCTATGTAAATCTAAAAAATCTATAAAACTATATCAAAAGTACAGACTACTCCTTTGAAGGATAATTATTTTAAAAAGAATATCTTAAAATATAGACCACTCCCTCAAAGGATGGCTATCATGCATAAAGTATCCCTTGAAAGCTTCTTACATCAATCAACTTTATTTAATTTAGTAGACTTCTCGCACTGATCAGTCCATGTGGATTAGCACACATGGATTCTAGGTTAACCCTTAGTTGTAGGTATGCAATATGGAAACACCTTATTCTTAAAATCTATTTTTATCACATCCTCAAAAGTCAATAAGAGTCTAAACTTCATAGACCTATGTTGTTAGGGTTGTTATTAGCAGTGGTTTAAGGACACTTGTGCATCACTTTTAAGTGATTTTCCTTAAGTCATGGTACTAGTAAATAAATGAGCATTAAGCCTTTTGTAAATTAATTACAAAACTATCTACATATATTGAAAACTCTTTGAATATGCAAATCAGTAAGTTACAATTTGTATCCATCATAATCATAATCCATAAACATTAATTATCATCCATCATCATAAATCTAAATCATAATTTATAGCATTTTAAATTCGTAATCTATACATAAAATTTCCAAATCCATAATCAAAATGAAATATAAATCCATAACTAAAATCCATAACAATCTATATAAATCATATACATTTTTAAAAACATTAATCTATACATAAAAATCCCATCCATATCAATTATCCATACTCTATAAATAATCAATAATATAAGCGTGATCCATAAAACATTTGATAACATTTAAAATCCATCTAATTACATCACATAAAAATTCATAATCATAGCAATATAATCAATCACATGCAAAAACCCATAATCTAATCACATCGTATTTAAGTCCATAATATATCCATAAATCCATAAAAACACTCTATATCTCTAACAGTCTAACATTCATCACATAATCCATAAAATCCATAATCGATAAATAATCTATAAATCTAAAAACTATAATCCATCACATCATATAATCCATAAACAATGTAAGCATCTATAACATAATCCATGAACCGCTAATCCATAACATCTATAATAATCCATGATATCCATAAGCATAATCATCCATATATCCATCAATAATAACATAAATCCATAAACATTACATATATATATATATATATATATATATATATATATATATATATATATCAAAAATCAATGTACATCAAGGTGTCTATATACATGTCCATGGTTCTCATGCCAGTACAAGTGCATATATATACATGTATATCTACGGAGTAAACTCCAATCTACTCAAATGAATACTCGGTAAAAATCCACTCCCATCTCCACCCCCATCTTCATCCCTATCTCTCCTTCGAGTGACACTCCCCATACTAATTTAATTTGTATGTGTGTGCCTAGAGGTCCTACCCTATCTGATATGTAGGTCACATAGCGAGGAGTCTCTAGAAGTTACTCTAGAATAATCCACTCATAGTATTATAGCTCCATTGCTACCTCCCTGTATTGATCAATGCTGATAGTCCTCGCTAGTCTCATACTATGCCCTGCCATCTCTCTAATACCCTGTATTAAGGACTCTCTCTCCTCATCCCTCCTCCTTAGGGTTTCTAGCTTCACCCTTTACCTATCCCACTCCACCACCATGTTGTGACTTATATATAATGATTCAAACCCCACCTATAAAGTATCTAGTTGGCTCTACACTATATTCTACTTGATCTGCATAATAGTCAGCACCTCCTACACTATAGCTAGTTATCCCTATAAAAAGGTATATTGCTCCCTCAATGTATCCCTCTTTATGATCATATCTCCTACATCTATCTCCTCCTCATCTATCTCCTCCTCTCCACCCCATCCTCTCTTCTAACCGCCTCATCTCCCATCTCCTCCTCTAAATCAACTTCCTACCCTGCCTCCTCCATTTCCTCATCCCCTCCTCCCTGCCATGGCCGCACCACCCTATCCTACCACACTACCTACTACTCATCCCACCAATATGTATATGTAGGACTTCACCCCATGTCCTCTATGTTTTCCCCTACTAGCATATGTTCCTCCTCTTTTAAGACATCTCCTTTCATTAGTCTAGGCAGTTCCTACTGTGTCTCATCCTACCTATATACATGTGGGGCCTAGGATATGTCTTGCACTAATCAAAACTACCATTGCATTTGGCCATAATAGAGGTACTCCCATTAATTTTTCCTCCTCCATATAACCCAAGGTTCCCTCCATATCCTTTTCATCTATGCCTCCATCCTAGGCCACTCAGGAAATCATAGATAAGGCCTCTAGATGATGTCTATAACCCCCAACCCCTCCAAAATACCCCTATAGTAATCCAAGTCACTAATAACTCCATTTTTAAACCCTCATGCTAGATTGACCTTCCACCATAGGAATTCCACACTATAATGTCTTGTACCACTATATCCATGGGGTACCAATGGGTCATACTATCCTGATGTGCTTGTATGCCCAACACTATAGTATAACTATAACATCCAAACCATAGTGTCTCTGGGTCCTCCAACCCTACAGCTCCCTATAATATGCACTAGTAAGGTAGATTCCCATGTAAATATAGTGTGATGATCCATCATGTCCACAACCACACCACAATCAAGCTTCATGGAAATCTCCCTCCCCTTGAGTCTAAGAGAGTGTAACATGAGATCGCTATCATCATCATAGTCATCATGTCTCTCCCCACTATGTCAGCTCTATTAAGAGGCTCAAAATTGAATCACCCCATAACAAAGTTAATCCCTTCCACATCATCTCCATATAAGCATCTCAATACTATCCCTCGACCCTGATCATCCACTTGTACTATCAGTGCTACTTACACTAGAACTCATAGGATCCATTATATGTCCTCCTTAGTAATGGTCATCTCATTGATAGATAGCTAGAAGGTCTCAATAGTGACATCCCACCTCTCCACTAATGCTACTGGTATTCTTATGTCTTGATGGATGCATCGGTAATGTTGGACCCCTCCTAAGCCTATGGCCTCTAGATGAGCCCAATCATCATTGCTAAGTTGAACTCATAGTCCCTCCAATAGGCAACCCTTAATCTCATATCTATAATAGCCCATGTACTTGTCATCAATATCCCCTATAAGCCTAAAAATATCCTAAATAATCTAACTTATCCTAAACCCTAGCTATTTTCTATCCCTTCCCATTTTTGTGTGAATCAACATCGATCCCTTATAGATTGATATCATTCTACATTGATTGGTGTCATTTTGTTGAAATTATTTCAATTCCTTGTGAATCATCATCAATTCACTAGGAAATCAACATCAATTTTTCAACACCATCTCCCCATAATTTAACCTATCCCTAAATCCCAAAAAACCCCTAAAAATCCTAAAAATCTTTAAAAAATCAAAAACTCAAAAAATTACTAACAAAAATTGACCTACCTCATCTTGTAAGCATCATCATCTTAGTCCATTGTGACTAAATTCCATTAATATTTGTATTACTTGCATCATTTGGGATCATAAGCATCGTTTGGGTTTCATAAATAGCAAATGAGCACTTTTATATGTTAGACTTGCTTATATACCTGACTTCAGATTAGCATCGATCTATTTTAGATCAATGCCATTTCAATGAGTCATCACTGATTCCTTTTAGATCGACACTGATTGGCCCCTTTTTGTACTACTACTCTCACAAATATCCAACTCTATTCCATATATTTATCTTGGTTCCTTGCCACATCTACCCTCTTTTTGACCTATACAATTTCAAGTTCATGGATTTTGACTCCCTGATGATCCCATAGCCTACATAAGGCATGCACTCTTTTGGGTATATCCCCTTAGTTGGTCATGAGAGTACATTCTCCCTTGAGAACAACTATCTATAGGTAGTGTGCACATCGTATAACACATTAGATGCTTTAGTCAGCCAAATCCTATCACATCTCTTATTTTGCCTTCATTAAGCCCACCTATTCATAGTTGTGGCATCTAATTTCAAGATTTACCTTGGGGCATCTCTGCCTATATTACCTTACATCCTACTATTGAAAAGCATACACTTTATGTTATGCATCCATGTTATTAGATCCTATTTGTTATTTATCCATCCCATCTATTTTTTAAACCCATTGTCCGCTTCTTATCCTCTGTTAACTCTCAGTTTGAGGGGGATACCTCCTCACATAAACCTAGGGTAGAGGACCTTTCATAGTTTTTGTCTTATGGCACATATTCCATACCACTCCATAAAAAGGGACAAATATAGACACTATAATTTTTTACCCCTAGGGATGATTAATTAGGTGTCATAATTCCTATTTATTTAAATCCCCTAAATAAACGCTATCCTAAGGTTTAGATTATTTACCATTTAGTAGTTTGGTAAATAGCCTTTTACTCTTACCCCTTTACCCCCCCCCCCCCCCCAACCTTTTAATCCATTTATAACCTAAGAATCTACCCCTATAACCATTTTATCCCCATGTGGAGTCATTACAAATAATTCCACCCATTTCCAAGCTACTCTCACCTGTGGTTAAAACAAAAGCCCTATTTTGGGTGAATCGATGACGATTCTCCCATAATCAGTGTTGATTTTCTAAATTAACATCAATCCATAAATATGCATCCTGTGTTTGCATTCCAGACCAAAAAATTAGAGCCTCAAATTTTTGTTAGAATTTTTAGAGATTTTGGTGACATTTCTAATAATACTCTATTAGATTTTCATTGCATTCAACCACATCCTTTGTGCAACCTGAACTACTACCTGTGCTTGTGAAAGAATTTCATTCTGCTTAAAAGTGATTTGAAGGTAAGTATCACATTTTACTTTATCATTATCTTTCAATCAATATTCATTTATCTATCTATTTAAGCATTAAAATACTATTATCACCTCTTTGTATCCATTTATTAACCTGTTAGCAAATCTATCTCATTCTGCTCTCTATTTTATTAAACTTAGCCATAGGAGATAATTGATGCCAATTCATTATGAATCAGTGTTGGTTTTATCGATCAACACAAATCCTATCAAGATCATCATCGATCTATTATGTTTAATATATAGGATCCAAGATCTTATCATAAGCCTCTATTTTCAATCCATTTACTAATTATTATTGTTTGAACATGGCCTTCTACTTGTAGATGACTCTACCTGGTTTAGTTCATTATGTAACTAGCATCATTGATCTCCCCATAGTTTCTCAACCTTTATGGATCGGATTGATATAGACTTTGAGCTATCCATTTGTGCCATCATTTATTCACCCTCTTGTGAAGCCTATGAATATTCATTATCTTTTATTCAAGATGATGTAGATTTTGCTTCCACTTATTGGGAAGAATATTTTATTTACATTGCTGAATTAATCAAGGAAGAAAATCTTAACTAGCATTGTTATCACATCATTTATCTATTTATATTTTTTTATGTTTTTTATTCACTTAATTACATAAATAGGGGACTTAAATCCTTTTAAGGAAGTGTACCACTTATTGGAACTAATATTTAATCAGACAGTCCACCCATCTATTTTATTAATCTATTTTCATCAAGTATTTACATGTGTGTAGGTTAGCCTTCCCATTCAAAAAAGAGTTCTCACTATCACTAGATTTAAACATTATACAACATCTTCTTATCCATAGGTATTCTCCATAAACCCTATATTATTTTAATTTTTTAGTAACATTTAATTTAAAATAAAATGAAAAACTACTTAAACAAGAATAACTAGTTGTTAATTATAGTTCATACTTACAAGAAAGGGTATTACAGGAATAAGAAAATGAATTGTTAAGTGGAGAGACAAGACAATGTCATAGAGAAATCATAGGTTCAATCCCTCATAGATAATATAATTTAGATAAATATCATTCACTAGAAAGGTACACGTCCCCCCATTCCAATATTTCTTATATCAAAAGTAGTTTCATACAAGAGGGTCAAGCAGGTAGTAGTTGGGAAGAACCATTTTCAGAGAAAATTTCACATATGGGGAACATAAATTGAGACAAAATCAATTTGTAAAGCTTTTAAATACATAGGTTTAAATGGGAGTGAACAAAAAGAAATGAAAAATGCAAGAAATCAAGGTTTGTATCAGATAGGAAGTACATAGGTACATCTTTTAAGTCCACAGACAATAACACAAAGACCACAACCACCAATTACTATAGTTGCACAATAAATTTTAAAAATTCCAGATCGTATTATAAATATGGCTCATTTGGGAAATTTTATAAATCTAGCACAATATGATGGGTCTTCAAATCCATAACATTATTTACTTACCCATCAAATGAAATGGTAGACCAAAGGTGTTATTGACTAAGCAGTAATGAAGTGTGAATTGAATGGAAGAGATTTAGAATTTATATATCACAAAGATATTAATCAATATTCTCTAAAAGATGTGAAATAATGGTTTATTATAGGGTTAATAATTAATAAATGTGTAATTTAAACCATCTAAGATCTAAAATAAATATGACAGAGGAAAGGAGAGAAAGTATTTGACTATGATCACAAATTTTTAGATGTCACAAATGGGATTGAGTTTGCTCTACAAGATAAGGGTAAGGTTGCATGGTTCGTAGAAATATTGTGAATAAGAATTAGGTTTGAAATAATTCAAACCCAATTTGATACTAAAGCATATGCCCGAGCTACTATTATTAGGGTAGAATAGATTAAAGACTATGGATAAGCTTCAACATCTAGCTTTAATATTGAGAACACCTTATAAGCCTTCATGAAAATAATGGAAAAATATCATGAGGGAGATAAACCAAAGTTAGGAATATGATTCATGGAATGTGGAAAGGAAGGGCATCACCGTAATTATTAGCCCAAAGTCAAAACATAATTCTACAATATATGCAGAGTAGTAGGACATGCAATATTACAATGTGATCTGTTACAACAATATGTAAAGAATCCATAGAAATTGTATTGTAATTTTTGTAAATCCTTGAACCATGATGAGAAAATTTGTAGAGATTTACAAGATTTGAAAGCAGATATCACAAATAATGTTTTCATAGTCACTTCATAATAGGTGTCTATGGCAAAGCAAGCAAGGCCATGCCTAGAGGTCAATATGATTGGTGTGCACCAAACAAGCCCACAATGGATTCTAAACTCACCACAATACCAACCTTAAGGTCTGGATGGATGGACTTCTCATTTATCAAGTTAAACACCACCATCACCTTAATATCAATATACAACATATTAGAATCCTATGATGACTCAACAACAATAGTTTGGTTGGACTCAACTAGTTTTCAGTAATAGTATGGGGGCTATGATAATACACAATAGTAGCAAGTTTTAAATACATCACAACATTAGGGCAGCTATAGAGGAGGTTATACAGGTGGATATTAGGGTGGATATCAAGGTAGATGAGGAAGGAATTATGAATGACCTCCATTACAGTATTATTTATGTATAATGTGGAGAGTATAATCATGTGCAATGAAATTTCCAAATGAATCAAAGTTAGTCTTATTGTATGTATTGTAAAGTTTCAAATCAGTACGATATAGAAGATTATCTAGTATTGGAAAAGTAGAGAAAATAAAAGGTTGTGTGAAATGTCAATATGGTCAATTTACAACCTAGGTAGGATGCATATCTAAAAATTATCACTGGACATCAACATGCAGAGAAAGGATTAGCTCTTCTTAAAATTCCATAGGATCAAGGAATTTTTAACGTCAAGAAGGATAAATACATGGATCTAGCTATTGAAAATGGATTGATGCATGAGGGAGCACAAGTTTTGAAAAACATATAGCATCAAGAAACCACTGAATGAGATGTTGTAGATGTAGACACATGGATGTATAGTCAAATGGTTCATATAATAAGAAAGATGGAGTTGTTACTACCTTAACAGACTTAATAAAAATATTAAGCATACTACGTAATGAATAAATATCTCAAAAAATCTATTGCATAATCTATTGGAATGTGCACAACATGGGTAGTATAAAATAGAGAAGTTGGTATGGTATGCAAAAACTAAAAAGCCTTGGGATGTGGATGCACAGATTGATATTAAAATGATAGGTTATGAGATATAAAATGTTTTTTTTTAATTTTGTAAGAATGATCAACATGATACCAAGGCCTACATGGGAAGGTATTGGCCAACCAGTATTGAGTTATAGTTCAGGAACTCTTAGCCTAGCAGATTATGGGAGAGTTGAACTTATTGGTCATATAGAAGATGTTGAGATCAAAGTAACAGATTTGATTCTATGAGGTGACTTTGAGGTCATTGATATGAAGATAGACAAGACATATTATCCTATGTTGATTAGGAAAAAATGGGCATATGATGGTTAGATGACTATCAACACTGTCTAAAATCAACTAAAATCTCATCAAGGGGATAAAATCATAGGAATTCCATTGAACAAGGTGCACAAACCATACACCATCCAAACATAACCTGATTCTCCTTACATTTGTCAGGAAAATAGTTAGATGAAGGTGAATACCGAGGAGAATCTAAAGGCTCTGTGAGTAGCTGAATGTGCTTTTGTTTATGGAAAGGCTAAACCTCAGTTACATTCTTTACTTACTAATCAACTCAAGACTTATAACTTGGTGAAGCCTAAACCAGTGATACTTGAGGCCCTTGATTCCTCAAATCAAGATGGAAGACTGTAAGTCTATGTCTAAAAAATCTCCTAATCATTTTGAAATAGAGTTTTTGGATCAAGCAGAAACCCTTGCATGAGATTATATAGAGCCCACTAAATAAGGTAATTTACCATAGGCAATAGCTTCATCTATAAGTAGGGATTCAGATATACATCTACTAAATTGGGTTTGAGGAGATCATGAGTTATGACTAATGAGAATGGTAGTTACTTATAAATGGCAGTTACCTCATTATTTTACAATGAAGGATATAAATTAATTTATTCTATGATTACAAGTCCATGTGCTTATAATTGGTCAAAGGGTGAGTGATTTTAATTATGCATTAAAATGGGTTGTTGCTACATGGTGGGTAATTCATAAGGATGATCATATTTCCTGAGATGATGCTTGTGAATTGATGATCAATAATTTTCAGCTATGATAAATAGTCAAAAGCAATTGGCCGATTTTTTAAGAGGGTGAATGCCCTTAATTACATATACATAGATGTGTTAAAGTATGGACTACAGAAATCATGACCTCAAAATATTGGGTTCATATTTTTCACTATATGCTAGCTACCCGTCCATCATCTTGGTATATGCATCAGGAGTGTAGGAGTGAAACAAAGTATTATGCACAAGTGCAAAGTGATTTCATACAAACATTTGTGTTTAAGGATGAGAATCCTTTGGTACATAATGCATTGCTCAAAAACAATTTATATGTCATGGGCATGCAGAAGACCTAAGCAACACACTGAGTCTTCAATGCATCAAAATGTATCCCACAATATAAACATAGCTCTGTAAAGGTACAAAGCTACCAAGATGAAAGATCAATCTACTGTGCATCTACGTCATAGAATAAATGATGAGAGGAAGAAATAGGAGCTTTTGATAGTGATGGTGATATAGATATGCCTAATTTGTTTAAACTAGAATGAGATATTGAGTCACTCAAATATCCATTTATAGAATGTATCGAGGAGGAAAAGATAAAAAATATCAAAATTCAAGAAAAGGAAGGACAAAGAATGATACAATATTTGATTTTTGAATAAAAATGGCACATCTATAAGAACCATATAGGAAGTATGTCAAGAATATTATAAGTGAGGATATTCCCAAACTGGCACACATTGGGGATTATTGGACCACAATAGAAGTCTCAAAAGACATGCAACTTTTAAGAGATTACCAAGATGTCTTCCCCACCAACTTTTTATAAGTATAAGGGGTAGATCCATCATTAGGAGAAATGTATATTAAACTAAAAGAGTGGACATGACCTATTAAAATTTAACCATATAAGCTAAATTCTAATATGAAACTTAAATTTAAGGTTAGGTTGGATAGGAACAAGATCTAAGAATAATTTACCAATGGAAAAGGTAGAATGGGTAAGTCCTATGGTAGTACAACATAATAAAATAAGAAAAATTAGACTATGTGTCAACTAATGCATTCTAAATGATGCATGTGTAAATGATTAGTTTCCTATCCCCTTTACAGATGAAATATTAGAGGTAGTCGTAGGAAATGAGGTGTATTATTTCAAAGATGGGTTTAGTGGATATCATAAGATATCGATCGTAGAGGAGGACAGGGCTAATACTACTTTCACTACTGAGTGGGGATCATTTGCATATAAAGTTATGCCTTTTAGGCTCAAGAGTGCACCAACATTTTTCTCTAAAGCCATGGTGATTGCATTCAAAGATTTTATTCATGATTTTTTGGAAGTTTACTTGGATGATTGGTCTATTTTCTCTTTGTTTAAAGATCATTTATCTAATCTATATTTGATGTTAGAATGATGTAGAGCTCTACATATCACATTGAATCTTAAGATGTGTCTCTTTTTCAAATCTTTTGGGGTTTTATTTGGCCATGTTGTGTGCAGTGAAGGAATTCTAGTAGATTAGGCTAAGATTGTAGTTATTGTTAGAATGCCACCACTAATCAATTCTATTAAAGTGCGATATTTTCTTAGACACACAAGCTATTATCATAATTTTATCAAAGGGTATGCTACTATTTATTCTTTGTTTGAATATTTTTTATGCAAAGGTATGTAGTTTGTATGGGCATTAGAATGTTAAGTGACATTTATAGATCTCAAAAAAATATTGGTCGCTACACCAATATTATTTTTTTTGGATTGGAACAAGTGATTATATGTACATATTGATGCCTCAGGTATTAAAGTTGGGGTTATGCTTATATAGCCAGAAGATGGTGGATTGGATCACCCTATCCACTTTATAAGCATAAAGTTATCTACTACTAAAAAGAATTATGTGACAAATGAAAGAGAATCATTGATGATAGTGTTCACAATTTATAAGTTTAGGCACTATCTTCTTGCAACCCCGTTTGAAATATTTAAAAATCATCAGGCTTTGTGATACCTAGTTAATAATCCAATGTTGGGAGGATGGATTTCTTGATGGTTGATGTTGTTTCAAGAGTTATAATTCATTATTAATGGAAAGCTAGGAAGAGAGAATGTAGGACTAAATCATCTCAACTGAATTACAAATGGGGAAGATCTAGAAGAACTGTAGGAGGATTCTCTAGATGCTCATTTTTTTATGTATCTATGATACCTATTTTTTTTTTTAAATTGCTAATTTCTTGGAACAAGTAGTTTTTCTCACATACTATCAAGAATGGGATAAGAAGTAGGTCATGATTAGAGCCTTACAATACATAATCATCATTGGGTTTTTGTATCACTTGGGGAAGGATGAAGTTCTGTACAGGGTGGTTTTGGAACACAAATGCCCCAAGTTGTTATATAAACACATCAGGGGGTCGTAAGAGGCCATTTCATAGGGAAAGCCACTTTGAGAAAATATTTATAGAGTGTGCTTTGGTGGCTAAATTTATTTCAAGATGCACACAGAGTAGCTTACCTTTGTGATGTATATCAACAAATGGGAAAGCCTAATTAGAGGGATGAAATGCCATTGTAACCCTTACTTGCCGAACAACCTTTTGAATAATGGGGCATTGATTTTGTAGGTCTAGTTAGGATAGATATATTATTTTTGTGTCTGATTAATTTAATAAATGGGTGGAAGATGTTATGACACCTAGTTTTAGTGTTAAGGATGCTAAGAAATTCTTATATGAAAATAATATCACACAATTTGGTTATCCCATTAAGTTGGTAAGTGATTCAGGAACACATTTTTTGAATAACACTATCGAAACACTCACTGATAAATTTATGATTTTGTATCCTAAGATCACTACATACCATCCTTAGGCAAATCGACAAGTTGAAGCTTCTAATAAAATATTGGTAAAAGTGCTAACCAAAATTTGCGATGTGAAAAGGGATGATTGAGAGGATCATATTCCTGTGATCTTATGGGCTTATAGAATGCATTATAAGCAAACCATAAGTTTTACTCTATTTTATTTTGTGTATGGGTTGGAAGCAGTCATGTCCATGGAGTAATTTGTACCAGGCCTATGAATTACATTTGTTATATGACTTGATGATCATGAATTTCTCATAAATAAAGTTCTATCTCTAAATCAAATGGATGAATATAGTCACAAAGCATATTGGACATAGGAATTTCATAAGAAAAGTCAGAAAGCTTGGCATGATAGAAACCCATGATGCAAGGAATTTTAGGACAAAAAATCACTATTATTGTATGACAATCAGTTTATATTATTCCCTTGCAAATTGAATATCAAATGGAAAGGACCCTACATTATACATGAGATATCACAACAACGAATAGTCTTTTTAGGGATCTACAAGGAACCATATTACCAAGGTGAGTAAATGGTTTTAGGATTAAGCCTTACCACCAATAATCTTAATTGATCTCTTTTAATAGATAGTGGGTGATGAGTATCACTAGGTAGACTAGGTTTTAATCTTTGTCATGTTTTTGTGGTTTCTTTGTTTATTTTTTTTATGTCTAGATTAGAATACGATCTCTTCATATCACAAGACTAAATGGAACCATGAGAAGACTTGCATCATGTGATGATGGCTAATAAAAAAATTCATGTGCATAGTGGATGATGTCATTAGAGGGGTATGCTTATAGTAAATGTATTTCAAAGACAAATCAATAAAGATATAATCAAAAGTAATGGTCATAAAGAGTAATTAATACAAAATCTGGGGTTTAAAGGATAAAGTATCTTCCAAATCGATAATCGATTACCATCACAAGCCAACTACTCAAGCATGACCAAAGAAAGATATAACAACATATCTCATTGCATGTGTCAACAACCATTGATCTTTATTGCCATATTTTAAAATCCACCACATCAATGTACATTGTGACCAAATTAAATGTAATTTGGCTCCAAAAATAACTTAACAAGGCATTCAAGATAAAATCAATCGGTGCAAAAACTATAAAGGAAACTCATTAAGCACCGAATTTGCATTTCAAACTTAATAAAATTCAAATAGTTCAACTTAAATAAGAGCTCTACATTTTCCCAAATACAGAGAGTCGATGATCTACACTTCCTATACTACTTGTCACCAGAAGAATCATCTAGGGCACATGATAAAATGGAGTGATCTCAACTTATTATGCCCATGTCTGAAGCATAGAAAGAATAAATGGGCATCAGTATTATGTTCCAACAAATAAAATTTCATGATCTTAAATTTTTTGAGTTTGTCTGAGATACTAAATAGAAGATTTTCCTTCTAAACCCTGTACAAGATGTATAACCTCTAGCTCTCATGTTGCTGCACCAATTTCATAATATATGTCAATAAATTGATATGTCTACCAAATTTTAGTAATATGGGTGAGGTTGTTTAGTCATTCCTTGGTCAATACAATGATGACAACATTTATATTTCCTTGGATGTGATTATTATGATCAATACACCAATAATGGCCAAAGCAATTAGGTTTCTCGCACCTTATAAATCAAAAGCACCTCTACTTATTCAATAATTTAGGGACACCTATTCCCATAGATCCTATGACATACCCATCAAAGATATTCCAAATGAACCTATGCATATTCTAGCTGAATACATAACTTACCAGTTATGGCAGACCACTCAGTCTGTGAACTAAGTAACTAAGGGTGTCATTGACATTACACACAAGATAATTAATCACAATAAGTAGTTCAATTAGCCAAAGTTATCTATGTAGGATCTCATCACAAAAATTTAAAAATTTTACATGACTACCAACAAAACTTTATATTATTAGTTCCTCATATTTCTACTTTGTTTCACACAATGGAATTCCCTAGAAGGAGAAGTATATCTAGACACCAACTATTAGCCTACACATCAATTCTAGAATATGACTTAGACATAAGAAAGGGGAACCCTTGCTCATTAAGATAACTTCCATCATTGGTAGGAGGTAATCATAGAGCTCATTGCAACTCATCCCTGAGTCCTACTCATTATCATGCAATACTTAGGATAACCTGTAGTTGTTACCAAGATACCAAAAGGGATCATAATTCATATTCATGAGTTACTAAAGTCACCATTTGTATCTCTATTTTATTTCATCAACATGGCCATGGTAAAGGCATAGGTAGAGAAACAAAAAGCTTACACAGCTATGAGAGCCACACCACTATAGAAAATACCCCCTGACACAATAATTCTAGTAGAGCAATAAGCTGAGGCCACTACATCATAACCATAAAAGGGAATGTGAAATGCCCCAACTAAATGATAGCCCTTTCCTCCATAAATTTAGAAGACATATAGTACTACAACTTGGCTCAATGATTTGAAGGTGCTTGAGATTATGAGTAGCTATGATTTATCAAAAATGGAAATTGATGAGCAAGAAGTTTACTAGGTCATGATGGAAGACATGGATGGTGACTTATATGAAAATGAATATGAAAAAGAATTATTTTTCTAGAAATTTGTGTACATAATTAAAGTGTGAAATAAGGTGCCATCAAATCTATGGGTTGAAACCCTACCTTTCCCTTCCTCGATCACAGTGGATACTATGGGATAAGAGGTCGAGCACATAAAGATCACTATCAAGTTATTTAAAGTATAATCGTATGCAACTCTTGCCACTCCAAAACCTTTAGCACTTTTAGTTGAGATCCCTCCAAAAGTAATTATCTGATAAAGGAGAACTTGATGAGAGACTTGGGTGTCCCCTACTCTAGAAGAGCAAGTCAAAGCTTTCATGTTTTAGGTCGATACCTCTGCATAGTAGGTGAAACAATATCCTAATATAACTATTGACAATTTTGACCCCACAGGTCAAATTGTGACCCTTATCATTTGAAACTTTTCATAAACATGCCTTTTTGTCCAAGTGTCAGAAATTGGTCTTTGCAATTTTTTTGAAGGGCTCATTCCTTTCAAAAAGGTCCATTTTAACAGTTTTCCTAAAGAGCACTTCTCTGCAAATTGGGATTTTCCAAAATTCCAAAGGAATTGGGCTTGTTCAAATTGTCTGAAGGGCTCTTCAAGGTTTCCAAAGGTCCTTTATAAAAAAAGCTGAAGGGTCATTTCTTTCGCTAAATGGTCTATTTCAATTCTTTCTAAGGACAAGAGGACCATTCTAATTTTTTTGAAGGGTTCATTTTTCTTTGGAAAAGTTCATTTCAAGATTATCGAAGGGTTATTTTTAGCAAATGGTCTATTTCAATTCTTTCGAAAGGCAAGAGAACCACTCCATTTTTTTTGAAGGGTTTTTTTTTTTATGAAGACCATTTCCAAATTATGTAAGGGATACTTGCAACTTTTCTGAAGGAATTGGTCTTTCCAAAAATCTCAAAGGTATTCTTCTCAGCAAAAAATGGTGCTTTTCAACTTTTCCAAAGGGTATTGGAAAAAAGTCTTAAGGTTATTTCTTTTCGAGAGGGTGCACTTGTAAAAAAAATAAAGGGTCACTTAACTTTTTTGAAGGGTCACTTTCTCTATGGAAAATGTCATTTCAATAATTCCAAAATGTCATTTCAACAATTCCGAAAGTCACTTCAAGATTTCCGAAGGGTCACCTTCTCTTCGGCCAAAATGGAAGAGACCATTACAATTTCCATGAAGGAAACTTTCATATTTTTTGAAGGACCATTTAAACCTTTTCAAAGGGTTCTTTTCCTTTGGAAAAGTCAATTTCAAAAGTTTTGACGGTTCTTTTCACAAAGTCTGAAGGGCTCTTTTTTTAGGGAAAGGTCATTTCAAATTTTTTGAGGACCATATCAAGAAATTCAAAGGGCAATTTCAAAAGTTCAAAGGAATTGTCCATTGTAAAATCCTGAAGACAATTTCTTTCAGACTTTTTGTCTAAAGGAATTGTTCAAAGTGAAAATAAAAGTTATTTAAGGCAATTTTTCTGAAAGAAAGAAAAGTCCAAAGGGACAAGTCTTAGACAAATTATTCATAAAAAATAGATAAAAGCTTGAAACAATTCCATGGGAATGGACCAAGCAAATTATCTGAAGAAATAATTTCAGAAAAGTGAACAAAGACAAGGGTTCGAAAGGAAAGCCTGAAGGAAATGAAAGAAGATATATTGTCCATGGGAATAGATAGAAATAACTCTGAAAGAAATACAAACAGAAACAAAGAGCCCAAACAAATGTTGAAGGAATACATACAAAGCATGTAAAGTGGCCCAAGTAAGATTAGACGTGTCCAGGATGAGCATGAACATGCAAAAACCAATAAAGATATTTTTTTTTCCATTTATAAAAAGATATATAGTCCAAGATTGTATTAAATAACATGCCAAATAATAAATGTAATAATTAAATCATTCACACTTGGAAAAGACATGCAGCTGCCTTCAAGCATGGCTCTCCCAGTTTCAAATGGGAGGCTCAAATGCATGAAGGGCTTGAGGAATTTAACATTTGATGGTTTTTCAAGGAGTTAACATGGAATTTCATGCATGCTTCAATTTTCAAAGAGATTTTTCTTGCAAGTGGAAGCCTGTTGGAGTTGATTGGTCTTGAGTTTTAGTTGACTTCTGTTAAAGTGTCACATCTATTTTGATTTATCTTATTAATTAAAGGTTTTTAACACTTCTAACTTGTTCAAACTAAATATTTGGCGTAGCCTTCATGCATGGAGTAGATTAGTCTGACATGGGCCCACCATCTAGAATTCTACACCAACCTTGAAGATCCATGGAGGTTTGATGAATTTTGAAGATTTTAATAATAATTAATGCATGGGCTCTCCATCATTTTCAAATGCCAAAGAGCTTTTCATGCAGGACATAAGACAAAAGAATATTATTGAAAGGCTTGGTTATTTTTGAATAGCTCAAGTTGGACTTGTGTAATGTGGGATTTGATTTCCTCTCTATTTTTAGCACCAATCTCTTGGCTTATGTATGTTTTTTCTATATAAGTTGGCTCTTTCAACTATTTTAATCATCCCTATTTTATCAAGATCAAACTCTGCCAAAGATTGAATTTTGTAACCTTTTTTTAGATAAATAGAAGAACTATTTTTAGATTTTATGATGCTAGTATAATGTATTTGTGTCAGTGATTTGCATATGTGATAGAATTTTTTTCCTTGTCAAGTCATGATTTTTACCTAATACTAGTTGATCAGATTATGTAGATCATGTTCTATGTTTAATGTATTTTGGCTAAAGTTACAACATATACAAATGGTTGTCAGTGCCTTGAATTAGGCTTATTCCATCATTTCCCTCAATCTTTGATCATCAGATAAAACCTTTTCATGAAATACTGATGCATAAGAGTCAATTAGAGTTGAAGATTCAGTATTTTCTTATCTAATCAGTGTTTTATAAGCTTAAATTGAGTGGATGAACTAAAATACAGGTGTATCACTATCATTAGATAGAATTTTTTTTTAATTTGTTTTCTTACCTTTTCTCTCTTCCCTTTTCCCCTATAGTTTGTAGCTTATAGTAGAGATCCTAATTGATACACCAAAGGGAGCTAGCTCTTATAATTTAGATATTCAATCTGCTAATTAGGTCACCCATAGTCTAGGATTATTTCCATGTTTTAGCAGACTGTGAAGGCTTGAAACTACTTTAACAAGGGTGTGAGTGTGATTGACAAATTTTTTTGGCATGCTCAGTGGTACATCAAATAAATTATTTGTATATCTAAATAAGCTTGAAATTGAGGAGAAGTAGTTGCAGTAGATGAGAATATTCATCTTCATCATAAGCTAAATATTTTTCAAGCTACAAGGTTCATATCACCATTCAGGAAATCTTTTCATGACAAAGGTTACCACAAGGTCAGCTAGTAAAGGTATTCCTTTTAAATCTATATCATATAATAGATCAAGGTTTAGGAGGGCAAATCCATATCCTCAAAATAAATATTTGTCCCCTAGTTATCTTATTGTTCTAGGCACTACAATCCCCACTATCCAAATGGCCATCAAAAACTAAGTGTGTGTTCTATTTAATAGAGGTAGTCCACTAAATCTAGCCTAGTTTGATGACATTCATGTGTCTAATCTCAAAAGTATCCTATTCTTCTCAGGATAAAATCAAACAACTCCTATTGAGCATATCTAAGATGTAGCTAATCTCTATTCAGTCCATAATGTTGTTGAGGATAATGTTGCTATTAGATTGCTTGTCACTTCCTTCAAAGGAAAAGCATTACAATGGTATAAAAACCTCCCATCAAACTCCATTTCTACCTAGGATGAATTGGATGTAGCCTTAGTCAAGTAATTTAAGGACACATCTGATCACCTATTTTTAGTTGAGAAATTAACTACCATAAATAGAGCTCTTCATGAGTTTATGACTAATTTTAACCTCAAATTCTAAAAGACATGGACCATAATACCTATGTTGATTAGGCAATCCCTTGAATATGCATTTCTATACTATTTGAAAGCCCTTAACTCTGACATTAGTGTGATGATATAGTCAATGGGTGGTATTATCTTACTAGATGCTTATGAGGTTACAATAAGGGTAGAGAATAGTTTGAGACAAGCTGGTTAGCTTTATCCAAGACCTCCAATGCTTATATTTATAAAAATAAAGTCCATACCAGCCCCTCAAATTCCTCAGATCCCATCTTTATCTCCTATTCCACCACCTCAAGCTTAAATTTCACCCCCTACTAGGCAAGTTAGTGAGATAGGAGAGTTTAAAGAGTTTAAAAGCTTGTTTCAATCCTTTGGGAATAAAATAGTGCAACTCAAGAGATAATAATATTAGGCTAATACGCCCTATCAACAAAATAATTAGACTACTTATCAGCCCTTCAAAGATCAAAGGCATCCTTATCAAGGTTCGAGAGAGAATAGACCACCTTCTCAAACCCAAAGAGCCATAACTCCATTTAAGCCTTATGATTCCATTAGTCCTAATGCTCCTTCCACTTCAAAGGCCATTTTTCCCACCCCACCTCTAAATAACTTGATGTAGGATTCAAGTTGGTAGTCCTCAAATCTCAATGATGCTCAAAATCAAGCCTTGGTATCACAAAACATCACTATGCCAAAAATGACACAAGAAGAGATTTATTTTAAAGGTGGTCAATACCAAGATATAAGTTTGGAATCACAAAGATAGACTCAAAAATTTCAAGGGCAGCTTGTTGCCATTAATGTAAATTGTCAAGTGGATGATCATGTTGCTTTTACTTAGGGTGTCAAAACTAACATACAAGTGGTCAAGTTGTAGCTATAATTAGAGCTAAAAGAAGAGCCATTGATGAGGCTCAAGAGCTGACAAATGATTCAAAAACTCATAATTTTATTTATAAGAGTATAAAATAACAACTTGCTTCCCCTACAACTCAAAAAAAAAGATTATAGAGGTTAGTAAAGTTCATCGAATACCTCTAGTTCGTCAGCAGCCAATTCTTTAGAAAGTGCAACCAAAAGTTGGTGGATCTCAATTCAGTATAGTGGATTAGAGGAAGAAGTCTAATATCACTATTAGCATGTGGAATTATCTTTCCATCCTAGGACAAAAATATATGCTCATCCAAGATCTTTTAGCTCTCAAATTGTCTCTAAAATTAGTTGAAAAAGAAGGTGTTGTCTTAGCTAATTCGAACCATCCAACTAAGCAACAAGTAAATTAAGTAAATAAGGTGGAAAAAGTAGATATAACTAAGGTAAAAACAAATAAATCTCTTCTTTTATACCTTTATTTAATATTAGGCGATACTTTGGTTCATAACTATATGGTGGATAGTGGAGATAGTAGTTCAGTCATGCCTAAACAGATTATGGACAAGCTCAGCCTTGTTTATGAGCCAAACACTAAGGGGGTATTACAATTGGATGGGTCACCAACAAAGATGGTAGTCATCATCAGATATTTGAAATTTAAATTACATGTTTTTCCCAATGTTACTATTCAACAACATGTTATTGTGGTAGACTTGCCTCCTTACTTTGTTATGTGCCTTTCAAGGGACTTCACCTCAAATATTGGGAGATATTTGTCATATGATTAGACTTATTTTTAATTCATAACTAGGTATGGTACCCAATTAATGATTCATTCTAAATATATTGCATGTTTTCATATGGAGCCATAAATGCCAAGTGTTGTGAACACTAACTGTATCATCTCGGATGATGTACTAGAAACTAGTGGAGTAGAAAATGAATCACCTTTGGATGGAGTTTAAGATTTGTTTCTTGATGAGTGGGATTCCATTTTTCATGAGCATGATCCTTATAATATAATTGAAGGACACGGTGTGTATTGCCTTCATGAAAATGATGTACCAATTCTAGCCATGGTTAAGGATGATGAATCTCTTGAAGGTTTATAGCAATTGTAGTTTGATGGATCAAGAAATAAACATGGTATGAGATCTAGAATAATGTTATTTTATCCAAAAAATCAAAGGTATTTCTCTTCTATTAAATTTTAGTATGGTTGTTCACATAATATTGTTTAGTATGAAGCATTGGTTCATGATTTGCAGTGGGCTAGGAAGATGAAAGTCAATTCCTTACAAGTTTTTGGTGATAGTGAACTTATAGTTCACCAAGTAAGAGGTTTAAATGTATGTAAATTTTTTTTGCTTAAATATTACAATCATATAATATGGTACTTGAATATATTCAAGCTTTTAACATTTAGGCAATACCAAGAGGCAAGAATAAACATGCAGATAGATTAGCTGCCATTGGGTCATAATATAGCATTCTAGTTGATATAAAGAGTGAGAAAATTTAGTCACATATAAAGGTGGGTTTAAGGCCTTCTATTCCAAATAATCATGAGAATTGGTAGGTGTTTGAATATGATAATCAAATTGTGAGATTCTTGCAAGAGGAGGCTGCATTTTCTTCAAGGAACTAATCAAATTATTTGCAGTAGTATGGTGATCAAGTTGTGAAACTAAAAACAAATAAGTCGCACAAAGGATTTATCACACTTGAGAACATTTTCAATGGTGATGATGAGTTAAGGAAGGAGAAGTCATCTTTTTCAACAAAAGAAGAGTATTATGCCAATGTAGAGATTGTAGCTTGTAAGTTTTTGAAGTTGGGTAAGGTATGCACTCTTTCATAAAAATAAACTTTCATTGAGTTATGCATAAGTTTTACTAATTTATTTGCATTGCAATATAGTGATATCAAGGGATTTGACCTAAGTTTAGCTCAACACACCATTGAGTTAAAGGCTGAAACTAAACCAATAAGACAAAGACAAAGGCCCATTAATCCTAAGCTTGAGCCTTTGATGAGAGTTGAGCTTCACAAGCTCATAGAGTCAGCTATTATATTTATAATTAAGCACTCAACTTAGGTGGAAAATCTTGATCCGATATAGAAGAAGAATGATGAGATTAGATTATGTGTTGACTTTCATGATTTGAACAGGGATTCACTTAAAGATCACTATCCATTGGCATCAATAGAATAAATTTTACAATGGGTTATAGGTTTAGAGAAGTTTTATTTATTGGATGGATATAGTGGCTACATTTAGATTCTGGTCAAGGAAGAGGACCAATTTAAGACAACTTTCACAACTAAGTGGGGAATTTTTGCATACATAAAGATGCTATTCGATTTATCTAATGTTGGAGAAAACTTTTAGAGAGCCATGGATATGGCATTCCAAGGCCTTCTTAACAAAATTTTACTTATTTATTTGGATGATATAAAAATGTTTTCAAAGAGTGCAGAAGATCACATGGTTCATTCAAGCAAGTATTCGAAAGGTGTAGGCAATTTGGGGTATCTCTAAATCCCAAAAAGTGTGTCTTCTCAGTTCATGAAGGTAAGCTCCTTGAACATGTGGTTTCAGAGTATGGTTTAATCATATATTCTAAAAGGGTAGACTCCATTATTGTACTCTCCTTGCCAAAGCATAAAAAGGCTATACAAAGCTTCTTTGGAAAAATCAACTTCATAAGGAGATATATTTTAGATTTTGTCATTTTAGCTAAGCCAGTTACAACCATGCTAAAGAGGAATCAAAGCTTCAGTTGGTCTAAATAAGGAGTTGAAATTTTTAAAGATATTAAGAAGGCCATAGCTAGTGCTCCTACACTTATAAATATAGATTTCACAAAAGATTTCATTTTGTATACATATGCCAACATGGACACCATTTTAGGCATTCTTATACAACAAAATCATGAGGCTTTGGAGAAGCCAATAGATTTATTTAATCAAGGCTTGGAAGAGTATGAAACAAGGTATTATTTTGTTGAAAAAAAATTATTTCAGTTATAAGGTCTCTTAAAAAGTTTAGATACTTGTTGTCTAACAATAAGATACACCTAATGGTTTCTCATCCAAGCATCAAGGAGTTCCTTTTGAACAAGGATATCAATGAGAAGAGAGCTAGTTGGATAACCAAGGTAATGGAGTATGATGTGGAAATTGAGATCACAAATTTGATTAGAGGTAAAGGACTTTGTGATAATTTAGCTCAAGACTTGGAAGATACTAATGAGGTTATTTTGGTGTCAAATAATGAAAAGGTTACAGTTGGTCATACCTCATCTTCCAGCTAGTTTCATGACTTGGTAAGCTATCTCTAAGATAGTATTTATCTCTCTCATCTAAGTTCTTCAAAAAAAGATATTTCAATTTGCAATCAATTCCATTTTTTTAATTAATGATATTTTATTTAAGAAAGATATCAATGGCATGTTGCTAAGGTGTATAGAGCCAAGCCAAACTCAAAAAATTGCTTGAATAATTTCATGATGGACATGGTGGAGGGAATTTTTCCACAAGAACTATAGCCCTCAAGATCATGAGAGGTAGGTACTATTGGCCCAATATTTTTGGTGATTTCATTGCATAGATAAGGAAGTGCAAATAGTGTGTTATGTCTGTGGAAAAAGTAAACTTGCAGCCTTACCTCTTCAACCAATTATGGTGGATCAGCGCTTTGTCCAATCGGGATTGGACTTTATTGGTCTCATAAATCCTCCTTCAATTTTAAGACAAATGGATTCTAATTTCTATAGATTAATTCACATATTAGACAAAAGTAGTTGCATTGAAAGAAGTAAATAAAATCAATGTTCTAGATTTCTATGAAGGTTTGCTTACTAGATTTGGAGTTCCTTTAACTCTTATTTCTGATAATTCAATGGCTTTTGTGAGAACTAGGATTAGTCAATGGATATCCAACATGGGATTTATCTTATCACTTCATCAAAATATTATCCATAAGGCAATGGCCTTGTTAAATCTACAAATAAGAACCTATTAAAGATCATAAGAATGACTATTAAATACAATCATATGTTATGGCATCTCAAGTTGAAGTCAACTCTATGGGTTGATAGGATCACCTACAAAAAATCAATATCCAACTCTCCATACAAGACAATATATGGTAAGGAAGCAAGGTTACCAATTTCTCTTGAGTTTCTTGCTTTAGAACTAATGCATCAACTTGAATTGTTGGAGAATGAGCCTATGGAGATTAGGTATGCTGAGATTTTTGAGTTGGAAGAGGTAAGAAATTTATTTTATGCTAGCCATGTAAATTCATCAAGCACAAGTGAAGAGAGATTTTTACAAAAGAGCTTCATCATGAAGTTTCAAAGAGGGAGATATGATCCTCAAGTGGGATGAGGATCGAGCTAAAATAGGAAGACACACAAAGTTTTATTCCCTTTAGAGTGGCATATACATGATCTCTAGCTGAAAATCCCATAATGCCTTCCAACTTGCAAAGATGGATGGTGAAGAACTTCCAATCCTAGTCAATGTGATGGATTTAAAACATTGCTATTGAAGAGCAAAGTTTTGTGTACATAGTTTGTTTGTTTTCTTCCAAATGTTGTTCAAACACATTAGTTTCTTTTTTTTTAATTCCAATAAGTGCTTGTTTACACATTTTCTTTGTTTAGTTAGTTTTCCCTACTTTTTGTGTTTTCCTTCTTATTTTAGAAGATGAAGGTTGTTTCATGCTAAGTCAAAAGAGAATTTGCAGTCATAGATCAAATTTGTCATTAATTTGTGAGTCCAAGAGTCATGTAAATGGTCTAGTTCTTAAGCATAGTAGGCATGCTTCCCAGTTGAGTTACCAAAATTTTAACAATTTTGACCCCACAGGTCAAATTGCAACCCTTATTATTCAAAACTTTGCATAAACATGTCTTTTTATCCAAGTGTCAGAAATTGGTCTTTGAAATTTTTTTGAAGTCCTCCTTCCTTTCAAAAAGATCCATTTCAACAGTTTTCTTAACGAGCACTTCTTGATAAAATGGGTTTTTCCATAAGTCCAAAGGAATTGGGCTTGTTCAAATTGTCTAAAGGGATCTTCAAGGTTTTCGAAGGTCTTTTATGAAAAAATCCAAAGGGTAATTTCTTTCATAAAATGGTCCATTTCAATTCTTTCGAAGGGTAAGAGGACCATTTCAATTTTTCTAAAGGGTTCATTTTTCTTTAGAAAAGTTCATTTCAAGATTCTTGAAGGGTTATTTTTGGAAACTGGTCCATTTCAATTCTTTCAAAGGGCAAGAGGACCATTCCATTTTTTCCAAAGGGTTTTTTTAGACAAAAGACCATTTCGAAATTATCGAAGGGACACTTGCAATTTTCTTGAAAGAATTGGTCTTTCCAAAAATCTTGAAGGCTTTCTTCTCGGCAAAAAATGGTGATTTTCAACTTTTTTGAAGGGTATTGGAAAAAAGTCTAAAGGTTCTTTCTTTTCGAGAGGGTTCACTTACAAAAAAGCCAAAGGGTCACTTTATTTGCAAAAAAGAACATTTCAACAATTCTAAAAGGCACTTTAAGATTTTTGAAGGGTCACCTTCTCTTCGACCAAAAAGGAAGAGACCATTATAATTTCTTCGAAGGACACTTGCATATTTTCCAAAGGACCATTTCAACTCTATTGAAGGGTTATTTTCCTTCAAAAAAGTTAATTTCAAAATTTTCAATGATTCTTTTCAAAAATTTCAAAGGGATCTTTTTCTTTAGGAAAGGCCATTTCAAAAGTCCCAAAGACCATATCAAGAAATCTGAAGGGAAATTTCAAAAGTCCAAAGGAATTGTCCATTGCAAAAACTTGAAGACATAATTTCCTTCGAACTTTTTGTCCAAATGAATTGTTCAAGGCAAAAGGGAGAAGTTCTTTCAGGGAATTTTCCCAAAAGAAAGAAAAGTCTAAAGGGAAATGTCTCAGACAAATTGTCCACAACAAATAGACAAATCCTAAAATAATTCCATGGGAATGGACCAAGCAAATTATTCGAAGAAATAAATTTGGGAAAGTGAACAAAGATAAGGGTTCAGGAGGAAAGCCCAAAATAAATGAATGAAGAAATATTGGCCATGGGAATAGATAGAAATAACTCTGAAAGGAATACAAATAGAAATAAAAATCCCAAAAAATCGTTGAAAAAATACATGTAGATCATGAAAAGTGGCCCAAGCAATATTAGACACATCCAGGATGAGCACGAACATGCAGAAAACTAATAAGGATATTGTTTTTTCCATCTATAATAAGATCCATAGTCTGAGACTACAATAAAAAGCATGCCAAATAATAAATGCAATAATTAAATCATTCACACTTGGAAAAGACATTCAGCCAGCTTCAAGCACGGCTCTCCTAATCCCAAAGGGGAGGCTCGAATGCATGAAGGGCTTCAGGAGTTTAATGTTGGATGGTTGTTCAAGGAGTTAACATGGAATTTTATGCATTCTTCAATTTTCAAAGAGTTTTTCCTTGAAAGTGGAGGCCTATTAGAGTTGATTGGTCTTGATTTTGAGTTGAATTTTGTCAAAGTGTCACATTTATTCTAATTTATCTTGTTAATTGAAGGTTTTAAACACTTTCAACTTGTTCAAACTAAAGATTTGGTGTAGCCTTCATGCATGGAGTAGATTAGTCCAAGATGGGCCCACCATCTAGACTTCTACACCAACCTTGAAGATCCATGTAGGTTTAATGAATTTTAAAGATTTTAATAATGATTACTACATGGGCTCTTCATTTTCAAATGCCAAAAATATTTTCATGCAGGACATAAGACAAAAGAATATTATTAGAAGGTTTGGTTATTTTTGGACAGCTCAAGTTGGACGTATGTAATGTGGGAGTTGATCTCCTCTCTATTTTCAGCACCAATCTCTTGGTTTATGTATTTTTTTTCTATATAAGTTGGATTTTTTATCCATTTTAATCATCCCTCTTTTGGCAAGATCATACTCTGTCAAAGATTGAGTTTTGTAACCTTTTTTAAGATAAATAGGACTATTTTTATATTTTAGGATACTAGTATAGTGTATTTATTTTAGTGATTTGCATATATGATAGAATTTTCTTCCTTGTCAAGTCCTAATTTTTACCTAGTTACTAGATGATCAAATTATATAGGTCATGTTCTATGTTTAATGTCTTTTGGATGAAGTTATAGTGGATATAAGTGGTTGTTAGTGCCTTGAATCAAGACTATTCTATCATTTTCCTTAATCTTTGATCATCAAATAAAACCTTTTCATGAAATACTGATGCATAGGAGTCAATTGGAGTTGAAGATTCTGTCTTTTCTTATCTAATCAGTGTTTTAGAAGCTTAAATTGAGTGGATGAATCCAAATATAGGTGTATCACCATCATTAGATAGGATTTTCCTTCAAGTTTCTTTCTTACATTTTCCCTCTTCCCCTTTCCCCTATAGTTTGTAGCATAGAGTATAGATCATAATTGATACACCAAAAGGAGCTAGCTCTTAGAATCTAGAGATTCAATCCACTAATTAGGCCACCTATAGCCTAGGATTGTTTCCATGTTCCAACAAATTGTGAAAGCCTGAAACTACCTTCACAAGGATGCGAGTCTAATTCAAAACAATAACTTCACCACCAACTAAGTGAAGATTGGTCACCCTAGGCGATAAAAATTCATATGTTTCTAGTGACGTTGTGTGACAAAGTGACACATTATCAGTTGAGGAGGACCCACTCATAGATACTGAGGAGTTGGTTCTAGATCAACCAATAACAAATGAACAACATGCTACACGAGAAGAACTAATGAGGACCATAGAATGACACGTACACAAAGAGAAGAATAAACATCAAAAAGAGGAGTCACAGTAGTAAAAATAATCTTAGTAACAACATAAATCTACATCATAGACATAGGCCAAAGAAATTAAGGCCAATAAAAAGGTTGACGATGTAGAGGCTCTTGATAAGCAAGTTACTGAGGAATTATAGAAGGCACAAGAAGCCATAGATGTAGCCAAATAAGTTGAGGCACATAAATAAAAAGAAGCTATAGACATCGAATCTTAGCATAAGTAAGGCCAAGCTAATGTGATTACTACTCAACAACGAGTTGATGAAGTTATGTAAAGGCAAAACAAGAAGAAGCTAAAGTCTTTAGGTAGAAATAAGCCTAGGCCCATAAGGACAAATATAAACAAAAACACATAGCCAAGGCATAGGCACAACATGAATCATAGGCAAAATCCAAAATGTAATAAGAAAATGCTACTATGATTGATGTACAAATAGAGGAGAAGGAAGCAGAATAATAGAAACAAGTAGAGGAGGAATTGAAAAATAAGGAGAATGAATCACAACAACATCAGTAAGAGGAACCATAAGAAAATGTGCAAGAGGATGTGTCAAAGTAGAAACCACAAGAATAAAATTCACCACAGGATGACTCCACTACCTAAGGGGTGTTTGCTCAATAGTCTGCATTTCCTTTTGGAGGAGTGTGGCTATGGGATGTTCCTATGGTAGTTGTCAGGTGCACTACATTTTCTCTTCCTATTGTAACCATGTCATGAACCAAGATAATAACAATAATGACTACTTTAGCCATGATCATGATAAGGCAGTTAGCATCTTTGGATGTTTCTCTCCTACCACTATCAAAATAATTAGAGGGTGTTACCACTTTTCAAGAATTGATTGCGTAAAAATGCCACATCATTGGAGAAGGAGGTTCACTAGTTCAAATGGATAAAATTAAGCTCTGAGGCCACTTTCAAAAATCTGAGAAGATCATTCAAGACACCTACTCAACATTGGTCACATGATTCATCAATAATCAAGTAATGTTCGACTAGCATGAGTTAAAAATACTCATTTCTCAACTAACTATAGACTTGTGCACTGCACAGAAGTTATGGGAACTCAGTTCCTTGGGGCAAGGCATCAAAATATAAGGTGAGACACTCATCACTATATTGGAAGAATATTATAATATTTTTGAGGTTGCTATGATATAAACATAATAGGTGTTGTGAAACATGATAGACTAGAAGTAACAACTAGACGCAACACTGGCTCATTCAAGCTCAAATTTTGTGAAGGCTACTACTACTAAGACAATAATGGAAATCCACACAACAACAAAGGAGGATATATACATTATGTTTCAATAATCTTCAAATTTTGGAGATAATGTGATGGATATTATCTTGGATTGGTAGAGCCAGATTATACAAAATTATTTTGTAGGAATTTAAGCATAGAGGCATGCAGTTAAAATGGAGTAGCTTAGTAGTGAGATTCGAACATAAATTACAAAAACTAGCGCAACAATGATCATCACTAACAATGTTTATCTTGCACATATCATAGGCTATCAAACCCCTTTATGCACATTGTTGAGGCTAATCTAATAAGTCATGCTAGATAGGAATGACTACATTAAATATTTGTCACCATTCACCAACTCTATTGCATAGATCATAGACACTCCTGCCTACATACCATCATCACAACTTCAACAGATCATCTCCCAATGCAAGGTTGCATAACTACAACCTAAGGATATATCTATAATGGCTTCATCTTTGTCTATGCCACCTCTATCCAATTAGGTACTATGCAGTGAAAATTTTTAAAATTTTGGGATGTCATTTTGATTGGAGAAGACTTAGTTTGATAAATGGGGCCGATGTGGTTTATAACTTGTAAAGGGTGGCCACCTAGTTATGCTATCCTATTGAAAACCTATAAAATGGTAGTAGGTTGGTAAGTTGCTTAGTTAAAATTTTGAAAGGTGGATAAGTAGTGAGTAAGAGGTAAAAACCAAAAATGGTGCCTTGAACAATTACTATGAATCTTAGTAGGTCCAACCACTTCTTTCAAGTTCCTATGATTAGATAAAGTCAGAGCTCCTTATGACATTATTTTGGGATAATACAATATTATAAGTCTAAAAAAGTGTTAGTAGAAGAACAAGAACTATAAAAATATGAAGTGTATTTGTTTTTCATCTATGTGTAATGCACTTATGTTGTCATATGTTAGGTTATATTCTCATTTACTCAAGAAGTTGTAATGGGTTGGAAGACAAAGAGACTCTTTTTGGAACCAAGCTTGGATAGAAGCAGGAAAGTCATAATATATGTAGGCATCTATATATATATGTTATTGGTCATAATAAGAAAGGGTTATATATTAAGAAAATATAAATATAGATATATTGGTTATGGTTACCTATATAGTTTATTTATTTATTCCTTGCATATGATTCATTGTTTATAGTTATGGTTATTTCCTTTTTGAATTGTTTTGAATGCTCTAACTATAGGTTAAATTACTATTTCCTTTCATTAACATGATATTGTAGGATAAAAATTTACTTTAAATGTTCCATTTATTCTTTTCCTTTAAATTCCTTGGTAATTAGGCCAACAACTATGAGTTTGTCACACAAATATCCTCATCCTTATCATATTATGATGTTCTATTAGGAACCTCTGCTAACAGATATTTTCGTGTTCATTACATAGCTTGAAGTTAGATTAATTTAGTTTTGTTCTTGATTATTATTAGATTAATATGTTAGAGTTTATTTCCATTTTATTATTTGATTTTCATTTCCATTTATTTTACTTGTCCTTTGGCTTGTTTCATTTCTTTTATTTTAATTTGTTTTGAACTTAAGTGATATCAAGAGATTATAAAACTTTTGATTCAATAGTATTATAAAATTTTAGAGATATTTCCTTCAAAGGACTACCTCTTCTATAGTTTTTATCTATCAGATAGGTTAGATTACATAATCATGTTTTGATGTCTTTGATTTTAATTTTTAAATTATATTTATGCATTGTTTGATATTTGACTTTCTTTTTTATTTTTCAGAACTATTAAGAAACCCCTTCTATACATATTTGGAATCAATTCTTATTCCTTAGACCCTTACAATTAAAATGGTGGGATTTCATCTTAGTCTTTGTGATAGGTGAAATGGTTTATTCGTTGATGTGACATTTTTCACCATCAACAAATTTAGTCACTCTATCGAGGATATTTTTATTTTCAAAAATCTTATTTACTTTTATGTTTTAATATTTTTTTATTTCTCTTGACCATGATCATTCAAGGTTCACCCCCTGTTATCCAATATTTGATTGACATTGATGAAGATCAAGTTGACATTGCTTCTAATATTACTCATTTTACTTGGTTTAATAGACCGTATAATTTACCTCATATTTTTGATGTTATAATCGAAGAAGCATAAGAAGTAGAGTCTAAAATTTATTCGTATGCAAATCTTAATAAGTTATATCAATTCCATATTTTGGAAGAAAATAATTGAATTCATTAAGAAAGGAAACACATTTTAATTGATAATCCTTGTACAATACATATCTTTCTAAAAATATTCCATTTGGTGATTTTCTTATTCTTTCATATTGACTCTAATACAATTGTAGAGTTAAATCAACTTAGTCAAGTATAATTCGCTAAAATTTCCAATGGAAGAACAAACATAATAGAGAATTTAAGAATTTATTATAGGTCTCTAAAATAATAGAAATCTAGCAGAAATAATTGATAATGAGATAGATTTTGATGTTACTTAAACGCTAGTAAATCCCTAAATTTATAGAAATCCTATTAATATTGGTGCTCATCTTGGAAAATTACCTTCGCTTAAGGGACTTAATGTTCATAAATTATCAATTAGTTATGGTGGGTCCTAGGAAGATCATTTAGATGTTTTCAAGTTAGTTTGTGTCACTTTTGGTATTGTGAATGTGAAAGTTTCTCTTAGAATATTTTTACAAAATTTAGAAGGTAAAACTTATCAAGCTCTTCTCAGTATTCTTGAAAGTGTTATTAATTCTTGGAAATATATAGAAGATTGGTTAGAAATTTATTTTAACAAATCTAAACAAGATTTATATTTAGTCAACAAATTCGTTAATATCTTTATTCATCCAAGTGAAATAGTTACCATTTTATAACCAGATTCACTAAGTTGCATCAAAAGATTCTTCATGATGTTAGACCATCCAAAAAGTTGTCTAGATTATTTTTTTGTAACATTTTGGTTCTAAAATATAAAATGAAGTTAGAAAAAAAATATATTATGTATTACGATGAAACTATAACTTTTTATACTGAATACAAAAAAATTAAAATGTGCTAGTTTTAATGATAAAACCTCTATAGGTTCAAATTATGATAGTGTAAAAATAAAAAAATCCATTCATAATTTTATCAATGAGTTAGTCATCAAAAAATGATAATTAAATGATAAATCATCTATATCAGATAAAAATTTGATTCTTCAAAAAAATAAAAATGAAGAAAAGTTTCATTAGTGTTATGATTTTGAATTAGATCATGATCATAACACTTGTATAGCTATGCAAAATTAAAAAAAAAAATCCTCGGGAAAAGATAATATCTCCATTGACTTCACTGATAATATAAACATTTATAGATTTAGATATTATTCAAATGTTGTCAAAACTACAAATACTTATATTGTCAACATTAGATTAAAATATTATTCTTACCAAAAGGATAATTCTAACACAACTAATAATCAACCATCTTCTATAAATCAAGATAAAGGCAAAAGTACACAATAATGTTGCATCTGATAATGTTGTAGTTAATTTCCAATAAAATAATTATTTATCAATAAATTTTAATAATAAGTAATATCCTCTTTATAAGCCCAAGAATTATACTCGCATTCATCATCTTGATGTTGGTGCTTATAATATTATAGATGATCTAACTATCATTAAGGTAGGTTTTTCATTATTATAGGATATTGGTCTACCTAGTTAGATTGATAAAATTAATGATGCTATCAAAATTTTAAATTCTAAAAATGTGATAAGATTTTAAGAAGTAACAAATATTAATGAATAGTCTACTATTTTCACTCAAATTTAAGATCCTCCTATTGATTATATACCTTATTTATATGTTTTAGTTAAAATTACTAATAAAATTATTCATGATTGTATCCTTGATATAAAGACCTCAAATAATATAATACCAAATTTTATTACTAATTAATTAGATATATCTTATGAGACTGATAATAAGAAACTCATAGGTTTTGATTCTCATCAAACTAAAGGTTTAGTAAGTTTCATGATAGTTTTATCATAATCATTCAAGATGAAAGCATGACATGTATGACCAATGTTCAAGTATTGGATATTCCAAATAATTATGTTGTGCTTTTAGAAAGGGATTGGTCAAAAACAACTAGTTCTTTCATAGGTAAGGATACTATTTGGGTTATGATAAGCAATGAAATTGCTTTCATGTAAAGGGAAGAATGGTTTAATAACCATATAAATTTCATACCAACTACTAGTACATATGTGGAAACTAGAATTGGTACCTATAAATTGTTAACTTTAGATGAACCTAAAAACTAAGAGAAGACCTTTTCTAGAAATACTTTATAGTCTTTATATTTTGATAGAACATGTTTGCAATATAGTTATGGTGTTGGAATTTTTTTTATTTATCTTAATGGTAAAGTATTTTTGTATACTTATAAATTATCTTTTGATAATATTAATAATATAATAGAATTTGAAGCTTTATGTTTAAGTTTTTAAAAAAAATGAACTTAATGTCAAACAATTAGAAGTCTTTGGTGATTTTGAGTTGATTATTAGACAAGTTAGAAAGGTTTACAAAACTAATCAACCTCATCTTCATAGATCCACTCAAAATATTTGGTCTCTACTTGAATATTTTGAAGCTTTTAATATTACTCTTATAATTAGAGAATTTAATGTTCGATATGATAAGCTTGTTATTTTTATTTTAAATCTTACCTTAAGTGAAAGAGAACCAATTTTTAACTTCTTTTTTTTCTAAAATTTTCAGACCTAAGGTACCTGATTTGAATGAAAATCAGCTTATTTTTTATTGTGATGAATATATTTATTATTTTCTTCAAGGCAAATATTTTGATCATAATGATTATGTGTAAATTGTAGTGATTATCTACAATTGATTACTAATAAATTGCCTACTAATTTAGTTAGTTTAGAATCAATGTTCACTCCTAATGATCAACCTAATTTTTCACCACTAAGTAACCTTCAAGGATAACAATAGGTGAAACTATTTCTATCAATATTGGTATTGAATAAGATCTTAAATATGTTTATTTAAGAATTCAATGCACTCTTAAAGAAAATGTTAAATTGTTTAATATTTTTACAGAATTCATTGATGTTTTTTCCTGGTCTTATAAAGACCTAAAAGGTTATGATACTAATATTATTAAACATAATATCTATATCAACCCTGATATTAAACTTGTTAGATAAAATATTAGATGAATAATTATTTTGTTGGATGACATCATAAATATGGAGCTTGATAAAATACTATATGGTGGTGTCATTTTTCTTGTAAAATATTTAGATTGGGTAGTTAATTTATTACTTATTTATAAAAAAATGATAATATTAGACTTTGTGTGGATTTCAGATATCTTAATAAGACTAGTACTAAAGATATTTTTTCTCTTCCTCGCATTGATCATATTTTTTAACAAGTTTCAAGATCTAAAATTATGTCTTTACCTGATGGATTTGCTAGTTACAATAAAAAAATTGTTAATCCGGGTGATAAACATAAGACTACATTTACCACACGTAGATGAACTTTAACTTTTAATAAATGCATTTTGGTCTTATGAATGCAAGTGCCATATTTAAAAGGGCTATGCACATATATTTTGATGACTTAATTGTCATAGTCATTCAGGTCTATATTGATAATCTCATTGTGCATTCTAAAAAATAAAAAAGTATATTGATCATCTTCATGAAACTTTCACAAGATGCAAAAAATATGGTATTTATTTAAATACTAATAAATCTATTTTTGGTGTTACAAATGGTAAATTATTAAGAAATATTATTTCTAAAAATGGTATTTATATTGATGCAGAATGTACAAAATTTATTAAGGATCTGCCACCTCTAAAAGACCAATATGGTCTTAGATATTTCTTTCATAAAATCAATTTCGTGCAAAAAATTATTTCTAATTTTTTTAATAAATATAATCTATTACAAATGATTTTAAAGAAATATCACTCTTATGTTTGGAATTAAGATGCTAACTCAGCTTTTAATAATATTAAGGATGTCATTGCAAGTGATCATGTACTTGCTAAACTTGATTTAAATAATCATTTATTTTTTATATAAACACTATTAAAAAGGCCAAAGGTACTATAATTATTCAAGATGATGTGAATAATAAATAAAAACATATTGGTTACATGAATCAAGTCTTAAAAGATGCAAAAACTAGGTATCTATTGATTTAAAAAATTATGTTTTTATTAGTATCTTATTTAATCAAATTTCATAATCTTTTGATGGGAAATCAAGTGATTGTTAGATCTAATGTACCAATTTTTTTAATCTTTTAAGATAGCCTATTATCTAAATAATATTAGCTAAATGGATCTTAAATATTTAAAAATTTGACCTTAAATTTGAAACATCCAAACTATTAAAGGTAATGAGTTAGCAAAAAAAAAGCTGAAAACATGACCTCAAGAATAATTATTTTAGTCTTATCAATTGATGATTATTTACATGTTAAACCTCTATTTTTTTCAAAAAGTTTCAATTTAGACATAAAATGATTGAATGGTACTATTTGCTTGTTGAGGATGATTGATATCATGCTTTAGTCTTTTATTTTCAAAATCGAGCATGTCATAGTAACTTGGATAAAAAAACAAATAAGGTCACTTAGACTTCAAACTTCAAAATTTTTTTTATTAGAAACTTTTCTATTTTATATGAATAGAGATGAAATTTTGATACTGTGTCTAACTCATAATCAAACTCAAAAATTGCTTAGAGGATGTCATGGAGGAAACCATGGTAGTAATTATACATTAAAAACTACTACTTATAATATTTTTCTACATGTTTTTATTGACATACATTGTTTTAAGATGCTTATAATCTCGTTTGTGCATACATGCCTTGTTAATTATTTATTAAGAGAGATAGATTATCCACCATGCCTTTAAATCTTGTTATTATAGAAAAGTCATTCACTAAATGAAGAATCCTCCTTCTTCAATTGGTCACAAGTACATTTTAACTGTTATAGATTCTTTTATAAAATGGCATAAAGCTAAAGTTGTAAAAAATTCAATTATAACTAAAGTGATTTCTTTTTTCAAATTTAAATCTTTTCTAGATTTGGTATTTTTTATGAAATTATTTTTGATATTGGTCCTAAATTTATTTCAAATGATTACTTATAAATCTTAGGACATTATTATATTATCTCTAGTCATTCCTTAAAATACTATCCTCAAGGGAATATACAAGTTGAGTCTGCCATCAAAAATCTAATTTCAATCATGAAAAAGTTATTTTGTGAGCTTAAACATGATTAATATATTATGGGTCGATCGTACTATAGTAAAGACTACTACAAAGTATTCACCATTTATGTTGGCTTATGACTTTGAAACTACTCTGCCAATTAAACTTCAATTCTTTTCTACAAGAACTACTCTCCAATATTTATTAGAAAATAGTAATTTGATAGAACAAAGACTTAATGATCTCTTAGCTTTATATGAAACTAAGGCCATGACATTGCAAAAATTAGAAAGGGCTAAAGAAAAGTTAAATAGTTTTTTTGATAATAAAGTGTTTAAAAAGACTTCTAAAATTGGTGATCTTATTTTGTATTGAGATAAAGCACATGAAGATCGAGGTAAGCATCACAAGTTTGATTTTCTTTGGATTGGTCCATATATAATTGCAACTATTTTTTAGAAGAATGCCTTTCATTTTCATGAACTTAATGGTGATTGGCTGCATCATTCAGTCAATGGTCATTATTTAATTTTTTTTCATAATTAATTTCTTTTATTTTTTATTTTTTTGGTTTGTTTATTTTCTTGTTGTTTTATTTTTGGTTTGTTTGTCTTGTCTATTTTATTTGGTGTTAGAACCCCATGTAGATTACTAAAAAGTTACACCAATTTTTTTAAGTGGTTTACTTATAAAATCATCTATAACTTTTTGTAAAATTACTATTTGAGAAATAAATATATATAAAGTAATAAATACAAAAATGAATTAACCCACTGGTTAATAAAATGATCCATTTAGTTTTCAAACAACCAATAAATTTCAAGATGAATATTTCTCATAAAATGAATAGTGGAAAGAGTCTAATACATAAAATCACTGATATAATCTACAAATACAACTATAATAAGCATATAACCACTATTGTCATAATATCAAAAATTAATTACAAGACTCACAACCACTATTGTGATGAATATCTATCAAATAATAATGTACTACTTATTACATTTTAGTACAAAGTCAAGTTTACAATATAATATGTACAATAGTATAAATGAAATTCACAAATAGCTCAATGATCTATACAAATATAGACATTATTATAATTCCTAATAGGTTGAATAGCTAAATAAAAGAAAAACATCATCTGAATGTTTTATCTCCAACCATAGACCAATGGTATCCCACACACATCTTTACTAGGAGTGGCCCTACCCTTCACAGAGTGGCATGTAAGAATAATGCAAATATCAAGAAATCAATCGAAATCCATGTGTGTATATTTACTAACACATGTAGTAGACACATAGACTATGAAAATCAATCATCTATCTAATATGACATCACCATACACATGTAAACTAAAAAGTATAATATAATGACAATGTCTCGGTTATAATATTATTTTGGCTAAAGTTTTCATTATAAAAATTAGATCTAAGGATTTGAGTCAATTCCACTCACATAAAACTCTTTACTAATAAATCATTGACAATTAGGTGATATCAAGGGGTAGATATATGATTTTTAAGGTGACACCCTCATATACATAAATACATACATATATATGTCACCATTTATCATATAAAACATGCCAATGATATATCAGAACTAAATCATGGTACAAAAATACAAGTTATAACACACATCAATTTAGGTAGTTATGTAATGAAATATACAAACAATAATAAGTCAATAATTTCATTATTTTCATTCACTCAACCTCAATTAGGATATGTACAAGTTATTCAAATGATCTAAAATTCAAACCATTAACACACATAGGTATATAACAAGAATCCAAAACTAAAACACTAAAGCAATTTCAAAACATATCTATATATTTCCTTTTAACATAATTTCATGTGTATATACCTGGTGATATAAAACTCAATCAACATTATAAACCCATAGGATCTAAAAATAACTCATAAAATACATATAATGTGTCCTAAGTTTATTTTATAATTCCTTGACACTTTATCCATTCCAAACTTGTTACCCCATTCCCTTATTACAAAAAATTCTCATATCTTAATTAATACATATGCACATGCTATATAAGGTTTTTTTTTAATGGAAATTATCATGTTGATTATCAATATATAAGATCCATTATAAATAGCTTTGATTACCTAAATATAATTTATGAACACAAAAAAGTTACTTAAACTCTTCTATATCCCTTACACAATTCTATCGAGTTATATTACTTGAGGAAATCTCATATTTTTGTTAGTATATAAATACACAACCTAATAGCTATGCTAGATGTTCATTCAACTCAAATGATTTATAGTTTTCAATAATTATTACTAAATATTTATAACACTTGAAGACATATACAAACTCCTTACTCAGTCTTGATTATTTAAGTCCATTCAAATATTCTTAATGACCTGAATATATCACTCCTATAATTACCAATATAATCTACAGTTGTATTAACAAATATATATACTCAATGTTAATATCTCATGGCACATTTTAGCTGAATAATTATAAATTTGATTGTATATACCCATTCTATATATAAACATATGTACATAAAAACATATTCATATGTAAATACTAATAAAAATAGTTTCTGCAAAATCAATATTAACATTTATACATATGCATATTTCATCATCCAAACAATCCATATATAGGTCTACAATATCCTCATGTGTATATATGGGTGTTTACACACACACACACACACACACACACACACACACACACACACACACACACACACATACACACCTAATTTCATCTTCTTCATTTCCTATCACCCTTATACAATTTAACAATCAATAAGAGTACCCAAGCCATCTCAATTTAATCAAACTAAGATCTGATCATTAAAACCCATATATACATATATATATATATATATATATATATATATATATATATATATATATATATATATATATATATACTCGAGTTTATGTAAGATTTCATATAATCAGTATATCATTCAAGTTATAAGTTGAACATATGCTTGTATAACCCTTATTCCATCTATATTTCCTACTGAAATGGAGCTCACCTAATACTACTATTCCTAAATAATAAAACAAAACACAATATGGTTTCCCCCTTTTAATTTCAAAAAGTCATATGCTAAAAATATTTACACAACTGATAACTATTAAACTTTTAATTTTGTCCATCTTAAAACTACCATATTTATTTTTAAGAATGGTTCGAACTCATCTCTATAGCCTTGAGGATGGAACTAAGTTCCATTCTTAGGTCTATAAACATGAATCCTAGGGCTTTTATGTAAAAAATTCACCTATAAAATATGGTTTTATGTACACATAAGCTTAGTATTATGTGCGTAGGCCTATGGATGGAACTGAGTTCCATCCCCAGGTCTATAGACATAAAACCCTAATTTTATTTTAGTGTATAACTACCATTTCACACATTTAGATAGGTATTATAAAACCCATAACAAGAGCCATATTTTATTACCATCTAAGTCTACAATAACATAAAATTACAACTCAAAAAGAATCAACATGGTTATACGTGGATTATAATCCAAATATATGTAATGGTAGTGTTTTTCCTCTTGGTTGAGCTCTATTCTTTCTCCTTCTTTGTCATATTTTTTATTTTCCTTTCTTTCTTATTATCATTTTTCAAAAACCTATGCACGTTCTGCATGAATAGGTAACTCTCCTAAAATCTTGTGAGTTCACCATCATACAACTTAAATTCATTGATAAACTAATAAATTTATTCATCGTTAACTTGTAGTCAAAAGATCTATATTCGACATGGAAGCTGCATGAAACCCTCAATCTCTCTAAGAGCAAAGTCAAATTCATCATTATAACAGTAACAAAACAACCCTAATTTCTTTTCTTGATTTAAAATAACCTATTTTCTTCACTTTTCACTTCATGATATTTGCTAATAGACATAAAGAAACCAAACAAAATCTAAATTTTCAAATTTCATTTTAATCAATTTGCTTTGGGGTAATTTTACCCTCTTTTTGCTTCTTTACCATGTCACCAAAAAGGGTATAATGTGACCAATTCAAACAAGATCAACAAACAATCAACACTCTCTTAGTGTTAATACATATAATTACTTTGCCTTACACATACTAAAATATGATCTAATCCATGATGATATTTTAATAAAATCAAGACAACCAACACAAAATATAATGCTAATCAAAGCATCTAGTCAAATCATAGACTTCATATACTATGCAAATCATGACAAATGATGAATTCATATAATTCAAACATGCCTTACTATATGTAAAGACAAACGATGCATGCAACATTCATCATTTAAGCAAAATTCTTATAAACATTCATTTCACTCAAGAAAATAAAAATGTGGTGTGTACAGGTTTAGATTAATTCTATCAACACCCAATACTAGTATTTACACCCCCCTCTGATGATACTCTCTCTTTGTATTTCCTATGAGGGTAAGATAACCCTACAACCACCTCAATCAAATAAAATGGTAGTTATTCCAAGATTATAACAAATAATCAATATATAAGCATCAATAAAATACTATATGTAGATCATTTTTAAATAAAATCAAAGTCAATGTGATCATAGAATATAGTGTAAACATATGTAAATTTTCTCCAACATAATAATTAATCATACATTAACAATATGACTATCAATCATACATCATATATACCCAGATCAGACATAAAAATCAAAATTATAAATCATTAGTTTCATAATCCATATTAATTATTAAGTAGCTTTATATAGAAATATTAGATGTAATATCCTTCCCCTTTAAAATAGGTCATCATCCTGATGACTTTTATTTCAACAATAATTTAGAAATTAAAAATAATGTTTAACAAAAAAATATTTAAATAAATCAAGAAACAACCTCAATAATTCTTCATAATCCTCCCATGTAGTATTATCCTTAGAATATTGATCCCACCAGACATTGCACTGTGATACTTCTATGTTACATAATCTAAGATTATGGCTATCAATTATATTCAATGATTTTACTATGACCACCTTTGGATCCTAAACCTATAATGCATTCTAATCTAAAACATGTGTAAGATCAACAATATACTTTGTATGATAAGATATATGAAAATCATTATACATTTTAGCTAAATATGGTGGTAATATAAGTCTATATGCTACATGATTAATCACTTATAAAACTTCAAAGGGTCCTAAATATATTTGTGACTTTTTTTTAATTTCTCAAACTTAATAGTAGTATTTTGGGGTTTGACTCGTAGAATTTTTTTTATCTCCAACTGAGAATTATCTTGTTCTTTTCAAATCAACATAATTTTTCTACCTATCATTGGTTTTATCTAAGTTTTTTCTTATAAAATTTACTTTCTCTTAAATTTTTACAAGCATATTAGGTTCGAAGACCACTCTATCCTCTAATTTATCTCAGTTGATTAGTGTTCTACACCTCCTGCCATACAATGCCTCAAAAAGAGCCATTTTTAAAGATTATTGATATGGTTTATTATAATCAAGATTAACTAATGGTAGTTATTCTTTCCATTTGTATTGATGGTCTATAAAATACATCCTAAAAAAATCCTCTAAAACCTAATTTATTATCTCTATTTGCCCATCCATTTTTGGATGTTAAGTTGTACTGAAGTTTAGTTGTATATCCAAAACTAAATTTAGAGTTTGCCAAAAACCTGAAGTCATCCTAGGGCTTCTATCTAAAATGAACTTTTCTAGAAACCCATGCAATCTATATAACTCTTTCACAAACCTTTTAACAAGCATTGGTGCATCATCTGTTAAATTTCTTAGATTGAAGTAATCTACCTAGGTAAGTTTATATACAACTACCAAAATCATGTCAGACACTTTCTAGACATAAAAATACTTAGAAAATATCCACGCTAATAAATTTCCACTTATATTCTAGTATGGAATGTGGGTACAAAATTTCAACATGATGCATATATTTAACATTAACTTGCTAACACTCCAAGCATCTAGACACAAAGTCTATCGCATTCTTTTATAATCCCTTCTAGAAATATAATGGTTTTCATTCTATTAATAGCTTAGTCACTCCAATATGTCCTAAACATAGAGCATTATACAATTCATTTACACAATATTCCTCAAATTTATCTATTAGGTACGTATATTCTATTATTTTACCTTAAAAGCCCATCATTCTCAAATTGAAATCCATGGTATATACGATCTTTAGAATTCTTAGCCAATATTTTATTACCCTATTTTTATAATTCATCTTTAAATGATAATATTACTACCTAATCTCAAAAAATGCTCCTTATTATGGCCAATGTCATAATGTACCATCTATGACTAAGGGCATTTGTAACTCTATTCTCTTTTCCTTTAATATAACTAATGTCAAAATCATACTCTGACAAAAATTATAACCACTACCTCTTATGAACATTAAGGTTAGTTGGGTAAATATATATTTGAGAGCCAATTTATCAATTTTAAACTTAAAAGGTTTTCCTAATAAATAATGCCTCCAAACTTGTAAAGCATGAACTATGACAGCTAGTTATAGGTCATGAGGAGCATAATTTACTTCATAAGGCTTCAATTTATTTGACTCATATTATATAATATAATAAATCATACTATATAATAAATCTTTTTAAACCATCTCTTGATATATTTTTTATAACTAAAAAATGATCATTTAGATATAGAATATGTAACACTAGTGCTAAAGTAAGTCTTTTTTCATAATCTAAAAGGATACTTTGCACTTATCAGACCAAAGAAAATGCTACTCTTTTTTCTAAAGAGAGGTGATCAAATTAGCTATTTGAAATAAATTTGGTAAAAAATTCCTTTATTAGCCTATCAAACCCATTAAACTACATACCTCATGCATATTTTTAGGTGTTAGCCACTCCATAATAGCTCTAATCTTTGTTGGATCCACTAAAATTCATTCTACTGATATAATGTGTCCCAAATATTATACTCTTATTTGAAAGAAAGCACACTTAGATAACTGCTCATAGATTTTATGCTTTCACAACCATTGAAAGACTTAATACAAATTCTCAACATGCTCTTCTTAACTTTTAAAATAGATGAGAATATCATCTAAAAATATTAGTACAAACTGATCAAGGTAATCTCTGAACATACTATTCATAAGGTTCATGAATGCTACAAGTTCATTTTATAGTCTCAAAAAAAGTACTATATGAACTCGTAATGCCAATAATGAGTCCTAAAATCTATTTTTGGAATATCTTTCTTTTTAATTTTCAATTTATGGTACCTAACATGAAGATCAATCTTTGAAAAGACCATTGTACCATGTTTCTATTTTGAGAGTTATACATGGTAATTCCTCACCAAACACAAATTCTTAACATGTTCTTCACTTTTAGAATAGATGAAAATATCATCCAGAAAGACTAGTACAAAGTGATCAAAGTAATATTTGAACACACTATTCATAAGGTTTATGAATGTTATAAGTGCATTTGCTAGTCCAAAAAGAATTAATATAAAATCTTAATGCCCATAACGAGCCTTGAAATCTATTTTTAGAATATCTCCCTCTCTAATTCTCCATTGATGGTACCCAACATGAAGATCAATCTCTGAAAAGACTCTTGAATCATGTATTTGATCAAAAATATCATTAATGTAAGGTAAAGGATACCTTTTCTTGATTGTTTCCTTGTTAAACATTTGATATTCAATGCATAAATGAAGGGTTCCATCTTTTTTTTTGATAAACAAGCATTTAACCAAATGCAACATTAGAAAAAATCTCCTAAATTTGAGCATTTAACTCAATTAACTTAGTTTTTGTCATTTTTTAAGGATCCTCAGATTATCGTTTCAATTCTAGAATGATATCAATAATGAAATCAAATTCCTTTTTATGAGGTATAACTAGTAATTCATATGGAAAAACATCCTAAAACTCTTGCATAAAAGGATAGTCTTCGAATGTGGGTTCCTTAGCTTCACCAATTTTATCCATTTTGACTAGGAATGCTTGACATCCCTTTCATTGAGCCTTTTTCAACTAAATGGCTAAAATTTGCCTAAGTTTTAAATCTCTTTGATCTCCTTAGATTTGGGTTTAATTTTTAAAATCATCTACACACTTAATTTTTTTAAGAAAACAATCAACTTTAGTTTTGTGTTTAGAGAGCTAATTCACTCCTAGGATCACATCATATGACCCTAATGGTGTTAAATAAATATCAACAACCATAGTGAATTCTAGTAACTTTATTTCATCCTCAACAAGATAGTTGTCAGTCTTGACCCTAGATTCATTTTCATATTAAACTGACCAAGCATTTGCCATAAAACTAGTTTTTTTAGTTAATTTACTTAACATTCTATGAAAGATAAAATATTCAATTGATCATGTATCTATGAAAACAAAAATATGTTGCATAAATAAAGTACCTGATACTTTAATGGGAGAGGCTTGAAAATATACTTAATGATTGTCAACTACTACATGAGTATGCTACTAAAAGGTTCGCTACTAAGATGTAAAGGCGGATAAATTTGTATTTATGCCATTTATCTTTCACTAAGGATAATACTTAGCATAATGGTCTCCTCTACATGTGAAGCATCTGCCCAGTGGTCCTTTCTTTTTAGCCTAATTATCACACTTGAATACTTCTCTAAAAATACCTTCTAGTTTCTTATTCTTTGAAACATTATTAAATCTTGCATTATGACTATTAAATCAGTTCTTGGAATTCCCATTTCATTTCTAGTTCTTTTTTTTTTTGAAGGGTGTTTTATAACTTACGAACTTCTTTTTGAATTTTTATCTAACCTCAACAAGTGATTTCATATTTCATTCTTACTTAACTACCTTCTCAAATACTTGGTCCATGGTGGATGGTCCATGCACATACAATTTGTGTTTTTAAGCCCATAATGAACTTCCTAATCTGGAAACATTCATATTTTTGATACTATAGAACATATTTCAAGAGATTTATGAATTTATCCTAGTATTCATTGATTGACAAATCCCTTATTTTAGATTCTATAAATATATTAATTTTTTATCAAAGTATAACTAGGGTAGACATCATTTCCTAAAAAGAGTCACAAACTAATCCCAAGGGGTGGTAGTGGAATCAAGGTTCATCTCAATCTTCTTATTAGCCACTAAATCACTACTTCACTAGCAAGTTGGTAAGCTGCCCAAAAGGCCTTACTCACCTTAGAATAATTTTGAATCACAAATTATTTTTCCACTTCAGTGATCCAAGCTTCAACTTCATCACCAATACCTTATTATCAAACTTGGGTGGGTTCACTTTCTTCATATCATGCGCAAGCTTTGTAACTACTTGAGCTCTAGCTACTTGATAATCTTACTTATGCCCTTGATCTTGAGCCTCTTCCCATTAAATAAATTTTTAATCTAAATCCTCTTTTTCAGCTTCCTGTTTAATTCCATGAACTTATCACTCTAGAGCTGTTATTATATCTCTAGTGTCATTCATGACAGTGAGTATTTGATGAAGTTTTATAACTTGATCTATTGTTAGCTAATTAAGATTAGATTTAGGGTTCATAATTGAAGTTTCCTCACCACTCAATTTACCTCACACTGCTCTACTTATTGAAAGTAAGAGAATAAATTTATGTTAGTAAAAATAAGAGCATTAAACCTTCTCTCTAATACCACAATGGTAGAACCCCATTTGGATTACTAAAAAGTTACACCATTTTTTTAAATGGTTTACTTATATAACTTTTTGTAAAATTATTTTTTAAATAATAAATATATCTAAAGAAATAAATGCCTAAATGAATCAACCCACTAGTTAATAAAATTATCCAATAGTTTTCAAATAGTTCATACTAGATTAATGAATAGTGGAGAGAGTCTAATACATCAAATCACTAATATAATCCATAAATACAACTATAATAAGCATACAATCATTGTTGATACAATATTCAAAATTAATGATAAGTCTCACAGTCACTGCTATGTTGAATATCTATCAAATAATAATGTATTACTTATTAAATTTTAGTACATAGTCAAATTTATAATATAATATATACAATATTAAAAATTAGCTTCACAAACAACTCAATGATCCATATAAATATATCCCTGAGTATGATTCTCAATTGGTTGAATAGTTGAATAGAGGGAGAACATCATCTGAGTTTTTTACCTCCAACCATAGACCAACAGACTCCTGCATAACTCCCCATTGGGAGTGGCCCTAATATTCATGAAAGGGTAGATAAGAACAATGCAAATATCAAAAAATCAATTGAGACCCATGTATATACATTCACTAATATATACAACAATCACATAGACCTTGGAAATCAATCCTCTATCTAATATGACATCAACATACAATGTAAACTATAAAGTACAATGGAATGACAATGTCTTAGATATAATATTAATTTGGCTAAAGTTTTCATTATAAAAATCAGATTTAAGGATCTAAATCAATTCCACTCACACAAAACTATCTGTTAATGAATCATAGATAATCAGGGAATACCAAGGAGTAGATATATGAGTTGCAAGATGACACTCTCATATATCTATAACCAATTATCATATAAAACATGCCAATGATTTCTCATAACTAAATCATGGTACAAAAATATAGGTTACAACATACATTATTTTAGGTAATTATATAATAAAAGATACAAACAATCATAAACCAAAAATTTCATTGTTTACATTCACTCAACCTCAATAACGATATGTACAAGTTCTTCAAATGATATACATTTAAACTAGTCATACACATAGGAATATAACAAGAATCCAAGACTACAACACTAAAGTCATTTCACAACATGTCTATATATTTCCTTTTAACACAATTTCATATGTGTATATATCTAGTTATATAAAGCTCAATCAACATTATAAACCCATTGGCTCTCAAAATAGCTCATAAAATACATATAATGTGTCCTAAGCTTATTTTTTAATTCTTTGACACTTATCCATTCCAAACTTGTTACCTCATTTCCTTATTAAAATAAATTATCATATCTTAATTAATACACATGCACAACCTATATAAGGTTTCTTAAAGTGAAATGTACATGTTGGTTATCAATATATACAAGATCCATTATAAATAGATCCAACTATCTCAATATATATTATGAACATAAATTAGTTCCTTAAACACGTCTATATCCCTTACACAATTCCATTGTGTTCTATTAACTTGAGGAAATCTCATATTTTTGTTAGTATATAAATGTACAGTCTAATAGCTATACTAGATGCTCATTCAACCCAACTAGTTTATAGTTTCTAAGAAACATTACTAAATATTTATAACAACCAAAGACATATACAACCTCCTTGCTCAGTCTTGATTATTTAAGTCCCTTCAAATATACTTAATGAACTGGATAATTTAGTCCCATAATTACCAATATAATCTACAGTTGTATTAACAAATATATATACTTAGTGGTAATATCTCATGGCACATTTTAGTTAAATAATTACAAGCCTGGTTATATATACCTATTCTATTATGACTGTATATACATAGAAACATATTCATATCTAAATACTAATAAAAATAGTTTCCCCAAAATCAATATTAATATTTATACATACACATATTTCATCATCCAAATAGTCCATATACAGGTCTACAACATCCTCACATGTATATATATGGGTCTCTCTCTCTCTCTCTCTCTATATATATATATATATATATATATATATATAGTTTCATCTTCTTCATTTCTTATCTCCCTTTTATAACTTGACAATCAATAAAAGTACTCAGTCCATCTCAATTTGATCAAACTAGGAGCTGGTTATTAAAACTTGTTTATATATACCTAGGTTTATGCAAGATTTCCTATAATCAGAATATCATTTGAGTTTTAACTTGAAATATGTGTCTACACAACCCTTATGCCAGGTATATTTCCTACCAAAATGGAACTCACCCAATACTACCATTCCTAAAGAATAAAACAAAATACAAGATGGTTTCCCCTTTTTAATTTCAAAATGTCTTATGCTAATAATATTTATACAACTAATTATTATTAAATTTATAATCTTGTCTATCCTAAAAATACCATTTTTATTTCTAAGAATGGATCGGGCGCATCTTTATAGGCCTGAGGATGGAACCAAGTTCCATCCCTAGGTTTATAGACATGAAGCCTAGATTTTTTATGTAAATTTATCACCTATAAAAATATGGTTTTATATACATACAAGTTTGGTATTATGTGTATAGGCCTATGGATGGAATCAAGTTCCATCCCCAAGTGTATAGACATAAAACCCTAATTTTATTTTAGTCTAAAACTATCATTTCACACATTCAAACAAGTATTATAAAACCTATACCAAAAACCATATTTTCTTGCCATCCAAGTTTGCAATAATTTAAAATTATAACTCAAAAACAACTGACCTAGTTTACGTGGATTGCAGTTCAAATGTATGAAACAATAGCCTTTTCCCTCTTGGTCAAGCTCTATTATATCTCCTTCTCTATCGTATTTTTTTCTTTTTCTTTACTTCTTATCATTTTCCCAAAACATATGCATGTTTTGCATGACTAGGTAACTCTCCTACAATCCTATGAGTTAACCATCATGTAACTCAAATTCATCAATGCACTAATACATTCATTCACTGTTAACTTATAGTCAAAATATCTATATTTGACATGGTAATTACATGAAACCCTAAATCTCTCCAAAATCAAAGTCAACTCCATTATAGAAATAACAAAACAATCCTAATTTATTTTTGTGATTCCCAAATAACCTATTTTCTTCCCTTTTCACTTTGTGATATTTGATAATGAACATAAACAAACCAAACATAATCTAAAGTTTTGAAGTTCATTTTAATCAATTTACTTTGGGGTGATTTTACCATCTTTTTGCCTCACTATGTTATCAAAAAGGGCATAATGTGACCAATTCAAATAAGATCAACAAACAATCAACACTCTCCTAGTGTTAAAACATATAATTGCTTTGTCTTACACATAATACAACATGATCTAATCCATGATGATATTTTAATGAAACTAAGGCAATCAACACAAAATTTAATGCTAATCAAAGCATCCAAACAAATCATAAACTTTACGTACTATGTAAATCATGACAAGTGATGAACTCATATGATGCAAACAATCTTTACTATCCATAAATATGATCAATGCATAAAACATTCATCATTTAAGAAATTTTTTGATTAATATTCATTTCACTCAAGAAAATAAGAATGTGGTGTGTGTGAGTTTGGATTAATTATCTCTACCCCTAATTATGGTATCTGCACCCCCCCTCTGATGATACTCTCCCTTTGTACTACCTGTGAGGGTAGGATAGTCCCATAACCACCTCAATCAAACAAAAGGGTAGTTCATCTAAGACTATAAAAAATAATAAATATATAAGCATCAATAAATTGTTGTAATGTAAATCATATACAAATAAAATCATAGTCAATATGATCATGGAATATAGTGTAAACATATGTAAATATTCTCTAGGATAATAATTGATAATGAAACAACAATATGACTATCAATTATACAACATACATAAGTAGATCAGACATAAAAATCTGAACTACAAATCATTAGTTTCACAATCCATACTAATTTTTAAGTAATTTTATAGAGCAGGACTAGATGTGACACTTAGTTTGGATCAACATTTTTCAAAGTAAAAGTATTCATTATTATGAAGGAAGAGGACTTGCAAGTTCTACTATATCACTGTAATTTTTAATTATTGAGATATTATTGTATGATCATTTGACTATAATTCTTTGTGAATGAATAAACTTAAATATTAATGTGTTGGAAGTGTTACTTAAATTTTTAAGATTTGTATTCTAGGTTATGCATTAGTTATTTATTCAGCCTGAATTTACCTATCTAATCTATCTTTTTCTTCATGCCATGCTAGTCAAACAATACATCCCTTAACACATTTCTAATTTCAAAAGGTATCACACATAGATATTTGAGAAATGATCTAACCTAGATCACACTCTCAAGATTGATTTTATTGTAAACATTATTATTGTAACTCAATTTCATAAATGAAACTAGCTAGTAAGGTCACCAGTGTTATACCTATTTTCAATACCCCCTACTTTTTTGTGAATGTCTTGAAATGCTTAGTTTTTCCATATTGATAATTATAGTCATGAATATTAAAACTAACTGTTGGTGGGGACCAACTCATTTGTATTCATTTAATATTCATCATTTTTGTACTTGTGAAATAATTAATGATGTTATGTTGAATATTTATTACTTTTATTATTGATTAAATGATTTTTATAGCATATCATTAAGTAAATAGATATTTAGTATACGTATGATCTAATTTACAACTATATACAGTGGTAGTTATTTTTAGATTAGATCATGTTATAAATAATGACAATTGTTAGATGTCAGTATTCCTTTTAGTTGTAAATAATACAGTTCCAATCTATATTGATTCAATATGTATAAATGTATAGTCTTGTTGATCTTGTTGCACTTGTCATATTTTCAAAACATTGATATTGTCACATGATAGTATTTAGAAGTAGTCAAAAGTTAGATAATTTAGGTATGTCTATTTCATTTTGGTTTAACATGTAATAAGTAATAAGTAAATGCATTTTCTTGTTAGTAATACATGGTTCCATGAATGGAAGAATTGCTAAGCTAAAACATCTATGTATATTCAAGGGCTTCTTATATTGTAAAGATTATCTTAAAAGCCTTAGCATGTATTGATACGCTTGATTGCTCACATTGTTTAATATATTTTTATTGACATTTGATGTCACCAATGTCCTAGAACATATTATCTAAGTCATTTGAATTGAAAACCTAATTTATAAGGTTAACATGACTTAGGTCATAATAGATTGGTTGATTAGTGAAAGGACATTTGAATACATTAAGAATGGTGGATGTAATGTGAAGTGGAAAATAATATTTACAAGGTCGTGAGTTTGATAACCTCAGAGTTAAGATATTAGTTTTGAAATAACCCCAAGCATTGAATGAAATGGGTATTGATTCATCATGGATTATTTAATTATGTAAATTAATGAACTCATAACTTGATGCTCGATTTTTCCAGATCCTATACAAGTTGGTGGTAAAGTAGAGTTTAATGTTTTGGTACTTGCATTGATTTTTGGTTTTTTCAATTAATTTAGTTAAATGGATAAATACTTACTAAGCTAGATAACATAGCCACTAAAATTAGTTGATCCAGTTATGATGTCGGTGAAAGTTGTAAATAAATTAAAGGTAAACACATCAATGAGAGTGTTAAATGTTATTTACTTGAATATAAAATGACAATTTTCTTTGGTTATTTTGTCATTTTTCAAGCTTATTGGGTGGAAGTAGAGATCTACCAATTTGGAGTTGTAATGAGAAAGCTTGGGAAGTTTCTAAGTAAGATTTCAGGGACCTATGTGAAGTATTAAGATATGATTTTGATATGTATATAAACTCTTGTCTAGTTTTAGTTTCATTTTTTTAAGGATATTTGGAAGATAGACATTCATAATGTATTGTTTGGTCAGAAATGCAGTGTGACAAGCTCCATTTGTCTTTCGGTTATTTTATTTTGAAAATTATGAATAAATCTTTCTAAAAAGCTATAGACATGCAATTGTTGCATGGAAGTTCTTTTATTTGTTCATGTCATTTTCTTAGTTTTGGGTGTTCAAAGACTTGTATGTATTATGAAAGAATGAACGGTTTTTGTGTAGTGTTTTCAAGTGTTGTCTTCAGGTGTTGATGTTATAACATATCTGCATGCAAGTTATTTTAATTTCTTTACTTTATAAATACGAATAATAAAAGATTTAATGTATAGATTAAAGTAAGTTGTTACAATTTCAAGGTTTTAAAGTAAAATGAAATGTTTTGATTGGAAAGTAAGCTCATCTCTAGTTTGATTCTTTGGTTCTTGGCATAAAGTATTGAGTGTCGATAGCTATTCAATTGAGTTAAATTTTACATGCATACTTTTGTTCGAAATGCCATTCGAAGTTGGTTTATGATGCATTTTTTGGGGAAATATGCATTTTATGGTTTCTGACATACATAAAAAATCAAACTTTGAAAGGTTTTACTTCTTTGATTGAGGATATTTTAGAATATATGGTTTGGTATACTTGTCATATAATGTAGTTTTGAACTTATATGTTAAAAAGAAGTGTTAATATTGTGAAACTTGTGTATTCTTTGATTATCTTAGGTGATGATTCTATAGAATTGTCATAACTTTGGCTAATTGATGTCATTATAAGGATACAAATGCATGCAATTATTTTGTTATTTTCTTCTCATACAGTATTAGGTAAATGCATGGGTGAAGTTATAAGGTCAAACAAATATTTCATAAAAACTAGATTATGCATATAATATTGTTACACTTTATTTAATGATTTGAGAAAGTGATATAAGAAAAGGATGTGAAGACAGTGGTGTATTTCATTTTGGTTGCCAATATATGTGTATTTGGTTTTTTAACTTGTATATGTTTGTCGATGCATGAATACATGTTATATACCAAGATGTTATGTCATTTTCTAATGGGAAGAATATAAGGGTTTGTACTTTGGCTTTGTAAAGAAAGAGAAAGGAAATTTTTGGTCCTTCACTTGGTGATTTTATTTCAATGATCATGGAAACTTATTTGTATTTATTTAAAAAGGAATAATGATTCGTGAGTATTTGTGGAAGGATCAATAATAGATTTTGATGCCATACATGGTAAAATTGACTAGTTGATGTATTTATTTCATGCTTCTTATTTCATAATAATGTATTGGGAGTATAAGTAATATATGAGAAATGGGATATTTATAATTGAAAATCATATATGAGTGTTATATTGATTTTTTACTTCCTTTGAATGACATTTAAAATTGGTTAATATTTTGTATGGTGATAAGGCTATGAATAATGAATAGATGACAATTTTATATTGGGCATTTTGACATTATTGGAAAGATGTGAAAGAGAGTTTGGTTGGTTGACTTATTCATGCACATATTTAATTGTAATTATTGACCAAATTTGACTTTTAGGTTAAATTAGGGCACCCCTAGGTAAAAACATGACTTTTAGGTGTTTTCAGGGTCTAATATAGATGTCACAAGGTGTTTTATAGGTTAATTAATGTCACGCAATATTTTACTAGCCTTGGTCATTAGTTATTTTAGTCCTTTTAGTCATTTTGAGGTCAAAATTTTGTATTTAATGACTTGTACAGATTTATTGAGAAGTGTGAAAGTTCTAAAATATGATGTCACATCCCATGTGTCCTAATAGGTCTTAATTAACTAAAACCAATTGAAAAGTGGTAGGTTCCTTAGAAAAATGGCAGCTTTTTAGGAAAAGAGAAGAAAATGGCACTTGTACAGCTCTTTGAGAAGTGTGCCACATGATAAAGGATAAATATATGTCTCTTAAAATTCTCCAAGCTCATTTTAGTCCTTAACATGCTCTAAAAGTGCCATTTTTGGCCTAAAATTGTTTTACTCCTTTTTTAGTCCTCTTGGCAAGCAGAAGTGACCTTTAGGTTTGTGCTTAGTATAGAAAGCTCAAGAGATTTCATCTCAAACACCTTCAAAAGGTTAAATTAAAATTAAATAACTTAATTTACATATAATTATTTTTAATAATGGTGGCTTGTGATTCATTTACCATCCACATGAAATTGATTATACTTTTATGCTTACTAATTTGTGCACCATACAAGTTTTGCTCTTGTTTGGGAAAGTCTGTACAACTCAGCTACTAATATTGGTTCCAAAGGATGTTGAATCTCCCCTATAATTTTTTCCATGCTTGGTTTCATGTTCAAATGTGTTTTGATTGTAAAATCATCTTGGGTTTATAGACTGGTCTTATGTAGGATGATAGGCCTATTTTCACCCTTTCCAGATCTTCACAAGAGGTTTCATTTCAAACACATTCGAGAGGTTAAATTAAAATAAAATACCTTAATTTACATGTAATTATTTTTAATAATGGTGGCTTGTGCTCCATTAACCATCCACATGAAATTGATTGTACTTTTATGCTTACTAATTTGTGCACCATGCAGGTTTTGCTCTTGTTTGGAAAAGTCTGTACAACCCAGCTACTAATATTGATTCCAAAGGATGTTGAATATCCCATATAATTTTTTACATTCTTGGTTTTATGTTCAAATTTTTTTGATGTTAAAATCATCTTGGGTTTGCAGACTGGTCTTATGTAGGATGACAGGGCTATTTTCACCCTTTCCAAATCTTCATGTTTTATAAATGGATTCAGATGGTTGTGATAGAGATTTTAACATGTTTTAAATGTGATATATATTTATTTTTCATTTCAAACTCCATTATTCAAATCAATCTCCATGATTATAGCAGTCATGTACAACATTTATAGTCAGGTAGCCATTAATGTGCATCTATAGGAGCTTCTTGAGATGATTTCATATTCAGATAGGATTTTTAGTGATGTTTTAAAGTTATTTTATGTGTGAGGAAATAATTTTAATGTTTTAATATGTATATAAAATCCATTTAATTAAAATTCCAATGCTCACTATTCATAATTGCACTTTGATGCATGTACACTAGATTATGCCCATACAGGTGGCCTCAATATAGAGCTTAAAATCCATATAGAAAGGTTCAAACATGTTTTTACACCCTCATTAATGCATTAAAATGATGAAAATATCATGGCATAATTTTATATAAGGTTGGATTGCTAACAATGTTGAAGGTTTCCTTCAAAAATGATATGACTAAGTTTTGAGACCAAATCCCCAAAATGCAAAAATAAAGGCCCCAAGAGGTTTTATGAATATATTATAACATGTTTTCAAGGATAATTAGAACATATATCTAGTTCAAATTTGTATCCATTATCCTATATAATATACATGCCAAAATTGAGGGTCAGGAAGTGAAGAGAAGATGGAGGTTTGGAGCCTCAAAGTTGCCTAGAAATACACTAAACTCGGGCATTATCATCTACAAGGTTTGATCCAAAATAGACCTTTCTCAACTCAAGGTTCCAAATATAGATTAGGAATAATTTTTTAATGCTTATAATAGTTTAAAGGAGTGTTTTTATCTAGGAGATCTTCAAAATGGGTCATTTACTATGTTTAGCCCTCATGTAACCACCTACAACCACTGCCTCCTTCAAAACCTAACCCAATATTGCAAGATTGGAAGTTATTTCCATGATTTGTATAGGTCATAATAGTTGAGGAGACCATTTGTGACTAAAAATATCAACTAGAGGAGATTATATGCTATTATTTGACCCCATAATGACCTACAAATGCCTTTGCAAATAGAAAGCACAACCTATTATTGAATGAGTCAGACAGTGAGTGAACTTGGTGATTGAGAGTGTGGAATGTTAAGAATGGAGAAAGTGGGATCAATAAAGTGTCATAATATTTTATTAATCTATTGATATCTTTGAAGGGTTTCAATAAACCATAATACCAATGTAATTAACTCCAATAAAATATAAGAACCTATAGGCAGGGGTTACTATTGAAGAATGGAACCACATTCCAAAAGGCGTATTGTTTGAGAGGTTAAAGTATATGTGAATGGATGTAATTAATTAATAGAGTAAAAATGGTGTTTATAACTTAAAATATACCCTTAGACACTATTCCAAATTCCATAATTCATGGAAATTACACCTACAGATATACTAAACAAGCAAACACAATCACAATCAAGGTAAGACCTAGTTTGACATGGAGGTAGTGTTTGGAGTGTGAAAAATGAATACAAGGTGAGTATAGTGTTTGATAAGTTACCAATTATTCTCATGGTTCAATGGATATTCTCTCCATATCATAACCAAGTCCAAATGATCCAAATATACCTACAAGTAGAGTTACAAGGAGCAGTCATAGTCAAACAAGAAACTCGGTCACTTAGACAGTTATATAGAGGAGTAAAATGGAAATTTGAAGTAAGGAGTAGATGATGGGAAACCTCCATAATAAACATGATATTATTTATAAGAATTTATTATAAAAATAAAATAGAGAAAAGTTTTCTCATGATGCATACTTAGTCCACTTGGGAAAGGCCTGCATGCAGTCCATCTTTTGCATGGTTTGTCTTAGTTTTCAAAGCTTTTGGGAGATCAAATGGGATGATAAAAGGCCCATTTTTGTATATATAATCCTTATAATTTTTTTAAACCCATCCAACATTTTTTTCTAGTAAAATAGGGGAAGCTCCCTATGTTTTGTCTCAAATAGAGGGCACTTCCCTTACTCATGAAACTTGCAGTGTTTGAAGATAGAGATATCCAGGTGAGTTGGGAGCTATCTGGACCTATAAAGAAGATTTTTAAAGTTTAATTTCACCTATTATAACATGAATAACCTTTCACATAAGATAAAATCTTTGTAGGGTGGCATAGACCCTCAAACCTATAATCAAACCTAAAGGGCAGGATTAGGCCTAGTGACCAAGTGTGAGACCATTTTCACTTGTAGCTCTAAGTGAGATTTCCAATTGATTGTGACAATTATATGGGACCATATTATAGTATTTTTATCTATTTGGAGATAATTAAAACCATAAAAGGTCATTTTGAGCTCCAAGGTGTGATCAAGCTTACCAGGCATGGTGAAGCTTAGATTATAAATGAGAGGCCATTTGCATTTCTAACATAATATATGCACTCAAACCTATTAAAACATGTTTATGGGGTCAAATAATATGTTTTAAATCTTTTAGAGTGCAAATAAAACCAAAAAAAGCCACTTTTGGACCTTAAAATAACTCAGACATGCAGGAAAGGAGAAAACAAGCTTGATAGCCTAGTTTCAAATGCTTACATATTTTTAGAGGGTTTACATGGAGGCCATAGGAGTTTGGGTATGTTGATGAAGGTATTTAAATATTAATTTTTGGAATTTTTTGGCAACTTCAATGTCAGGTTTTTATGAACGAACCTTAAGAGGTCAAATAGGTATAAAACCCTTACAAGAAATAGTTTAGAGAAATAGAGTTGGATAGATAATAAAATGGAATATTTTTAACATGAAACCTATTGGAAGTTTTAGAGTAATCACTCAAGCTACCCTCCATGATTTTTGGTTGTATAGACCTATACAAACAGGGTAAAAATAGGCTATTTTTTACCATTTTATGTTTTTTATAGGCTACAAGAGGAGTCTTAATATGAAATAAAGTTTGAAGGGAAGGTTAAGACTTTTAATAACTCCATATGGTAATTTTATGCCTTTAATAAACTTTTAAGGGTTCAAAAAATAGCTCTCATTTTAGCCAATCAAAATTGGCTTATTAGACAAACTAGTGAGAAGGGTGGAAAACTTTAAGTGATATCATTTTAAGGTGTATTTGATGCTTCTAGGGACATGAAGGGTCTTAAAATATGTAATTCACTCCCTCCCATGGATTTTTATGTGCAAATAAAACCAAATTTGAGGCCAAGTGTGTAGGGTGCATGGAAGAGGAGTTTTCTTGATAGCAGATGATGATATATCATTTTGACATAATTTTAGAGGACCAGGACTACAACCAATGCATGGAGAGGCATGTATAATTTCTTGAACCTTAATCTCAATAATTTTAACTATTCCTAGTCAATTATGAGGCATTCAAATAGGTTTAATCATGGAGGTAGTTTTTTATGAGCCAGAATACTTTGTAAGAGTTTGATGACTTGGATGGACACTTAGAATTCATGACCTTGAATGGTTCATCCCATATCCTCCTCTCATGTATGAGTAACTAATTATCTTAGCTTTATAAGTGTCCTTGTGACCCTTTGACTTCTCTATTTTCCTTTCTCTCTCAATTTCTATAAGAACTAGCTATTTTGGCCATTGTAACTCATGCTCCACATGAGTATGGTGAAGCCCTACTCATTTGTATATTTTTTTATCAATAAGAATACTAATTTTTACCTCTTCATAATTATTCTTAGTGTGTTTACTTGAATGGTGGATCTTGCTTAGTGAAGACTATGGATTCCTTAGCATGTCTCATTCTTGCATCTTATTTGTAGTTGGAAAGCTTCTTCTTGCAGGGCATGTGAAATGTTCTAGGAAATGTAAAGCATTAAGTGAGTTAGTCTTTTCATTAGTTCTATTTAAGTACTCTTGTCTAGTCTTCCTAGCTTTTCACATTTATCCATAACCTCACAATGTAGCATTGATGTGAGAAGATACAGATTGAAGGAGTGTATGTTTGGTTAGTCTCTTGGTTTCAAGTGTAACATGATGTTGGTTGGAAGTCATCATCTATTTTGGTGTATCACCTCCCTTAGGTTAGTTTGATTTCAGTTATCTCTCTCCCTTTTCACCCCTAAAATTTAAGTGTAGTTGTGATCCAAAGTGGTACATCAAGGGAGTTAGTTGTATCTAGAGACTCACCTCATCCTTAGGCTACCCACAAGCCTATAGCTATTTCCATTATGCCTCTTAGATGAGGAGAGATTTTCCATCTCCTCAAAGGGTGAAAATTCAAGTGATAATAGTTTTTGGCATGCCTGGTGGGACTCTTAGTCTAAGAGGTTGAGATATTTTTAGTGTTGTATCTCAACAATCAACCTTTGGAGGCATCTATCAAAGCATCAAGAGTGACTCCAAAGATATATCAACTACTCAAGCAACCCAAGTTATCTTTTGAAAGTATTGGTAACATTTTCCTTTGTGTTCTTGCTTTGAATGAGGTTTTATGACTAATTTTGGTGTTGAGATTTGTCTTACATAAGTTGGTGAGATGTTTAAAGCTTGTGTTATTCCCTATCAACGAGAGAAAGTTCTTAATCAGCCTTAGGAGGCATATATCAAAGCATCAATGGTGACTTTGAAGATATATCAGCTAGTCAAGTAGCCCAAGTTATCCTTTGAATATTGTTGGTAACATTTTCCTTTGTGTTATTGCTTTTAATGAGGTTGCATGGCTAATTTTGGTGTTGAGATTTGTCTTACACAAGTTGGTGAGACATTTAAAGCTTGTGCCATTCCCTATCAACAAGAGAAAGTTATTAATCAGCCTTGGTGTGATCCTTACCAGTGTTTTTATGATCCATATCAACTCCCACATGGCCATTATCAGCCTTATCATGATTCCTACTAGTCATATGTTCAACCTCCTCAATATCTTACTCCTCCTATTCAACCTAAACACTTCTCAACTCAATCCATTTCCACCTTTAAGAAGACACTCTTGGGATATGAGAAGTACATGTTAGAGCTTGATACTCTAAGGGGATGTGGTGAAGAGGTTCCTAGTCATCTTATTCATAAGGTGATATATGCATTAGAGTTGGTCAAAAGAGAGTGGGTACCTATTGAGAGAGACAATTAGAAAAGGTTCACAAGTGAGATGCTTGATGTGAGTGGCCTAGTTTCTTCCTTAGAGGATAGGCTAGGAATTCATGAAAGGTAACCTCACCAAACCTATCAGCCTTCTTATCCACTTACCCAAATTTCATATCAGCCATATTTGGTCCCTACTCATGAGCCCAATCAAGGATATCAAAGTCATCCTTTTCCCAACTAGTTGGAAGAGAGAGTTGAAGGGATAAACCTTGTTTTTAAAGCTAATATTGATATGTAAATTGAGTTGGCTAATAAGCATATGCATATGCAGCAATCCATGTTGGCAGAAAAGGAAGTGTATTTCAATCCCTCATTACCCTCTCATATTGCATCCCCACCTCCTCAAGAAGAGACTTCTAATCCTAAAATCCTAAGCTAGAGTAAGATAGTGGAGTCATGGGGAAAGAAAGAGGAGAAAAGTCTTGACAAAGAGTGTGAAGTTGATAAGGAGATTGATCCTATTAAAAACCCTCCCACCCTTCCTTAATAAAAGACTTATAATCTTAGAATCCTAAGCTAGAGTAAGATAGTGGAATCATGGGGAAAGAAAGAGGATATAAGTTTGGTTGATAAGGAGTGTGAAGTTGTGAATGAAGTGGACCCTTTTCAAGTTCCTCCCACTCTTCCTCAAGAAAATTATTGTGTTCCATGTTAGCCCTCATGTATTCCTTATGCTCATGATGATTCCTATGAACTTCAAGAAATATTTTTTGAAGATAATCTAGCCAAGCAAATTGAAGATTTAATGTTAAAGATGAGATTGTTGAGTCAAGGTGAGATGGAAGGTTTAGACCCAAAAGAAGATCCTATGCCTAAACACACCCCATTCACCCTTCCTCAAGAGAGTCCTCAAGATAAATCAGATGTGATAGAAGTGTTTATCAATTATAATGAAGAAAATCAAGTGGTTTTATCCTAATTTCTGCCTCCCCTTCCTCAAGAGCTTCCAAAAGGATCCCCTACATTTCATTCCCAATCTGATTTTGAGTTCTATGTGCCACCTCCACCAACTAGTTCATCATGTCCTCACCCCATCACCATTTACCTTGATGTACATGTGGTATGGGAACCTAAATAGGAATAGTTGTTTGGAAAAAAATCAAAACTTTTTCTTGAATAAAGCCTAATTCCTTGGCAACCTCATTGGACTAAGTCACATGACATCAAAATGCCTAGTCTTGGAATCACAAAGGAGATGGAAGATCTTGCAACCCTTTACAACCAAAGTCTTATTGTAGAGGTTTAGATGCAAATTTAAATCCTTCAAGAGGTCATAAATTATGAATAAGAGGTGTTCTCTTATGTTGAAATTTTTGATTGGGTTGATGAAGAAGAATGTTCTCCTTTTCCCAAAGAGGAAGAAATAGTCATTGGTTCTTCCATCACTTTGAAAGATGTCATGGATGGGAAAAGATAAGTTATTAATCATCATTTGGATGAATTTTTTAAAGCCATTGGATTATTATATACTCCTCTTCAAGAAGGATATGATCTGGTCAAAGATGGAGAAGGCAGCTTTGGTACTCAAGTAAGTATACAAAGGAAAAACAACATTTCAAATCTATCCTTTTAAGAATCATATACATTTGATGATGATATGTTTGAAGTTATAAAAATGGGATATCATCCTCTCAATTATTTGGGAGAAACACGTCAATTCTTGAAGGATGAAACAAGCTCCTATTGGCCTTAATCTTTTAAGGAACATGAAACTACTCCTCTTGAAGCCATGCCTACCAAGAAGATACTAGTTGACCATGAGATGAAGAGTGGGTAGTAGAATGAAGTATATAAAAATATTCAATAAGAATATATCTACATTGGTGACCTATTTAAAGATGATCTAATTGAGATTAGATCAAGTGAAATTCTAAGGAATAGGTCTGATCCACAAATCATTCAATCTAAGGAGAAACGTGATTGGCATTATTTTTAATCTCACCATGAAGATGATTCAATGAGTTTTATTTTTTATCCTAAAAAGGATGTATGTTTAGTTGCTATTTGTGCATAATAGTTTGTTCACTTAGTCCCCCTAAGTGCTTTGAGCATGTGTGTGTGTGTCTTGTTAGTTTAGTACCTCATTTTATATGTCCTTTGCTTTGTGTGGTTGGGATAATTCGTGGTCTTGTCTTGATGGTCAATGGTCAAAGGTTTTCTTGTTTGTCTCAGACTTAAAATGACTCCCTAATCCTAATGCACTGATAAGGCTACTGGTCTAGTTACTATAGCAAACATACTACCCCTATGAGTTACCAATTTATTGACCAAATTTGACTTTTAGGTCAAATTGGGGCACCCCTAGACAAAAACTTGACTTTTAGGTGTTTTAAGGGTTTAATATAGATGTTTCAATGTGTTTTATAGGCTAATTAATGTCACTTAATGTTGTTATAGCCTTGGTGATTAGTTATTTTAGTCTTTTTAGTCATTTTAAGGTCAAAAAAGGTGTATTTAATGACTTGTATGGATTTATTAAGAAGCATGAACATTTTAAAAGATGATGTAATGTCTCATGTGTCCTAAAAGGTCTTAAGTAACTAAAACTAGTTGAAAAGTGGTAGGTTCCTCAAAAAATGATAGTTTGCTTGGAAAAAGAGAAGAAAATAGCACTTGTACAACTCCTTAGGAAGTGTGCCATGTGGGAAAGAATCATGGTATGTCTCTTTAGATTCCCTAAGCTACTTTTAGTTCTTTACATGCTCTGGAAGTGCCATTTTTAGCCTAAAACAATTCTACTCCTTTTCAGTCCTCTTGGAAAGTAGAAGTTACCTCTAGGTTTGTGCTTAGTATAAATAATTCAAGAGGTTTACAATAAAATGCCTTGGGGAGGTTAAATTAAACTCAAAGATAATTTTCATATGAGTTTGAATAATGGTTTCTTATGATTCATGAACCATCCTCATGAAGGTGACTATACTTTTTTGCTTGCTAATATGTGTACCATACAGGTTTTGCTCTTGTTTGGGAAAGTTTGTATAACTCAGCTATTGATATTAGTTCCAGAGGATTTTTACTCTCCCCTATAATGTTTTCCATGCTTGGTTTCATGTTTCAAGGTGTTTTTATGGGAAAATCATCTTGGATTTGTTGATTGGTCTTATGTGGGATGATAGGCCTATTTTCACCATTTCCAAA